>JAWHQI010000322.1:2517500-2957409 GCA_033032865.1 Dactylorhiza incarnata | reverse complement strand
CCCTCCCTCGCGTGGTCTTGTGAGCAAGCACCCCCCCTCTCCCCTGTCACGAGGTTGATGACGGTGAGTGGTTCTTAGTGCCCTCCAAGTGCCCAGGCTCAGCATTGGCTTGGGAGGGGATGTTCCTTGAGAGCTTCCGGGTATGTGGTGGGACCCTCCACGCTGCAGCTTAAGGGGTTCCGTTTGTGGACTTAGGTGTTCTCCAAGGGCAAGGTTTCTCAGTTCTTAGCGATCAGTCAAGGGTCTTAGCTTGGGTCAGTAAGGGATAGCCGCATCCCCCTTTCGAACGCTGAAACCGGGTTACTGGTTTCAAACATTCTGGTGCGGTGGGACGTGGAAGCGGTTAGTTCGGAAAGCTCTGAGTCAAGTCTCATGGCTGGAAGCGATGAGTTGGGAGATTCACTCCTACCTGTGAGTATGTGAAGAAGAGTGACTTCGAGGAGTTCAGTAAAAGGATCCTGGAGCTCTTGCAGGCCGCACCCCCCCACTCGTGGCGAGTGCTCGACACCACCTGCACCTAGGATCGCCACACCACCCTCGATGGAAGTGGGGAGAACCCATCAGCAAGGAAGAGAGCCGGCCTCGGAGGAGGGTTTGAGCCTCCAAGCGTGAGTGCTCTTCAACAGCTCGCCCGGGAATAGCTGCCCCGGCAGGGAGATGATAGGAACGCCTCCGCCAACCAGGGAGGGTGAGTGAGAAGTCCTTTCTGCGAGCTGATCGTGTCAGCCCCCGTTCCAGATAGGTTCCGCGACCCCGCCATGTCCTACTATGAAGGAAGCAATGATCCTCTCCAGCATCTTCAATGGTTTGAGGACATGACCTCGATCAGGCAGATGTCAGATGCCTTTAAATGTAAGCTCTTCGCCGTCACGTTCCAGGGAAAGGCAAGGGATTGGTTCCACCAGCTCCCGGTGGGTACCATTTACAGCTTCGAGGACTTACGCCGAAGTTTCTTGTTGAGGTTCTCTACCTCGAAGAAGAGGAGGAAGGGGTGGAGTCCTTGTTCTTAGTCCGACAAAAGTCAGGGGAGACGCTGGCTAGCTACATGGATAGGTTCCAGGCAGAGGTCCTCCTCGTCGTCGAGGTGCCCGGGCACACCCTGCAACTAGCCTTCACCCTTGGGCTGCAGCAGGGGTTGTTCAGGATGAGTCTAACTCGGGATCCCCCTGTCTTTCAAGGAGCTGATGGAGCGCGCTGATAGGGAAATTGAGTGCGAGGCCACCAACCAGGAGTTCGTGGCGAGGTTAGCCCAGGTAGCAGAGGAAGAAAGGAAGGAGCATGGAGGAAGAAGAAAGGAGGAGATGAGGAGTCAGGGACACCAGGGACCCCCGCTGGACAGGAGCAAGGCTGGAGGTCGCAACCGCCAGCCGCCCGGCCAGCTTGGAGTCGCCGATAGGGCCCCCTCAAGGCCAAGGAAGGGGCATTTCCAGGGAGGAGGAGGTTCTCAGGGGAGGCATGGGCGGTTCAACCCGGCTGGGTGGCAGCATAACCCGGCACCGCTACAGGTCCAGCCTCTGCAGGCTATGGCCATTGGCCGGAAGAGAGGAGGGAGGAAGAAGGGTCGCTGGGAGAAGCAGGGAACGAGCTGGCGCTGCCATATTGTGACTTCCACCAGCAGGAAGGTCACGCGACCGCAGCTTGCCCGGAGTTCCTTGAGATGAGAGGAGAAGGGAGAGCCCCAGCAGGGGGAAGCAGTTGTGCCTAGAAGGTCCGCAGGCAGGTGAAAAGGGCAAGAGTAAGGAGGAGGATGACCCGTGTGAGGTGAGGGTCGACGTGGGGGCACTGGGAGGGATCGGGGTCATCCACGGAGGGGCGGGCATAGAGGCCACCCGAAAGGGGAGCCTCCACGCCATATACCGCCGAAGCATCGCTTCGACCTCCCGATGCCCACATCCGGGCGAGAGGATCACCTTCTCAGCCCGGGATATGCCGGCCCACGAGGACCCTTTCTGCGACGCACTCGTCATCAAGGCGGCAATCGAGAACTTCACGGTCTCCTGGATCCTGGTCGACAACGGAAGCTCGGTGAACGTGGTGTTCAAGAAAGCCTTCGAAGGGATGAAGGTCGAGGCGAAGCGGGTGCTGGCATCAGATGGGCCGCTCTTCGGATTCTCCGGGGAAAGGAAGGAGGTGGAGGGAGGAGTTGAACTCCTCGTCACCCTGGGAGGAACTTCAAAGAACTGCCAATTCGTCATCGTGGATGCGCCGAGCAGTTACAACGCTATCTTCGGGCGTCCTCTCATCAGCGCGTACAAGTGCGTACCGTCTTCCTACCACCAATGTCTGAAGTACAACTCCGGAGAGGTCCAGATCAGAGTCAGGGGAGATCCCCGGGAGGCGCGTCAGTACTATGTTACTGCAGTTAATGTAATCGGGTGGATGGAAAAAGCGGAAAAGGTAGAGGAGGTGATGGAGAAGATGGTCAGGGAGCATGTGGCCGAGTGAGCCCGGAGGGGGCGTGATGTAATGAACTTGTATCGCAGGAAGTTTGAATAAAAAGGTTCCGGGGTAATATCTTGGTTCAAGGTCCCTGACTGGAGACCATTCGCCGGGCTCAGTCATGCCGGTAAATGGGGGGCTCGTTAGGTCGACTCGCTATTCAGTAACCGACTTGGGAGGGTGTTGAGTTCCTCTGCCTCCAGGTGAAGGTAAGCACCTAGGGTGGCAGATGGGTATTCCACCCCAGTTGGCAAGGTCCCTGACTGGAGACCATTCGCCGGGCTCAGTCATGCCGGTAGATGGGGGGCTCGTCAGGTCGACTCGCTATTCAGTAACCGACTTGGGAGGGTGTTGAGTTCCTCTGCCTCCAGGTGAAGGTAAGCACCTAGGGTGGCAGATGGGTATTCCACCCCCAGTTGGCAAGGTCCCTGACTGGAGACCATTCGCCGGGCTCAGTCATGCCGGTAGATCGGGGGCTCGTCAGGTCGACTCGCTATTCAGTAACCGACTTGGGAGGGTGTTGAGTTCCTCTGCCTCCAGGTGAAGGTAAGCACCTAGGGTGGCAGATGGGTATTCCACCCCCAGTTGGCAAGGTCCCTGACTGGAGACCATTCGTCGAGCTCAGTCATGCCGGCAGATGGGGGGCTCGTCAGATCGACTCGCTACTCAGTAACGGATTTGGGAGGGCGTTGAGTTCCTCTGACTCCAGGCAAGCTGAGCCCCTAGGACGCGGGTGGGTACTTCCGCCTCCAATTGGATTGGAAGGGCGTTGAGTTTCCCTGTCTCCAGGTAAGCAAAGCTCCCAGGACGCGGATGGGTACTCCACCTCAAATCGTTAAGGTCCCTGACTGGAGACCATTTGCCGGGCTCAGTCATGCCGGCAGATGAGGGACTCGTTAGGTTGACCTGAGGAGCGGGTCTGAGACCTAATGGGGATGTTGAGATCTCTTCCTCGCAGGAAGAAGCCAAGACCTAGAGCATCGCTCCATTCAAGCAGCAAAAAGAAAAGAGGGCGGGCTAAAAGATTCATGGAATAATAGCTGGATCAGTGGCAACATGCATTACATAAGTTATCATCCCACCCCTACCGGTGTATGCAGGGTTAAAAGAAGAATACATACAAGAGGTGCATGGTTCCTATAAGAAGCAGCAAGAAAGGAGGGGCCCCTGACAACCCTGACATTCAGGGGGAATAACCACCGCTGCAAGGAGACGAGTCAGGTCGCCCGGGAGAAGGGAGGAACTCGTGCAGGATGTCGTCGGCAGAGACCCCCCTCCATTTGTCTCGGAGAGCATCCGCCTCATGAAGGCGGCTCACCAGGGCCTGGGCCGTTGACGTCACGATCTTCCTCCGAGTACTCTCGGCCCCAGCCGGGCAAGGTGGGACGGGCGTCGATGCCTTCGAAGGTCCGCCTCTTTCTCTCCCTTTCTCCTTTAGCTGTCTTTGGGCCTCAGCAAGCTGAGCCCTCAGGTCGTGCACCTCCTGGTCCGACTCCTCGCACCGTCTCCTAAGCGAGTCGGCAGCGCTGGGTCCCTGCAGGTTGGCAAAACAGAAGGGTTAGGGCCCGTGCAGGTGGAGAGGTTGAGAAAGGAAACCAGCGGGCGGGAGAGGAGCTTCCCCCCGCAAAGGGAGGATATCGCGGAAGGGACCGTTCACCTGCACAAGTTGAAAGGGAGTGACCAACCATAGGTGGAGGTAAAAAGGAGATAAAGGACGTTAGTAGGGTCCGAATACCTTTTCCCGGCTCCACGTAGGTGAGCCGATCGATATTCCTCCGAAGGTGCTCGACCTCAAAGCTCACACCCTCAAGGCGGCTGTGCAGCTCAGCGGCCTCCCCACATAACGAAGGAGCTTTGCAGACCTTCTCAGGTCTCTGAATGGGAGAGAAGGGGATGTCGCCCAGGTCACCCCGAACGAACACGAAGGAGTCGTTCCAGTGGCGGACCTTGTTGGAGGTCTCACTTACCTTCACATGCGTACCGGTTAAAAAGCAAACTCCGTCGGGAGTCGCTCGGAAGATAAAGACCTTGCGAAATACGCTCAGGTCGAACTCGATACTTTCCTCCCGTAGGTAGCAAGCATAGGCCGTTAACATCGAGATCGCATTCGAGTTGACTTGAGCGGGGACTACGCCGAAGTAGTTAAAAAACTCCTTCACCTCGGGCCACAGAGGAAGTCGTAGCCCAGCCTCAAAGTGAGGAAGGGGGAATGAGAGCCAGTCCCTATAGAAGGAATTGATGGTCTCGCCCGCCGATGGGCGTCGGGACGACCACCCCTCAGGAAGGTAAGAGCTCTTGAAAGCTAGGAAGTCCTCCTTGGACACCCTTCCCTCGGGGAAGGAGTGTCCTGAAAAATTAGTCACGCTCTGTTCTCCACCATTCCTCGCAACGGGAGGGCTGTTAGGTGCCATATCGCAGGATCGATAGGAAGAGGAGCAGACTCCGAAGAGAAGGCAAGACAAGGAGGAAGGTAAAGGTGAGGACATAGAAGAGGGAAGGGGAGGTGTATTTATAGGGGGGGAATGCAGAGGGAAGGCGAGTGGACCACGGGGCCCACTCGCCCAGGGCAAGGGGGGAGTGGACCACGAGGTCCACTCACCCCGGGCGAGTGGACCACAAGGTCCACTCGCCCCGTGCACAGGCGAGCGGTCCTTGAGGTCCACTCGCCCGGGGCACGACAGTGGACCTCATGGTCCACTCGCCCGGCAGGGGTGGACGGAACGTCAGATCCCTCACCCATACCTCCCCCTGACACCATCCAATCACTCCATCCCGAGATCGTCCATTCGTAGCCCCTGCCTCCCGCCTATTAGTCGGTTGTCTCAACATCACGTCGCTTACCATGGCATATTGACTATCAAAAGAGTAGTGATCTAAGCAAGATATGAATCAACAAAGGTCAAAGCATCTGATCACAAGGTGGATTGAACCACCATGCGAGGCTAACCCCTATTATTACATAGCAAATAGAAGGTCATAAATAAAAGTCGTTCAGCGTGGCATCCACTTCCAGAAACCCTGATCCTGGGTGCACGACGGCACCCCCTGCATAGACCTGATGCATTCTTTCGTTGCGTCGATCTCCTCACCCGTGGTGCGGAAGCTAGCCTCAACGCGGCGCAGGTGGTTAGCAAGTGGCGCAGTTATACCTCCGGACGCAAGCCGGACTTCCCCCTCAGCAGATTAAGCTCGTTCTCCAATCTCTCCATCCCCGCCGCTCCAGCGCGCAGACGCGGGTGAGAGGGTCAGGTCCGGCGGACCACCTTCCGTCACGCAGCTCGAGAAGAAAGGCCTCTTGCCCTCCGCACTGTATCGGCCAAAAGATTCAGGCGCTCGAGAAGGCTGGGCTGGTCCTCGGCAGGTTCCTCCACCAGGGTGGGGGAACGGATCAGTGGGGAGACCTCCCTCCGGCTCGACTGACCCGTCGAGGTCTTGTCCCCTCCTACAAAAAGCATAGCTTTAGATACCGAAACCCTCACCTTGATAGAGGCTCTCGCAGTAACGTTACCTTGTGAATCCTCAATCTCCTGGCTTTTCGAGGAAGGTTTATCATGGGCAGTTGAGAGAGCAGCAGGATCTCGAGCAAGAATGGCAGGACTTGCTCGATCACCTGCACTCGACGTCTCCATCGCGCTCCGGACCCCCTCGGGGTAGTCCTAAAAAAGCTGTTAGCATGTGAGAAACATGCCTTCATTAGTGCAATACGATCGCAAAAAGGGGGGCGAAGATAAGAAGCGAGTTGATACCGCGTCTAGCTCTAGGTCCCGGACATAGTCAACCACCCCGTGGGATGGATGACGCGCACCTCTCTTTCGCTGAATCAGGGCGAAGTTTCTTCCGTGGTGATCGCACCATTGGACGAGTGGGGGGGAGCGAAAGGCCACGAACCAAAGCTCTAAGCTCCGTTAGGTCGGTCTGGCCCTTCCCGGAAAGAGCCTTGAAGCGGGCCCTGAAGTCTCGGGGTGGATCCATCCTGTTCGAGTGGGGGGAGTAGGGGGAGCTCTCAGGGATGGTGCTCTCCTCACCTCCCCCTTCGGGGTTTTTATAGTCGTCGAGCGGGCCCTCCAAAGATTCCCCTAAAAACTCTACCTACTCGTCAAATAGGTGGGTTGGACATTCTTTCCGAGCTTGAAACAAGCTCGAAAAGCGGGGATTGTGTACAACCCCCATATTTGCCGAGCTGATTTGGTTAACCCAGACTCAGCGGAATCGAGGCGGGCCCGAATGAGATAGAAGGAAGAGCAAGGGATCAAGTGGGCCGAGCACCCGCCTTCCTCGGGTGAGTGGGGGGGAACATCCTCCACTCGCCCGGCCCTTTGGTCGAGTGGGAGGGGTTCCACCCACTCGGCAAGTGGGAAGGATCCCACTCGCCCGGCGAGTGGGAGGAGTCCCACTCGGCGAGTGGGAGGAGTCCCACTCGGCGAGTGGGGGATCACCCCACTCGCCCGCCTAAGGGGCGAGTGGGGGACCACCCCACTCGCCCGCCTAAGGGGCGAGTGGGGATCACCCCACTCGCCCGCCCAAGGGGCGAGTGGGGGATCACCCCACTCGCCCGTTCAGCCCCCCACTCGCCCGTCCTCTCTCTTGAGGGGGCGAGTGGGGGCAGCCCCCACTCGCCCGTCCTCTCTCTTGAGGGGGCGAGTGGGGGCAACCCCCCACTCGCCCGTCCTCTCTTTTGAGGGGGCGAGTGGGGGCAGCCCCCCACTCGCCCGTTCCCTCTCTTTAGGGGGCGAGTGGTGGCTGCCCCCTACTCACCTGTCCTCTCTTTTGAGGGGGCGAGTGGGGGCAGCCCCCCACTCGCCCGTTCTCTCTCTTTTGGGGGATTTTGGCTATCCGCAGTCCGATTTTGGCTATTCGCAGTCCGTTTTTGGGAAAGTCTATAAATAGACCCCCATGGGCACCTTGGGAAGGGTTGGTTACTACCCCCTCCCTCGCATGGTCTTGTGAGCAAGCACCCCCCCCCCTCTCCCTGTCATCGAAGGTTGACCGTGAGGTGGTTCTCAGTGCCCTCCAAGGTGCCCTGGCTCAGCATTGGCTTGGGAGGGGAAGTTCCTTGAGAGCTTCCGGGTATGTGGTGGGACCTCCACGCTGCAGCTTAAGGGGTCCGTTTGTGGACTTAGGTGTTCTCCAAGGGCAAGGTTTCTCAGTTCTTAGCGATCAGTCAAGGGTCTTAGCTTGGGTCAAAGGCTAGCCGCATCCCCCTTTCGAACGCTGAAACCGGGTTGCTGGTTTCAACAGTATCCAGTATTGCAAACCCATGTAACCCTTCGTTCAACTAATGAAGCTGCTAAGGAATGACTGCAAAGAAGGCACAAATGAAGAAATGTATCGTAACCTAGTTGGTTCTCTAATTTATCTTACTAACACAAGGCCAGATTTTGAAAATGCCATTAACATTATTTCTTGGCATGTCATCGGACCTATATAGTTGTAAAGTACTTCTTGCGTTATCTGCAAGGGACAAAGGAATTGGGAATCTTGTATACAACAAAGAAAGATTCATCCCTTGTTGGTTACACTGATAATGACGGCGGAGGAGATCCGGAAGACATTTGTAGCACGAGTGAGTATGTGACTGAGTATGTCTTCTTCCTTCGCTACAAAATAATCACATGGTCTTCCAGAATGCAGAAACTATATATGTATCTGTATCTTCCACAGAGGCCGAATATATAGCTACAGGAAGTGTTGCTTGTGAAGCAGTTTGCGTCAAAAGGTTGCTCGAAGATTTAATGTTGAGAGAAGAGAAGCCAACTACTATATATTGCGATGATATGTCAAGTATAGTCACGATAAAAATCCAGTGTTCCACATGTTAGTGTTTCCAAAGTGATCTCAAAGCACTCAAACAATTAGTCTTACTGTCAACGCAATTTGAGCCTATATGGTCGCACATAACAGTGTTGGAGAAATTGGATGAAGGATTGTGTTGGCCTCACTTATATTGGATATGAGTGGAGGTCTAATCCTATGACTGATTGGAGTTGCGTCAAGAATGTCTCGATGGGAAAGGAAGTACACGAATTGAGTTGTACTCGACGAATTGAGTTGTACTCGACGAATTGAGTTGTACTCGACGAATTGAATTGTACTCGACGAATTGAGTTGTACTCGACGAATTGAGTTGTACTCGACGAATTGAGTTATACTCGACGAATTGAGTTACTCGACGAAATTGAGTTGTACTCGACGAATTGAGTTACTCGACGAATTGAGTTGTACTCGACGAAATCTGTGTTAACTCCAATATAGTCTAAGGTGTGCGAATAGCCTCTCTTTTGCCTGGGTATAAATAGACAACGATTTTATGCCCTAAGGAGGAGATATCCTTTTGCGATACCTGAAGCGAGACGGAAGGGTTCCGCCAAACCGACGGAAGGGTTCCGATCGGTCTCTCTCTTCCCGTACACCGCCGCCGCCTCTCCCTGTCGTCGGACCTAGCAGTTCGTGGGAGACGTTGAGGACTCTTCTTCTCCGACCTAGTTCTTGTGCGACAAGAAGCTAGGGTTCTTCAACACTCGTGTGGACTTCCGTAGAGGCGCCGATCGATTTCTGCGCTTGAGACTCAGAGTTTGTCTTCGAGATTACTTCTTGGAGCATCTTGGTTGAGTATTGACTCAATCCCCTAAATGTATGTCGCTATTGTCACCTTTCCTATTTCTTGATTCATGAAATCGCAAGTTCCTTGAACTGTTTAGGGTTGTTCTTGTTCGTTATTTCCGCTCCGCATATGTGATATGCCATCTACATATGATGTATAGAAAACCCAACACCACAACAGGACTAAACATATTGGTCTTAAGGTGCACTATATCAAAGAACTTGTAGAAGCTAAAGAAGTTGAGTTAAACTTCTTTAACAAATACTCAAACAGTTGATATGTTGGCTAAGCCAACCTCTAGAGGAAAGTTCGTTAGAATGAGAGAAGAAATGGGAATAAGGGACTCTATAAATTAAGGACTAGTGAAGGCAATTACAGAAGATGTAATTTGGAAAGTGAAAGATTTGATTACTAGACGTTTCAGCTTGGAATAATCGCTGCATCTTTGAATTTACCTGTATGCATTAAAACTAATTGCTGAGTAACAACACAAGAAGGATGCCTATAAAATATTGTAATAGCTAGCTATATATATATATATATCTTTAACTACTATATACAAGAAGTTGTCTTTGGTGCAACATTCAAAATTGCCAAATATAGCCTCATTCTTTTACTCCAATGACTTAACATACATTATGAAAAAAATGGAAATTCATAAAATATAATGGCTATTTGTGTAATTACACAATATCCCTATAATAAAAATAATGGTGAAAATTCATAAAATCCAAAAGTTTTTAGTAGACCTCCTACACCTACTATGGTAGGTAATCATTAGACCGCTTAGACGTACTTTAAAATGATTTTTTGTTAAAAAAGTAAATGTTTTTGAAAAAAAACAATTATAAAATATTTATTAAAATTTTTGTGTGGTCATTCTGAGTACTCATATGTATATGTTGTGGGCGCAACCGGCTTTATGCGGGCGCAGCCCAGAGCGTCATGGACATAGCTCGCCGTCGCCGGTCGGGTACTATCACGCTTGGCCGGGGTCGGGCGAAGCCTGCCCGCGCGAATCCTGTCAGGGGCGGGCGAAGCCCACCGTCGCCGGCCGGGCGAATACCTACATTTAGGGATAGGAGGGAGATGGGGACAGAAGAGAAATGGAGAGAGAAATTGATTTTTAGGTAAAAATTTACATTTTCTTACAAAATAAAAATAGTAATATTGATTCATATTTTTTACGGTCATTTTAAGTACTCATATGTATATGTTTTGAATAAAAGGTTAGTGCTCATATGCGAGCGCAACCCACTTATAGGCGGGCGCAGCCCGCTCATATGCAGATGCAGCCCGCTCGAATGCGGGCACATCCCGCTAAGAGTCAGCGAGCACGGGCGAAGCCTGTGCGGAGCTGCTCGTGTATATATATATATATCTTTAACTACTACATGCAAGAAGTTGCCTTTGGTGCAACATTCAAAATTGCCAAATATAACCTCATTCTTTTACTCCAATGACTTAAATATATATTATGAAAAAATGGAAATTCATAAAATATAATGGTTATTTGTGTAATTACACTATATCCCTATAATAAAAATAATGATGGAAATTCATAAAATTCAAAAGTTTTTAGTAGACCTCCTACACCTACTATGGTAGGTTATCATTAGACCTCCTAGACTACTTTAAAATGATTTTTTGTTAAAATATAAATATTTTAAAAAAAAAATTATAAAATATTAATTAAAATTTTTGTACGATCATTTTTAGTACTCATGGGGCGGGCGATGCCCGCCGTCGCCGTCCAGGTATTGTCGCGCTTGGCAATAGGGGCGGAGCCCCGTGCCATATATATATATGTATATATGTATATATGTTAAAAGGCAAAAACACCCTTTGGTGAAATATTCAACTTTCCTGTGTGTGTGTGTGTGTGAAATCCTCTCTTAAACATTTCTTCTTCTCTGCTTCAATCAATACTCTGATTTTTCTTTCCATGCGGTGTGTAACGTTGTAACACAAAATTAGCCTGTTTGTGTTCACTGCCGTGAGATATCAATATATGATTTGTTCAGCTTCAATTGCTATATGAATCCCTTGTCGAGCTTATATATATAAATCCTCATTATTCTGGTGATTAATTCTATCATAAGAACTAGTGATGCACATAGATACACATGATGCAAATTGACACCCTCTGATACCAACTGGGGCAGAGAGAGATGCTTTGATACAATTGATGCAAACACTAGGTCATAAATTGAGATATGAGGAACGAAGAAGTAGATATTAGAGGTAGAAAAAGATAGAATCATTTGAATTTGATCATTTCATAGTACATTCCTCATTACAAGTCAGCGTTATTTATAGAAATATGGTACAAAAGGATAAGGCCTATCCAACTCATAATTATTCTGAAATAATAACTGCCTATTTAAAAATAGAAACTAAGTTAATAATTGTAGACAGAAGGATATCAATAACTACCTATTTTAATCATAAGCTACTGCAACAACAACAAAAATGCTTAAAATTAATCAAAATTTATCAATTATTTTGTTGATCTTCCGATGCCCGGCATTAGTCCTCGAAAAAAAACTTCATGAAAGAGTTGGAGGAGGCTGACGAGGTGGATTCGATTTATGAACGTCTTGTTTTAACCCGACTTGCTAGGCTCTAGATCCGAGTAAATCACCGAGTCAATTGAGCCAAGTTCTCGAAATCTGATTGTTTGCTACCCTAATATCGAAGGCACTGACTTATGGTTAGTCTAAATAGGTTCATGACAAAAATAAGTTGCTTTGGATATTGAAATATCTTTCTTGCGTATTTTTTAACCCAAAATAGTTTCTTTCATGTGTTTTTTATTTTTGATTCTTTGATCATCACCATTCCATCTCCACTAGCAATCATAAAATTGCTGAAAACATTGTTATATATCAATATATATCTTCTTCCTTAATATTCAATTTACATATTCTTTCACTTATTGATTTTTCCCCTAAGGCGATTGAAGCTGCTATTGAATTCAATCTAAGTACGGTTGAGGCAGGAGCTCAAGGAGAGCATAAGATACAGAGAGGTTATCTCCCTGTAACAACATACAGTTGCCACTATATCTTGGATGATGGTTTTAGAAAAGCCATTGAGGAATTACTCGTACGCGAGACAGATCAGGTACGGGCATTCCTCTAAAACTATTGGTTTCTTCATAAAATTTTTCCAGTTTTCTGATAGTAAATGTCATGTTAAGCAAAAAACCAGCTAGACATATGTATTAGTAATATTCATGAGTTTAAGAACTTCTGTTACAGGTCAAATATTCAGAAATTTCTGTGATTCTTCGGCATTTAGTGGTTGTTTCGGATCGCTTCTATTTTCTGTTTTCTTACTTTGTTGTTTATGTTATTGTTTGGAACTCTAGCATGTTTTAGTTTTATTGTGCACTTATTATTATTATTATAAAAAAACAAAAAAAAAGTAAAATCATACCCATAGTAAAAATGTTAGAAATTTATTAATTAAAACAATTATTTCAATAATATTTAATGGGGCCTTCATGGTGTTCGGGTTTCACATCAATTGATGTGAAAAACTCAAAACCAAATGGAGAGAACTGAAATACTTGGTAAATTTGCTAACCCTTCATATTTAGGCTTGTTAAGTGAATTACGTGTGTTAGTGTATTTTTTCCCGTTATGTCAAATTCATGGTCCCTGAACAGGTTAAATTCGGTCCTTGAGTGTTGCTTGTGCTGCTTAGCCACCACCAACATTTTGTTAGTTTCAGCTTCACCTTAAGGTAAGTGGAGAAATTCCCTCTCGCTTGCAAATTAAGAATTTAAGTTCTTTATACCTGCATCTAAGTTATTAATTGTATCTGATAACGCAAAAAAATCATATCTCGTGAGTATGTCTTGTTATGATAGAAATTTCCACGGAAAAACATGAATCACTTAGGTCCTGAGTGTCATAAGCAAAACTTGGAAACTAGGGTTTAAGTGGTGCATCGTCTTGATTGCATGGTCACGGTAAGCAGGAAATACTATTATTCTAGTAAGACTTACACTTGGACTTGGTTGTGAACCATATGTGCACCCACTATAAATACCTACGCATTTCAACGACTACAGCTTATGTCGTTAAAAGAATGTTTATGTTATACTCCGGAGTAGACTAATATTTCAGATAGTTCTGCTTGTTTCAGCTACTTGCTTGTTTCGCTAGCTTGCTTCATGATTTAATTGGTACTTTAGAATTACTTCTGCACGTACTTAAATCTATAGCTTGTTTACTATTATTTTCTTGTTCTGAGGCATTTTCCTTCTGTTTGGATTTGCCTTAGGGTTCGTGACCGCGTCGTCTGCTCCTTGAGTTTTTCTTCGTTTAACTACAGCTTTGCTTGGAGGTTTTATTTTGATTATTGTATCAGAAGGTTCTATGTATTTTGTTTCAGTTACTGTTGGATTTACTTTTCATGTATTAGTTATTGTCAGCCATTTTCTCATGTATTGTGGACAACTCGTAGGATGTTTTGATGTATCAAATCATTTAATTCATGACATTTTACTATTGTGACTTATTGCATGTTCATCGTTTCAGCATTGTGTGTGACAATTAGATTTTATTATAAATGCATGAGTATCAACCTTTTATTGCGTCTTCCGCATATTTATAAAATATACTAAATACTTTTCAAAGTAACAAATTCTAAACCATTGTAGTATTTCTGTTTCCGCCTTAGCAGGCATGGATTCCTTTCCGCCCATGTCTGTGGCATCGCGGCCCGCTCGAAGCGCGCTCTGACCCTTATCGAGACGGGTCGTGACAGTTGGTATCAGAGTCAGGTTTAGCATCTAAAGATAAAGTATTTTAAGAATTTCATATATTTTGAAATCTATTATGTAAATATACGTGCATGCATCATTTCCTCACTCACTTTGTTGTTGTCTGTTGTTCGAGGCTGAAACACGCGCACACTCACTCATAAGCATGAGTAGTATGCGTACAAATGTTAAGGGAGTATGGGCAAACTTAACATTTATATGCATATGAATATCCACTAGAATATACACCGCTTGCGAATATTAAATTGTATGGGCGGTTTAATATTTTCAAGTGCGCTGACATTAGAATCATCATGCGCGTGACATGTTAAGTGATATGGGCGCTTAACATGGCATGCGTATCCATAAATGAACATAACTCATTGCGCGAGTGTTAAGCTGAGAGTAACAGATGACATAAATACATTGCATGCATGACATAACTCATTGCACGAGTGTTAAGCTGAGAGCAACAATGACGATTGTACACACATGAATCTTTCAAATCATTGTTCTATCGCACGCGATCTTATCGTCGCATTTGCACTTGCATGACCATCACCTAGAGTTGTCCAATGAAAATGCTGTAACTATTACATGATTTACGTATTCAACAGTATTAGAATGTTAGAACCTGTAGTCTAAACCCTTTATGCTTAACTTGACTGTTTCTCTTACTCGATTTTTTGTGTCTCCTTCTAGATGGCTTCTAAGTGATCGCAGCGCAAGCAGACTACCTCTTCAGCTGGAGGAACATCTGGAGATGCCACTGCTCAGCTGCTGAGGCAGATTCTGGAACGTCTCACCCGATTGGAAGAGGATCGCCAAACTCCTGATCCATCCCTTGGTTCCGGCAGTTCAGGGACAGCTGGAGTTGCTAACACTACAGCCCCCCTTGGAGCCACCCCTCATGCAACTGATTCTGGGACCGGCTCGCCTGCCGTCACCTTGGTGCCCCCGCTCGTGACAAGCCTGACTGCCCCGCCCGTAGCAATGGCAGATACTCTTGCATTCATGACGCTGAATCCGCCGTCTTTCAATGGCAATCGAGATTACTTTGTGATATCTGAATGGCTCTCCCAGATGGAGAAGCATTTCGAGTATGCTGGAGTTCCGGAAGCTCAGAAGGTTCTCCTTGCGGCCTACCATCTGACCGAGGATGCGTACACATGGTGGCTTCAATGCCGCAGTCTCCCGAATTCTGCCACCTTGGCTTGGGAGCAGTTCAAAGAAGTTGTCTTGGAGAAGTTTCTCTCTTCTGTGGAGCGAGACAAACTAGCTGAGAGGTTCTTATCTCTCCAGCAGCCCGGCAGGACGGTGATCGAGTGCGAGAAGGAGTTCTCTCGCCTTTCCCTTCTTGTCGCAGAGTTTGTGCCTGACGAGTCAAAGAAGATCAGCCGTTTTGTGAAGGGACTTCGACATGATTTCCGCCAGCACGTGGTAGCTCATGGCGCCACCACCTACGCCGAGACGGTGGATGCCGCCTTGCAGGTCGAAGCTATTGAGCTGGATCATACTGCCAGGAAAGTCCAGCATGGTTCTAACAACGCCGTCACCTCTGACCTCAAGCGCAAGGGTGCTCCATCTCCGGAGCAAGGCCTCAAGCCCAAAGAGGTGTGTGTCTTCTGCCACAAGGTGGGTCATGTCCGCCCAAGTCTGCCGCTCCCTCCTGAAGAAGCAGAAAATGGTTATTCCTGCGCAACAACCTCAGATGACGCTTGCCTCTGCCGCCTCCGTCTGTGCTTTCTGCAAGAGGCCGGGCCATTTGGTAAAGGACTGTCGTCGTAAGCAGAAGGCCTGTTTCAAATGTGGGCAGGTTGGGCACCTCATGCTCGACTGCCCCATAAAGGAGAACCCGATCCCCGCTCAGCCTCTGCAAGTTATCCCGGGAGCTCAGGGCAAGGTTGTGCTGAACGTTGTCACTCAGGACGAGGCGCTCGCATCTACCGACGTCATCTCTGGTACGTTTCGTGTAGAATTTTAAATTTTTCTGCATTCTTAAATCTGGTTGCCTTAGTCGAAGAAACTTGTTATGCGTTTATGTTGTCCTTTTTAGGAAGTTTTAGGGTCAAGAATAAGCCGCAAATCTTATTTGATTCCGGTGCATCACACTCCTTTATTGTTCGCCGCATCGTAGACCTTCATAGTTGGCATACTTCGCCACTTGAAGTTCCTTTTGAGATTTCTGTACCCGGTCATCTGCTTCTCTCAACCAGAGGCGTCCTCAATTGCCCGATCCTGCTTGGAGAATTGCAAGTCGTCGCCGACCTCATAGTTCTGGATATGACAGAGTTCGACGTAATCCTGGGAATGAATTGGTTAGTCGCGTATCGAGCAAAGCTGGACTGTGTGGCGAAGAGGGTCAATCTCAGCATTGATGACAAGGGCTACAGCGTTCATGTTCAGACCCGCAGTCACCTGAAGGTAATCACTGCTGTACGCGCCACTCGACTTCTTAGCCAAGGATGTTCTTCCTGCTTCGTTTATGCTTCGCACTCAGATGCTATCTCTCCTCAACTCGAGTTTATTCCTGTTGCTTTGGAGTTTCCTGACGTGTTCCCCGCCGAATTGTCTGGGATGCCTCCTGATCGAGATGTAGAGTTCTGTATTGATGTAGAGCCTGGAACGCGCCCCATATCTAAAGCTCCTTATCGTATGGCGCCACGTGAGCTAGAAGAACTCAGATCGCAGTTAGACGAATTGCTTGAGCGTGCGTACATTCGCCCTAGCTCGTCACCTTGGGGATCCCCCATACTCTTCGTGAAAAAGAAGGATGGATCTATGAGATTGTGCATCGACTATCGAGAACTTAATAAGGTGACCATCAAGAATAAGTACCCCCTTCCGCGTGTGGATGATCTATTCGATCAGCTTAAAGGCAGTACTGTCTTTTCCAAGATAGATCTCAGGTCGGGTTACCATCAGCTGAAGATCAAGGACTCCGACATCCCCAGGACGGCCTTCCGGACTCGGTATGGGCATTTCGAATTTTTGGTGATGTCTTTCGGATTGACTAACGCCCCTTCTGCATTCATGGACATGATGAACCGTGTCTTCCGTGAGTACCTGGACAAGTTCATCATCGTCTTCATTGATGATATCTTGGTCTACTCCAAGACCCGCGAGGAGCATGCAGCCCATCTTAGACTCACTATCTCCACCCTTCGTCAGCATCAGCTTTATGCAAAGTTGGCAAAGTGTGAGTTCTGGGTAGATCGTGTTGCCTTCTTAGGCCACGTCATTTCAGGAGATGAACTTTCTGTTGATCCTGCCAAGATTTCTGCAGTTATGGACTGGAAGCGACCTTCTACCCCTACCGAGATATGCACTTTCCTTGGTTTGGCTGGCTATTACCGACGCTTCGTCAAGAGTTTCTCCTCTCTTGCTGCCCCCCTGACTCGACTAACTCAAAAGCATGCTAGATTCGAGTGGTCAGATCAGTGCGAACAGTCCTTTTCTGAGTTGAAGCAACGTCTGTGTTCAGCGCCTGTTTTAACTCTTCCGTCAGAAAGGTTGGACTTTTCAGTTTACACTGATGCTTCCGGAGTTGGTTTGGGTTGTGTTCTGATGCAGGATGACCGTGTTATTGCTTATGGGTCGAGGCAGTTGAAGGTTCACGAACGCAACTACCCCACTCATGATCTGGAGTTCGCTGCGGTGGTGTTTGCTTTGAAGCTTTGGCGTCATTATCTTTATGGCGTGAAGTGTCACTTTTTCACCGACCATCAGAGTTTAAAGTATATCTTTGTTCAGAAGGACCTCAATCTTCGTCAGAGGCGTTGGCTCGAGTTCGTGGCAGATTATGACTTGCAACTCACGTATGTTCCTGGTAAAGCCAATTCAGTGGCAGATGCGTTGAGCCGGCATGCCTCCGTATCCGCTTGTGCGCCCATGTCAGTTATTCTAGCAGCCTTGATTGATGACCTCGATCGGATGGATATATCCATCGCACCCGAGGGTCATGAAGAGGTTTCTGTTCCGTTGTGGATAGAGCAGGTGAAGGATTTGCAGCCATCTGATCCCGCACTCCAGCGCATCCGCCGACAGGTTGAACTTGGGACTCTTCCGGATTTCTCCATCTCTGACGATGTCCTGCGTTTCCGAGGCCGCCTCTGCGTTCCTGATGTTCCTGAATTGCTCGTTAGTATTTGCCGAGAAGCTCACGAGTCCTGCACATCTGGTCATCCAGGCAATAATAAAATGTATCATGACTTAAAGCAGATCGTTTGGTGGTCTGGTATGAAGAATTATATAGCTCGCTTCATCTCTCGATGTCTGACGTGTCAGAAGGTGATAGCTCAGCGTCAGCGTCCTGGTGGTCTTTTGCAGCCTTTGCCTATCCCCGAATGGAAGTGGGAAGATGTTTCTATGGACTTCATCACGGGATTGCCCCGTACTCCGAGAGGGCATGATGCGATTTGGGTCATAGTGGATCGCATGACGAAAGTGGCTCATTTCATCCCGTACAAGAAAGGTCACTCCACTGAGAAGATGACCCGGATTTATGTTTCTGAGATAGTTAGACTTCATGGGATTCCTCTGCGGATTGTTTCTGATCGTGACTCGAGGTTCGTTTCGCACTTTTGGAAGAGTTTTCAGCAAGCTTTGGGTACTGAACTCAACCTGAGCACCGCTTATCATCCAACTACCGATGGGCAGACCGAAAGGGTTAATCAGATTCTTGAAGACATGCTTCGGTGTTATATTCTGGACTACAAGGGAGCTTGGGATGAGCACCTACCGTTGGTTGAGTTCGCCTACAACAATAGCTATCAGGAGAGCCTCAAGATGGCCCCCTTTGAAGCATTGTATGGGCGTCGTTGTAGGACTCCTCTCTATTGGTCAGAAGTTGGTGAGAAGGTGGTGTTGGGCCCTGAGTTACTTCAGGAAATGGAAGAAGCCACCAAGAAGACTCGTCTTCAGCTCAGTCATGTCATTGAGAGGCAGAGGAAGTATGCTAATCAACGCCGCCGTCCGTTGGAGTTTGCAGTAGATGATCAGGTGTTCTTGAAGGTTTCTCCCACCCCTGGGGTGAAACGGTTTGGTCGTCATCATAAGCTCAGCCCGAGAATTGTGGGGTCGTACGTCATCTCAGAGCGCGTTGGAGGATCTGCTTATCGTTTAGAGTTTCCAGAATCGTTGTCCGGTGTTCATGATGTTTTCCATGTCAGTCAGCTCCGGAAATACATCCATGATCCTAATCGTGTTCTCGAGGAAATCCCGGTGGTTCCTGAAGCTAATTTGTCTTATCCGATTGAGCCCGCCAAGATAGTGGAATTTCAAGAACGCAAGCTTCGAAAGAGAACTATTCCTATGGTGAAGGTACTTTGGAATCACGGCAAGTCTAAGTAGTTTACTTGGGAGCTCGAAGCTGACATGCGAAGCAAGTATCCGCATCTTTTCTCTTCATCCTGGTATGCCTCCGCTCTTGTTTCTCTCTCTTTTTAAGCACCTTTTCAGTTAGTTCTCTTGACTTGAATTGCAAGCCTTGTTGGTTTGAATGGCATCTAAATCTTCGCCATAAGAGGCCTCATTCAGGGAATCCTCAGAAAGTTTCGGGACGAAACTTCTTAAGTAGGGGAGAATGTAACAACCCTTAAAAAAATGAGATTTCTAACAATAATAATAATAATAGGTAAAATAATTTCCCCCCTTCATTTATTCTAACCGCAGCCAACCCAAACTAAACCTCTCCCCCCGTTCTAGATCCCGCAAACCGCAACGCGCTAGGGGCATTCCCGCTCCCGCTCCCGTGACGCCCTCCTAATTCCGCTCCCGTGCCGCTCCCGTCTCCTGCGTGCAACACCGCCGCCAGCCCCGCTGCTCCGCCTCCAGCCGGCACCTGCGCCTCCTCCTTCCCTCTCCTGGCCGACGACAACAGCAAAGGCTGCTCCTTCCCCTCTCCAGGTCGACGACAGCAGCAAGGGTAGCAGCTCTCCCCCCTCGCTTCCTCCGGCCAACTATGCCTTCTCCTCCGCTTCTTGAGGGTCGGCAGTGGTCCCTCCTCCAAAGAGGGTCGACAGCCCTCTTCCTCTCCGTTTCGGCCGGTGGGTTTCAAGGGGACTCCTAGGGTTTCGCTCGAAACCCCTCCTCGTGGATTTTTGAGCCCAGATCTGGTCTCCTTGGGTGAGAAACTCCTCCAATCTCATTGTTTCAGATTTTCCCTAGATTATTATGATAATTTTCGCGCCCCAAATTAATGTAATTACGCGGATCCATCTCGTGTTCGTCGTATAATCGCCTAATCCCGTATTTGCTTGTGTTTCCGGTACTGCTCGTCGGATCTAGTGGTGGAACCTCTCCAAAACCCTCTCCGATTTAGGGTCTCTGTCGCCTAAACGTTGCCAAATCTCTGATTTGCTCGTGGTAGCCTCTTCTCCCCTCACTCTTGAGGGAGGTAAATTTGCTAACCCTTCATATTTAGGCTTGTTAAGTGAATTACGTGTGTTAGTGTATTTTTTCCCGTTATGTCAAATTCATGGTCCCTGAACAGGTTAAATTCGGTCCTTGAGTGTTGCTTGCGCCGCTTAGGCCGCCGCCAACATTTTGTAGTTTCGGCTTCACCTTAAGGCAAGTGGAGAAATTCCATCTCGCTTGCAAATTAAGAATTTAAGTTCTTTATACCTGTATCTAAGTTATTAATTGTATCTGATAGTGATAACGCAAAAAATCATATCTCGTGAGTATGTCTTGTTATGATAGAATTTCCACGGAAAAACATGAATCACTTAGGTCCTGAGTGTCATAAGCAAATCTTGGAAACTAGGGTTTAAGTGGTGCATCGTCTTGTTTGCATGGTCACGGTAAGCAGGAAACACTCTTATTCTAGTAAGACTTACACTTGGACTTGGTTGTGAAACGTGTGCACCTGCTATAAACACCTATGCATTTCAACGATTACAGCTTATGTCCGTTACAAGAATGTTTATGTTATAACTCCGGAGTAGGCTAATATTTCAGATAGTTCTGCTTGTTTCAGCTGCTTGCTTGATTCGCTAGCTTGCTTCAGGATTTAATTGGTACTTTAGAATTACTTCTGCACGTACTTAAATCTATAGCCTGTTTACTATTATTTTCTTGTTCTGAGGCATTTTCCTTCTGTTTGGATTTTCCTTAGGGTTCTTGACCGCGTCGTCTGCTCCTTTAGTTTTCTTCGTTCAGCTGCAGCTTTGCTTGGATGTTTTATTTTGATTACTGTATCAGCAGGTTCTATGTATTTTGTTTCAGTTACTGTTGGATTTACTTTTCATGTATTAGTTATTGTCAGCCATTTTCTCGTGTATTGTGGACAACTCCTAGGATGTTTTGATGTATCAGATCATTTAATTCATGACATTTTACTATTGTGACTTATTGCATGTTCATCGTTTCAGCATTGTGTGTGGACATTAGATTTTATTATAAATGTATGAGTATCAACCTTTCACTGCGGCTTCCGTATATTTATAAAATATACTAAATACTTTTCAAAGTAACAAATTCTAAACCATTGTAGTATTTTTGTTTTCCGCCTTAGCAGACATGGATTCCTTTCCGCCCATGCCTGTGGCATCACGACCCTCCCGAAGCGTGCTCTGACCCTTATCGAGACGGGTCTTGACACCTTATTATGTTGAAAGTAACATACGGAAAATCCATGGACCACACGCGCATGCGCTCGCATGCACCGGGCCGGATTTGGGATTTAAGATTTAGGATTCGGATTTGCGATTTGGGATTTGGGAATAATTGAATTGAATTGTTTTTTTGCACAAAATAGTTGTCACTTTGGAAAACCTTAAATACCACAATTCGGCGTACATCGAATACGTTTCGACGTATGCTGGTATCCTCAAAACTGTGTTTCGGTATTCATTCAATGTTTATTCTCCCGCGAATGAATCATGCACATCGATTTCACTCCGCCTACAATTCGACTTACGTCGAGTTCTCTAATTTTCGTTGTGTGGCGATATGAAATCGACAAACTTCGATTTCTCCTGACCGAAACGCGTGCGTGATTTCTATGCGCGGTTTGTTCATTACATTTTACGTTGGAAATATAGGTTTTCTATAAACGATAAAATTCTCTTAATATAACCGTTGCAAATTAATTATGTGGTAAACTACTTGCGGGTTTTACGAGACTTCTATATAAGAGGTTTTCCTGAAATGTTTTACGCAGGCTCATACGCTCTTACGGTCTTCTCAATTTTGATCTTGTGATTTGCTCTTGCTCTTTTTTACGTTTGCTTCATCAAATGGAAGTTCGGGTGCTCTGTGATTTTTCGGTCTCCCGCGTACATCTGAGTTTTGGGGATCTAGCCGGGTGTTGTACATTGGAAGAATGAGCATCAGTTGAAAGCTCTGACGGAAGGTGGTGCAACTTCTTTAGGGCAAAGATCACACGCCTTACCCAGACTCGGTTTTCTTAATCTATTTATTTATTCATTTTATTGTTTTCAAAAATCCATATATGATAGTATAATAGTTTTTCAAAACGGAAAATTCTATATTATTTTGAGAATATATATTATAAATATTCCAATAATCTAAAGAAGTTTGTATTTCACATCAGTTAATCTTTTGTGAAAGGGTCGCGTTGGGCTATTATCACACAAACCCGCCTAGTACCAGTGAGAACTCATCATTGAGTAATTTTTGGAAAGTCCAAGAATAACAAGATAATAAAATAATCAAAATGATTTTGTATGTTATCATTTTCATATGTGCTGCAATTTATTTTATGCATTTTAAATTTCAGCAATTAGTAATGGCTTCTTGTTCTGATGACTCTACTAGGATCAAACCCGAAAAATTTAATGTAAATGGATTTCTTCGTTGCCAATCACAAGTCGAATATTGGTTGAATACCTTAGGTCTTTTATTTGCCATATTTGATCGTCTTGTAGAAACTAAAAACCCCAATGGTGCTGCAACTACAGTCGCCTCCTCCCTTTTATCGTCGTCATCTTCTAGTGTGAACACCACTGGAACTTATATTAGACGTCTGCCTATTCGAGATCTGGTAGATATAGAATATCATTACCGCAACCGGATACTTAGTGCTTTGTCTGACAGCCTTTACGATATTTTCCTCCAATATCGCACGACTAAAGATTTGTTGTATGTCTTGAAGCGCGTTATAACCTCGAAAATGTGGGTATAGAACACTATAATGTCTCCAACCTCCACAAGTTTAGGGATTGATGTCTTCAAGTCTATCAATCCTCAACTTCATCTTCTTGTTGAGATGTTATCCAAGATTCTTATTTGAAAATTATTTAGTAGCATGTCTTATAGATCCCCAATCCGATTCATGGTCTGGCTTTAACACTAGGATTATGCATGACCAATCCAACCTTACTTATAGTTCAAGTCCAAAATATTATCCGCATAGAGGAAGAACACAATCATAACAACTCTAAAGCCCCCAAAGATTATGCTCATAAAGTCAACCTCACCGAATCTCATGGCAACCCTTCCTCCCACAATCACTTCAAATCCAAGGGTAAGATCCATAAGAAACTTTTCCACTTAGGTTCCCGGCATCAGAAACTCAATCATCCCAAACCTGGTCAATCTAACCAAAGCTCAAGTAAAGGGAAATGGTGCTTTGTATGCAACCGTACAAATCATCTGTCTACCAACTGTTTCTACAAATAGACAGAACTTGTGACCGGCAAACCTCATACGGTCAAGCCACAGGCCAACATGATCCAAGAACCGGATCAACCTATCATCAGGTTAGATTATAGTTTTAGCCTTCTTCTCACTTGTTTATCGGATCGGTGGCTTGATTACGGTGCAAATGTGCATACTTGTTTTGATTGTTCTGGCTTTTCCACCTCTCAGAACATCAGTGGAGGAAGCGTGATTTCGGAGATGCATCTTCGGCATAAATCCTTGGACGCGGGTGAGTGGATCGTAGGATGACATCCGGGAAAACACTAGCCTTGCATGACATGTTTTATGTGCCAAGAGTTAAAAAGGATTTAATGAATGAATCTTTGTTGGTGAATAAGTATAAATTTGTATTAGAGTCAAATAAAGTTGTAATAACTGTGACAATATTTTTATTGGGAAAGGCTTTGTATCTGATAGTTTATTCAGGTTGAATGTTATTGATTTCGAGGTTAACCAAATTCTTCATCTTTGATTCCGGGTTCTTTTACTGATTTTTGGCATACTAGATTAGGACATGTTAACTCTGATTATATGAAAAGGTTGATGTCTCTAAATCGCATTCCTAAAATAAATATTTTTACAAGTGCTAGATGTTAGATTTGTGGACAATCAAAATTCTCTATAAAGTCATTCAAATCAGTTGAAAAAACTTCAAAGTCTTTAGAGTTTATTCACTCGAATATGTGTGACTCGAACCATCAACTCACTAGAGGTGGAAATAAATATTTTGTAACATTCATTAATGACTTTAACAAATATTGTTACATATATATATTAAAGACTAAAGACGAAGAACTTTTATACTTTAAGATTTGTAGTCCTTAATGCCATAAGCGGAAGAAGAAGAAGAAGAACCCCATGCAGGGGAGTGAGGAGGAAGATGTCATGAAGAAAGGAGGCTTCTTTAATAAGTCCCTTCTATTTTTATTCTCCCCTCTTCTCCTTCTGATCTTCACGAGTCTTGTATATGTTTTGTTTGTGTAATCATATCTTGTTATGGTGTGAGCGTTGTAAAACTTAATTTGATCTTTCATATTTTAGATCTTCTTTTTGTTTGCCATTTCCTATGATTTATCAGTGTTCTAACCGAATGAGTGTGACCGATCTGGATTATCGTGTTCATATTCGATCATAATATTTTCGTAGGACTATTTGAACTATTATATGATGTGATCGCAGGTCAATAAAGAGAGTTATTGTAGCTTGAAAGAATGGGGCAGCAAAAATCTCTTGTCTTGGTGTCAAAGCCATGCATTAGGGTTTACAGAATAATAATGCGATCTTTAGGGGTTTCCAGCGAGTACAAATCTTAGTTGGTTCAACCTATAATCAGTGCTCAGGTTATCCCGCCCAAGGAAATCGGAGTGTTGTGAAATCCTCGCGGCTAGAGAAATTGAATTACAAGAAGACATATCTTTAGATTGATCGAGTAAATCTTTATTTTTATTAATTTATGATAGCATTTATATTTTACTAAACAAAATACATATATATTTTATTCATCGGTTTTCTACTTTTATAAGTACTAAATCATTGCGTCAAGTTATCTTAGTTTAGGATTATCTCTCCTTTAACATTCGGCATGATAATAAAATGAGAGGTGAAGAACGGTACTTACAAAGGCCCCGAGGAATACGACATTGATATTTACTATCATATACTATATACGGTAGGTGCACTTACCTTATCTCAAATGAGAATACGTGAGTCTATTGTCATCATCAGATCATATATAATATAGGATGGGAGAGTGGTGTATCACCATCCACCTATATCATCTTTATGTCTTATGTTATCTAATATTTTGTCTAATTTCAGTTGTGAACATTGTATCCTATGAAAACATCATAGCTCTTCCTTTTCTGCTCATAATTCTACTCGGTGTGAACACATCTTTAATGTTGTCTATAACAACATCTGAGGACTCTTTAAACTATCAAATGTGCATATGTATAATTATGTCATTACTTTTATCGACGATTGCTCTTGTAAGAATTGGATATATTTATTACACTCTAACACGGGGTTACTTTCTATTTTCAAACTGTTCTATACTGAAATCACCAATCGATTCAACACATCTGTAAACTCCAATAACATTAAACAATACCATAGCAAACCTCTTCAAGAGGTTTTTCACTGTTATGAATTCTTCACCATACTAATTGTCCATTTATACCTCGACAAAATGGAGTTATTGAGCTTAAAAATAGACATCTATTGGATGTTATCCACTCTCATTCTCCACATGCACCTTCCTAAACGGTTCTGGAATTTCTTTCTTAATGTCTATTTTTATATCAATTGCATACTTTCCCGAATCCTCAATTGTCCATTTACACCTCTTAAGTGTCTATTTTTATATCAAATTGAGTTATCCGAGTCATTCATGATGGTTGCCATCGGGTGAATAAGCGTAGAGGCTGGTTTGGAGGCTATCTCAAATTTTGGAGTCTTTTTCCAAGGATTTCCTTTCACCCACAGTGCGGACTCTGCAACCCTAGGTGTTGACTCTTAGCAAATCTTTATTTCTTGTGTTTCCCTTGTAACCTCCCCCTTTCCAACCCTAAAAAGCAGTATCCGACCCATCCATAACCCATACCCCTACATCAATTGGTACCCAAGGCCCAATTTTAGGACTGAGCGTGTGATACGCAATGGTAGAGTTTATATATCCATCATGACGAGACAACCTTCGAGCACGATCGGATTATGATCGGAGCGTGCATCATCCAGATCATTGTCATTGCCCATATCTTTGATTTGAGGATCTGGATCCATCTTATGCTCAACACTAGAGAGTTCCTTACTAGAGATTGTCGTTCTATTATACTGATCATCCTCATCTCCACCCATCCTCTCACAGAGATCGTGTGGACCTTCCGTCACAATTCGATTATTTTTGGGCTCTTGACTATTATCGAGAACTTCAAAAGAGGGCATTATCACAAAGATGGCATCACGTGTAGGTTCATGCTTGATGTGTCATCCTTTGATGGTCAGCTAGACCCAATGGCATTCATGGATTAGTTAGTCATGGGATCTCTGATAAGCATCACGTGAGGCTTGTGAAGATGAAAACCGAGTCAGACTTTGACTTATTGGACTAGCCTTGAGCATAGAAATGAGATCAATGCTTTTCTTCTCATCTCCTCATGGGCATACACGAGGTGGATGTTAAAGGAGAGTTATTTTCTAGTACCCAACATGAACCATCTACTTATTCTTCCCTTCGACAAGAGACCATGTCCATTGCTGATTATATGAATCGATTCCACAAGTTAGTATAGAGGAATGATATTCAGGAAAATCCCATTACGACCTCCTCTCGATTTCGACCTGGACTCCATGTCGAGATACATAGGGAGTTGATTCTCCACCGCTTAGAGTCTATTGATTAGATGTTTCATCTTGCTCTCCATTACGAGCATTATTTGAGAGTCAAGGGACCGAGACGAGTTGACCCGTCCTTCATTATGAAATATCCAACTACGAGTGTGACTTGTCGTGTCCCCACTAACACGTGAGGTCTGGTACCTTCCATTGATCCATCCCTTTGTGATTATGGGATTGAATCCGACCCTGCCTTTGTGTCATAGACTGAGACTGATATTATTGTTACTACTGAGTCCAATCAAGAGAATGACTACAAGCGACCTAGTAATCCAGAAGCGGTGTGTCTCTCCACTACCCCTGCACAAACCTAGTCATTGCTTCGACCATATACACAAATTCGAGTGCAGGTTCCTTCAAATATTTCCATATTGTAGTGCATAATCATGGCCCGAGTGAGAATCATGAGTGTAGTGTTAATCTTATAGTGACTTTCTCACCTTCCTCTAAAGACATTACCTCCATCGATGATACTCATTTGGCTAGTCATCCCTCTATTGATGGATTCTTTGACAAACCTCCTGATGAGCCCTTTAATGATCCACCACTTCTTGATGAGGATGAGATTCAGGTGAGCTGTCGCTCTGTGAATACATGATCCTAGGAGTCTATCCAAGTCAAGACCCCCGAGTCTGCTCTTGAGTGAGGACCTTGAGCTTAGCATTTAACACATAGTTGCTACATCACATACGCTCGAGGGCACTCGCGATGTTTCAGGAGCCCATCATGTTACCCCTTGTCAAACATCAAAAATATTATATCTTTCTTGAATAATAACAACTCCCTCTATATATAGTAGAGGGCAATACACAATAATCAGAATAATTCTAACACTCTCCCTCAAGTTAGGCATGTAATGTTTTTCATGCCCAACTTGCTAATAATAGTCGCAAAAGTTTTCTCACTCAATGCCTTAGTGAGAAAATCTGCAAGCTGGCCCTCCGACTGAACGAAAGGGGTACATACAATCCCTTTTATAATATTTTCTTTGATGAAGTGTCGGTTCACTTCAACGTGCTTGGTGTGGTCATGTTGGACAGGGCAGGGTTATGAACAATGTTGATTGCAGCCTTGTTGTCACAGTACAAGTTGAACGGTCCGGCTTCCAATAATCCAAGATCATTCAAGAGGGAACGATGTCGCATCCCCTCACATATACCATGAGCCATAGCTCTAAACTCAGCCTCAGCACTAGAGCGAGCCACTATATGTTGTTTCTTGCTTCTCCAAGTGACCAGATTAGTCCCAACAAAGGAACAGTATCTTGTAGTAGATCTCCTATCACTAATTGATCTAGCCCAATCGGCATCAGTATATACTTCAATTTTTAAGTTGTCACTAGGAGAGAATAGAATTCCCCCCCACCCCCAGGTGAGGTCTTTAAATACCTCAGAATTCTGTGCACAGCATTAAGTTGTCTGACCTTAGGAGAATGCAGGTATTGACTTATCACTCCTACTGCATAAGAAATGTCAGGACGGGTATAAGATAGGTAGATCAGTTTACCTACCAGCTTCTGATAACTGGAGATATCTTCAACAGACTCTCTATCATCACACCCAAGTTTATGGTTAACTTCAATAGGTGTATCTGCAGGCTTACAACCACTCATTCCTATCTATTCTAACAAGTTAAGTACATACTTTCGTTGCGAGATGTGAATACCATATTTTGAGCTTGTTACCTCAATCCCTAGAAAATATCTCAACTTACCCAAGTCTTTCACTTCAATTTCACTAACAAGTTTAAGTTTCAGGGCACCAATCTCTTCCATGTCATCACATGTAATAACCATATCATCAACATACACAATCAGGAGGGCCACCTTCATCTCTTTTCGTCTGATGAAAAGAGTGTGATCGGCATGACTTTGGGTATAGCCTAATGAGATAATGATTTTGTGAAGTCTACGAAACCAAGCTCTTGGGGATTGTTTTAACCCATATAGAGCTTTCATCAACTTACAAACCTTCCCTTCCGAACCAATAGAGACAAACCCAGGTGGCGCCGACATATAGACTTCCTCGTCCAACTCATCGTGCAGGAAAGCATTCTTCACATCCAGCTACTGAAGGTCCCATCCTTTATAGGAGGCACATGATAATAGGACCCGAATTGTATTCATTTTTTCCACAGGAGCAAATGTCTCCTGGTAGTCAATACCATGAGTTTGGGTGTAGCCTCTTGCCACCAGTCGAGCCTTGAATCTTTCTACAATACCTTCTGAGTTCTGCTTCACTGTAAAGAGCCATCGACAACCCACTATATTCTTGCTAGGAGGGAGATCGACCAAGTCCCATGTATGATTCTTTCTAGGGCTTGCATTTCCTCCATCATAGCCTGTCCATTTTGGGTGACCAAGTGCCTCCTGCCATGTACCGGGCACACACAGAGGAAAGAGACTCGACAAAGGCTTTATGGGAAGAGGTTAACGAGGCATATGACACATATTTAGATAAAGGATGTTGAGTGGATGAGCGAATACCTTTCCGGAGGGCAATAGGTAACTCAAGAGTTGTTGTAGACGAGTCCGGCGGTGGCTCTTGTGTTATGGGATGCGACTGAGTGTTTGATCCTCCTCTTCTTCGAGTGTACACCTGCAACTCCTTTTCTTTGGGACTATCGTTGGGAATGTACAAACTCTCCCCCTGAGTGGTAATGTATAGAGGAGGAACAGAAAGAGGAAGAGTAGGAGTACGCACTTCCAAGTGTGAAGGCTCCCCCTAAAGTGAGGACTCATAATAGGAAGTAGTTTCATGAAAGGTGACATCCATAGAGACCAATATTTTCCGGCTAGGCGGATGATAACATTTGTACCCTTTTTGTCTAGGAAAATAACCAATGAACACACAACGAAGGGCACGGGGATCAAGTTTTGTTCGAGTAATATTATGAATATGAACAAAACACAAGCATCTGAACACACGGGGTATAAGAGAAGTGAGGAATCCCCAATCTATGAAGAGGAGTGTGATTTCCCAGATGACGAGACGGCATGCGATTGATAAGGTAAGCTGCAGTAAGAAGGGCATCACCCTAATAGTATTTGGGAAGAGACATCGTAAATAACAAGCAGCGTGTGACTTCAAGAAGATGACGATTTTTTCGTTCAACAACACCATTTTGTGCAGGGAATGTACACAAGTGGTTTGATGAACAATACCATGATCACTCAAATTGTTTTCAAGTTTGGTATCCATATATTCACGTCCATTATCACTGCGAAGAGTTTTAATTGTGACACCAAATTGAGTAGAAATCAGTTTATGAAATTTTTGGAAAAGGGGAACACTTTATTTTTACTATGCATCAAATAAACCCACGTAGTGCGAGAAAAATAATCAATAAATATAACAAACCAATGATAACCAGAGATAGAAGCAACAGAGCAAGGTCCACATACAACACTGTGAATTGTATGAAACAGTACATATGAAGACTTAAACAGATGATTAAAGGAGACATGCTTATGTTTAGCAAGTTCGCATACATCACACATAAAGATTTTAATCACAGAAGAGGAAAAACTGGGAAACAACGACTGCATAGTAGTAAAGGAGGGATGCCCCAAGCGACGATGTCAGGTAGACAACAGAGGTAGCTGGTTGACATGAAAGGCCTGGGGAACAGCAGCATCAAACACGTACAATCCATCACGCATCCTACCAGAGCCAATCACCTTCTTCGTCTGTAAGTCCTGAAAGACACTGTAAGAAGGAAAGAAAGTGATGGAGCAGTTCATGGAATTTGTAATATGACTGACGGATAAGAGGTTGCGAGTAATAGAAGGAGCATGAAGGGCAGAGGCCAAGGTGAGATAAGAGCAATGGTTGGATCCCTTTCCAGCATAGAGGATAGGGTGCCATCAGCAATGCTTACCTTGTCTCTGCCAGACAAAGGTGAATAGGAAACAAAACCTGACGATGACCCAATCATATGATTGGTGGCACCAGAATCAATGATCCAATGAGTGGCAGGCGGTACAGTAGCAGAGTGAGCACTTGGTGTACCTGAATGGGCAAAAGACGAGGACGGAGCAGGAGTGGGCTCCGAAATCAAACCCTGCATCATGCGGCGGAGGGTCATCATCTCATCAGTAGAAAAGGCCCCAAGAAGAGACAGAAGCTCAAAAAGCTGGCCACAGGAGGTACTATCATTAATGAACTCAGTCAGGTGAGCAAAGCGAGGAGAGCTGAAGTTGGAGCGTCCACGACCACGACCCCCACGAGTAACCATGCCACCTCTAGGCGGAGGGAGACCATGCAATTTAAAGCAAGTATCACGGGTATGCCTACTCCGACCACAGTAGTCACACATCAGGTGGTCTTTATCCGTGGACCTAGGCTGGAAATCCCTAGACCGGGTGCCCCCAGAATGAGAAGAGGTAAGAGCAGATCCACTAGTGAAAATCTCAGAACTCCAAGACTGTCGGCGGTCGTAATCCTACTGTACAATACTGTAAGTCTCGGACACTGAAGAGACAGGAGTGCGATCAAGGATCTGCACAATGATCTGGTCAAAGTCTCGGTGTAAACCATGGAGGAACTCAAACACCGGTTTTCGATCTTCATGGGCACAAACAAGAATCGCACCAGCGGAGCAGACAAGGTCGAGGGAGGTAAAGCGGTCATACTCCTGATATAGCTGAGTGAACTCCAAATATTAAACGGACGGTTGGTGATCACCCTGTCGAAGGAGGAAAATCTTCCTTCGTGGCTGAAAGATCTGAGCAGTATTCCCTTTTTGGGAATAAGTAGATTCGGCACGACTCCAAATATCTGCAGCAGTATCCAAGAAGAGATAATTTCGGGCAATGGCCTCTTGCATGGAGTTAATCAACCATGACATAACCAAAGAGTTCTCTGACTCTCATTGTCCCCAAGTGGACGCGGTCTTCTCTGGCGCCTTAATGATCCCGTTTACATAGCCAAACAAACGGCGACTCTTATGGGCCAAGGCGATAGAGAGAGACCAGGATAAGTAATTGGTGACATCAAGACGAATCGTGGTAATCTGGGATGTCGTATGATCATGCCCACCCTGGTAGATCCAGCGTGCTGTGAGACATCATGGGAATCAACCACGTCAGACATAATGAAATCAGAGAACAAAGGAATGCCGAAATTTTTTGGATTAGGTCAAAACAGCCACCGAAAAAAAAACGCCGGGAAGACGACGGTGCCAGAAAAAATAGCGGACACCACCGATAGGACCGCCCGGGATCCTAGAGCAATAGATCATTGAGCGCTGAAGTCAAAGACGGCATGGAGGAGGAGTAATTTCACTTTTCATGCGAGTAAGCATGAGGAAGGGAAGAACACGAGATCAACGATCTTGGCCCGATCCGGGGGAGCAATCATTTGATCTCACTAGCATGAGGTAGAGGAGAGAAAAGCGAAACTTTTCTGACAAAAAATAGTCACATCGGACGGTTGCCGGAGGAGGGGCGTCCGGACGGGACCGATCGGTCCATGCGCCAATCAGCGAGCGAGACGGAGACGGAAGCGCTTTCAAAAATAAGGAGGGGAGAGGAAGAGGACTGCGGTGGAGGGAAAGAGAAGAGAGGAAGAGAAGAGGGGAAGAAGGGGGAAGGGGCTGCGGTGGCGGTGCAACAACGGGATCAAGCAGCTGATGGAAGCCCTAGGGCGACGCTTGCTCTGATACCATGTCAAACATCAAAAATATTATATCTTTCTTGAATAATAACAACGCCCTCTATATTTAGTAGAGCAATACACAATAATCAGAATAATTCTAACACCGCTAATAGTTTTGATGACTTCTTTGATACCTCTCTCAGTGAGCCATGAGTTTTTCCCTCTCAGAGGCATACAACACACCCATGAGTCGCATCCTAGTGTCGATATCTTGGTATTCTTTTGGATAATTGATAATGCACAGTGACTCCCCTAAGTATTCTCTAGAGGGGGGGTGAATAGAGATTTAAAAACTTTTCACTAATAAGTGCACAGAAAATCAATCATAATTACTAGACATCCAGGATTCCAACCAGAATAAATATAATCACAGAATAATGAAAATAATTAAGAGACAAGCACAGAAAATTTCACAACACAAAAGACACAAGAGCTATAGTGGTTCCCCAAAATCTGGGTACTCCACTCTTCTACCACCTTGGTAGAAATACACTATCACAGTGCCCGAGTCTTTTGATAAGGAGACTCTTAGAACCAGGAACTGAGTCTTTTGATAAAGACTCTTAGAACCAAACCAGATCTTTTTATAAGGAGATCTTGAACCAAACTGAATCATTTAAAGAGGGATTCTTGAAACTCTTTACTCAATTTACAGAAATAAGAAATAGAGTAAGCAGAAGAAGAAGATGAAGTGTATTCTTCTGATTTGAATCCTCTTTCAGCAGTCACTGAGGATTCTAGGCACTAAGTGTTCTGGATCCTTTATCAGAGAATGAATCTTTGCTTAGAAGAAGATGCAAGGATTATAAGAGCACTGATCCAGTCTTGATCACTGTATCCTTTGTATGCTTCTTTCAGAGACAGAGAAAGAAGAAGCCTTGTGAAGCTTATAGAAGTTGAAGTATTGTACAGAGATTTGTCGTGTAGGTTGAGAGTGATAGAGATAGAAGAGAGTCTTTTGTTGCCCCCTTTTCGAATTCTGTATGTATAATCTTTTGTCGATTCAATTGAATTGGAGATGAATGACTTTCCTTTTCTGATCCTTCTCCAGTTGGAATATCCAAGAAGAATTATTGCTCTCTTTCTATTTATGTTGACAGCCCGTCAATAACAATATATATAACTTCCAATTCTGATCTTTGAATCTCTGGAATGATTCTTTCTCTTCTTGTACATGTGCGACCTGTTATAATTCAAATATCTTCCATATATACCTTCTGAATAGTCATCAGAATCTATTCTAGGAAGTTTTCCAAATCTTTGACTGTATTCGACGTTGCGTCGAATAGCTTCTGCCTTCATATCGACGCACCTTTGAATTCTATTAGAAGCAACTTTTCGAAATCTTTCTCAGCTTTGAATTGAACTCTGTTATCGACGTTGCGTCGAGTCCTTATCGACGTATCCGTCGAGACAAAGAACGTAAACTTCAAACTCTGACTTCTGCGTCGAATATCATTCGATGTTGCGTCGACTTCCAATGAAGCATCTACTGCCAGTCTGAGTTATCTTTACTTCTATTCGAATTTACTTCGACTTTTAGTCAAAGCTGCGTCGACTTCTTTTCAATGCAGATTTAACCCAACTGGATTTTGATCTCCTTTTGACTAGACTTTGACATTCTAAGGTGAATATGTCCTCCCAGGACATCTAAAGACCATATTACCCTCACTATACAACATGAGTAATAAATCCTAGGGAATGAAATCACTTTTACAAAATTTGTAAGGTAAATCAAGAAGATATTTTCTCAACATCGATCGTTGCATTCACGACAATGTTTTTGTTACACCGCCCAAAGATCCACTTAATAGACCACCCCTTCTTAGTAACATCCACCACACAGTCCAGCCATATCCTAGTAGGTTCATTGCATATGTTTCTCTTCATCTATATCATTTACATGAGTCTATCATGCGGAAGATGCACTTAGTAATGAAACATATAAAGCTTACACGGATAGTCACAAGAGAGAATCAGACTTTTAAAGAAGGCGGGCAGGTGATGATTTGTGTTCGTACTAAGAGGTTCTCTTGAGGAACAACAAAGAAATTAAATCTCTGGCGATTGTGCCCTTATATAGTTGTGTGAAGGATGGTAGCGCATTCCTATAAGCTAGACATCCCTAAGAATATGAGAATTCACCATGTATTTCTTCTTGAAGAATTGACTTCCTATTTTAAGCCACTTGAGGATATGAACCCCCACCCTGATTCTAGCCCATGGCCTCAGCCTTCACTTCAACCTTTGCCCACTGCCTATTGCCTAGACGTCGGCAATTTCCTCAACACTTGTGACCACGTATTAACCTTTAGAGACGATTGCAGACATCATGGTCCCGCGCCAGACAGAGTCACATTTAGATACTTAGTTCAGTGAAGAGGACGCCCATTCATAGCTGACACTTAAATGGTGTTTAAGGAGCAACATCAATTCTTCTATCTCTCTCCCCTCTCGGCTCTTCATGTTCCCGGCTCCCCGTTTATTTTACTTTCTGTTAGTCGGCTCACTACCGATTTGGATTGCTCATCAACATTCACTTCTTCTTTTCTGATGCAGGGTCGACGGACGCAGAGTATCATTGGTAAGGGACGATTGCAAAACGGGCTCTACCTTCTTGATGTTTCTCCTACCATCCTCTCCCCGGTCTCCTCCGTTGATTGGCATCGGCGTCTTCGGCATGCCCCTCTTCTAGTCCTTCAGAAGGCTCTTCCAGATATCTCTCTCTCTGCTTTTAAGTGTGAATCATGTATTTTGGGAAAACAACATCGTTCCTCTTTTCCTCATTATACTCAGAGCTCTGCTCCTTTTTGTTTTAATACATTCCGATGTTTGGGGCCCGTACAAAATTACTAGTATCTCTGGTTATCACTATTTCATCACCTTTATTGATGATTATTCTCGCACAACTTGGTTGTATTTATTTCGTGATCGCTCGGAGCTTCCCCGTGTATTTCGGGCTTTCGTTCTTGAGATTCGCACGCAGTTTTCCGAAAACATAAAAACTCTCCGGATAGATTATGCTCGTGAATATACTAGCCATGAATTTGCTAATCTCTGCTCTGAATTTAGGATCATTCACCAGAGGTCGTGTGCCTATACCCCCCAACAAAACGGCGTTGTTGAACAGAAAAATAGACATCTGCTCGATGTTGCTCGGTCTCTCATGATCCACATGCAGGTACCCAAAGCTTATTGGAACTTTGCGCTGTCCACGACATGTTATCTCATTAACCGTCTCCCTTCCTCAGTCCTCCAAAATACTACTCCGTTTAGCCTCCTTTTCCCCTCCACTCTGGCATTCTCTCTAACACCCCGCATATTTGGTTATACCTGCTACGTCCATCTACTTGGTCCGTCCACGGACAAGTTGGATCCCCGAGCAGCCAAACACGTATTCGTCGGCTATTCTCGTACTCAGAAAGTCTACGTCTGCTACTCTTCTGCTACCCAAAAAGTGACCATTTCTGCAGATGTTACCTTTCAGGAGGATCAACCTTTCTTCTCCGCACCAACCCCACCTCTTCCACCACCATCATTCCCACGACCTGTCGTTCCTGTTACCACTCCTCAACCACTACTCCTTCCTGACCCTGCTCCTGCTCTCCACAAGCCACCTCTTATCCGTGTCTACACCCGTCGCACTCCTTGCTCTGTTGGCCCAATACAGTCGACCTCGACCTCTGACATTCTGCGCCCTGCTGATCCGGCACCAGCATCCACCGCTCATCCCATGGCGAACTATGTATCCTTACATCGCCTGTCCCCACCGCTTCATCACTTTGCTACTTCATTATCCTCTATTTCTGTACCTAACTCTATGCAGGAGGCTCTCCAACATCCAGGCTGGCGGGCAGCCATGGACGAAGAAATAACAGCTCTCTGAGCTAACCTGACATGGGACCTGGTCCCTCTCCCTCCCGGCCAGACTCCTGTTGGGTGTAAATGGGTCTTTGTCATCAAGCGTGCTCCTGATGAGATAATTGATCGTCTGAAAGCCCGACTGGTGGCTCGTGGCTTTACCCAACACAATCTCGATTAAGAGGAAACATTCTCTCTAGTAGCCAAGCTCAACACAGTTTGTGTCCTCTCCGTGGTTGTGCATCGCCAATGGCCCTTACATCAACTGGATATCTAGAATGTTTTTTTAAATGGTGACCTACAAGAAACAGTTTACATGCAACAACCTCCCGGGTTTGAGACCACAGGGGAGTCCCGAGTTTGTCACCTTAAGAAGTCAATCTATGGTCTCAAACAATCCCCTCGGGCACGGTTTGACAGGTTCAGTAAGGCTATTTGGGAAGTTGGCATTACTCGGAGCTCGACAGACTTATCTATGTTCACTCGACATCGAACAACAGGAACGGTTCTTTTGTTGGTATATGTTGATGACATCCTAATTACTGGAAATGATTCAAAGGGAATACAAGTGGTCAAACAACACTTGAGTTCCGTTTTTCAAACAAAAGATCTGGGGAACCTTCGATATTTCCTTGGTCTTGAGATCGCGAGACGTCCTGATGGACTTGTCATCTCTCAACGGAAGTACTGTCTCGATCTTCTTCAGGATGCTGGCTACTCTGGATGCAAGTCGATTAACACTCATATGGATGTCAATCACAAGCTGTGTGCACATGCCTCTGATGATGATCTTCCTCTTCCAAATCCAGAATATTATCGACGACTTGTTGGAAAACTGATTTACCTAACGGTCACGAGGCCAGATATATCTTTTGTTGTTGGGGTTGTCAGCCGGTTTATGCTTTCCCCTCGAATATCTCATCTTCAGGCTGTCGAACGCATCCTAAGATATCTAAAAACAGCCCCTGGTCAAGGGTTGGTATACAAAACCTCGTCTTCTATACCAACTTTGGTTGCGTATTCTGATGCAGATTATACTGGTTCCCTGGATGATCGACGGTCTACTAGTGGATTTTGTACCTACTTTGGAGGTCACCTTGTTACCTAGCGTAGTAAGAAACAAGCTGTGTTTGCTCGATCTTCAGCTAAAGCGGAATACTGTTCGATGGCATTAGTTGTCTCTGAACTCACATGGCTTGAAAGTCGCATCGCTGATCTAGGAGTAAAACTTCTCTCACCAGCTATCTTACTATGTGACAGTCAAGCCGCTATACACATAGCTAAGAACCCGGTATTCCACAAAAGAATGAAACACATTAAAGTGGACTGTCACTTCATCCGGGAGAAAGTTCAAATGAAGAAGTTAGAATTAAAGCATGTTCCGGGTACTGACCAAGTTGCTGATATTCTCACCAAGACCCTACTAAGTACCCTATTTTATCAATTCCTGTCCAAGCTGGATGCCTACGACTTATACGCTCCAGCTTGCGGGGGAGTGTTAGAAAAGTCCATGTAAAGGCCCATATTGGAGCTCATTTAGTTTCTTATTTCTCTATTTGCTTTAGTCCCACATTGTGTACAAGGAACTCCTCTCTCTTTCTCCCTCCTATATATTTGTATTCATACATTGTATTTGGATATAGAAGAGAATATACAAGGCTCTGCTATTTTCTACAGGTTAGAGTGACTATTTTTAAGAGTTTAGAAATATATGATACGCGGAAGTCGTATCAAGAACGAGAACAAAGAACACGAACTTGCATTGCATGAAATAAAATATACAATCCAAGACAAGCTCCCGCCAAGCACCCAGAGGCTGGGTCCTCCAAGGCACTCCCCTCTCCGAGGAGAGACCAAATGACTACATTCAAAAGATAAACGATAACTTGCCCCCTACTATAAGACAAAATACCAAAAGACACGTGTGTATCTTTACATCCGTCCTGAAAAGCGACCTTGTCCCCAAGGTCGAGCCCGGAAGGGTCACATGGGCGCGTCAGCGAGACTCAGGCGGCTCCTCTGGTGGGTGGATCAGGTGAAACATCAGAAGCTTATAGGCGTCGTGGCGGAGTGGTTTTTGCAGATCTGTGGTACAAGTGACCGAAACGAGCGTAGAACTCGGCATGGGACTACCCTAGATGTGAAGCAATGTCGTGCCCAGAAAAGATATTATCCTCAAGGTCGAGCGAGGTGCACGCCAGTTGGGTCAGGGCCTCAGTCAGAGGATAGACGCTATGAAAACTGATGGCGCAAACCTATCAAGATCCTGAACGAGTATCGTGGGGCCGAACATTAGGATGATGAAGAGTATGTAGTATTGATTTGGAATGAAACCCGATGGGAAGTCTGGTCGAAGTGGGAGAGTGACAAAATGTGAGGGTAGGGTAATAGTGGGCTCGGGAAATGTTGGAAAAGAAAAGTTGGGAGATAAGAAAACTGACATGCGGGCGGGTCTCCAAGAAATGGTGGGGAGCAAAAAAGCCTTGTGGCGTCTTGTGAAAAGTTGGCGGACCCCCAAATGGAGCCTCTGTCACGGATTTGTCGAAAGGAGAGCGGATTGGACGGCAGCCGATGCAAATCGGAAGATGGGGAGGTATTAGGGGGTGCGTGTCGTGGTCGGCAGTGGGAGAACGAAGGGGGTGTTGGAAAAGGTGGAAGTAGTAGTGTTTTCGATGGTCGAAGTCACAGGGTGGCGGTGGGATGGAGGGAGAAGGAGGCTCGTCCGGAAGCAGAGAGGCGGGCATGAGCTGTAAGGGGGCATGTGGAAGAAGCCATCGACGAAGAGCACGAGCCATGGCAAGGAGGTTATCCATGACAACTTCAATTCAATCGCATCGAGCATGCACTGAATCCGGAAAGAGGGCCTCGCATCGAGCATGCACTGAGTCCGGAAAGAGGGTCATGGAGGAAAGAGGAGTGTGAGGGCTGGCGAAATGCGGAAGGAGGCTCTGGAGGGCTGCAGGAATGCTGCAGGCGCCGCAAGAGGACCGCCGGAATGCGTAAGGGGTGCAGGAGGGTTGCTGGGAAGCAATGGGATGTGCGGGAGGCCGACTAGAGGATGTTGGAGGCCGCTAGGAGGCTGTAGGAGCCGCTGGAGGGGTGGCCAGACACTGTAGCGTCAAAAGGAGCGTCGGAGTAGCTGAAGAAGGCACTGGAATAGCCAAAGAAGGTGTTGGACGACGACTCTGGGATCGGCGGCGCACGGGAGGATGAAGCGAAAGGTCGGACGACGCGTGCAGAAGCGCTGGCCGGCAAGGAGAGCGACGCTGGAATCGTGGAGCGTGTAGCGTCTGTCATCACGTGTGGCGTCGAGCGAGGCGCGAGATCGGCGGATCGAGGGTACCGAGCGGTCTCGGCTGGACAGGGAACCGATTGATGTAATTAGGGGATCGGCGGAACACTAAAGGGATGGCAAGTCAGACCAATTGATACGCGGAAGCCGTATCAAGAGCGAGAACGAAGAACACAAGCTTGCATTGCATGAAATAAAAGATATAATTGGGGGACAAACTCCTGCCATGCACCTGAAGGTTTGGTCCTCCAAAGCACTCTCCTCTCCAAGGAGAGACCAAATGACTACACTCAAAAGATAAAAGATAACTCACCCTCTATGGCTCCTTATATAAATGGTGTCCCCCTACTATAAGATAAAATATCAAAGACACGTGCATATCAATAGAGTAGTGAGCTTGATTAGGCATGAAGGAAAAGATTAATGAAGCTTTTTCCTGCGTTTTTATATTATATAATGACATAATATGGCATATTAATATACTATTGGCTAGGGGTGCAAGTTGTGTTGAGCAGGCTCGTGAGCTCGATAAGTTGACACGAGAAAAGTTCGACTCGAGCTTGAGTATGTTAACCTCGACGAGTCGATCTCACATATTCTTGTCATCAGCTCGTGAGCCAGCTCTCGAGTTTTTTTTAATGTTTTTTAAATTATATAAAGCAAAAAAAGCTCGTGAGCAACTTGACTCGAACTCATGAGTATCTCGAGCTCGTGAACATCTCGAGCTCAAAATATAGGCCTCGAGCTTTGAGCTCGTGCCGTTCAATACAAGCTCGAGCTAATTCTAGCTCAAAATAATTAACTAGAGCTCACACATTTTCACCCCTACTATTAACAAGATAAGCAAACAAAGCACGGGAATTCTAAACAGAGCCTTTAATATTTAACTGTAATATAAAAGCTTTCTTGTTATATTTTTTTCTTCAATCATTAACCACTTCTAGGCTAAGTAAGGTATTTTCCGCCTTCCTGGAGTGCGGAAGGAATGTTGTTGACGCTCCACAATTGGTGGTCAGATGCCATTTGCAGGAGCAATTTTTACGTACGGACCCGTAAATGAGAAAACTGCGGGTGAAATCATATTCATCCGATCTGCTATCGGGCGGCCCAGAAAACACGATGTTCGATCGAATTACCGGTCAGATTTTAACAAAGCCCGATACCCGCCGGATATTATTTTTTATGCATAATTAGGATCTTAAAATATTTGTAAAAAAATTTTAATTAATATTTTATAAATATTTTTAATAAAAAATAATTATATTGTAATAAAAAACAATTTTTCAAAGGTAAAAATTTTCCCATTTGCAGGGGGGCTAACACTGATTGAGCCGTTTTTTTTAGGCAATTGTTAACCGCACCCCAGTTTTGGCTATCCGCAACCCTTTTATATGAAGTATTACGCATTTTTTTGAAAATACGCCTTGTACAAGCATTTTTAGGAAAAGTGTTAAACACGAAAGTTGTAGATATCGTCGAGATCTACAACTTTCGTGTTGAACACTTTTGCTAAATATGCACGCACAATGTGTATTTCCAAAGATTCGTTATAGTTATGCCCATGTTTCAATTCGAGCGGCAATACGTCTTGTGCGTGCATATTTAGCAAAAGTGTTCAACATGAAAGTTGTAGATATCGACGATATCTACAACTTTCGTGTTGTACACTTTTTCTAAAAATGCTTGTACAAGGCGTATTTCTAAAAAAATGTGTAATGCTTCATATAAATGGGTTGCGGATAGTCAAAATTGGGGTGCGGTTAACAATTGCCTTTTTTTTTAGACTACTGCTCGTGTAGGTTAAAAATGATTCCGTTTAATACTATGCTGGAATGTATTGTTCCTGGATTATCAAGTTATATTATCATATTATGTCGTGCTTTCTGGACTATTTTTCTTCTTTGCATCTAATTATCACTGACCCTTTTTTTTATCATTGCAGGTAAAACTTGCCATGAAAATTCTTCATGATTCTGGGCCCTTTAAGGACGGTATAGATTGATTGACCGGGGATATGTTGCTGGAAATCCTCTAGTAAAAATGTGAATCCAAGTGGACCTTTTTGAATATTTATTTTATTATATTTATAATTATATCAGAAAAGTTAATTATATATATATATATATATATATAATTGTGCTCCATTTGTAAATATTAGAGTTCCTTAGATTGTGATGAAGTTGAATGATGTGCGTAGAGAATAAATCTCAGAAAGATGGTACACACTTCAATTTCTTAGTTTCTTATCAGATAATATATAGTATGTATTCCTTCAATATTGTATGATGGTACACACTTCAAATGTGTTATAATTTCTACAATGTGGGTATATAATGCTACAATATGTTTAACTTTCACAAATTCAACATTGATGTCTTCAAATTGATTAACAAGATGGCGGCGAACCAGAATATGTTGGCGAGGCGTATTCGAGAATTATTTAGTAACATGCCTTATAAATTCTCTACTTATTTATTATCTTGTTTCAACATTATGCTTAGATATGATCAAAGCTAATATTACATGTGCTCAAGCTTAAAATGTTATTTGCATAAAGGAGGAGCATAAGCAACTTTTTGAAAGCTCTCAAAGATCATGCTCTTAAAGTTAACCTCACTGAATCTCATGGTAATACTTTCATCAGTTATCACATCAAACCTAAAGGTATGAACCATAAGAAGTTTTTCCGCACATGTTCACCAAAAACTCTACAACCTGAAATATGGTAACCCCAGGCCAATATGATTCAAGCACAATATCAATTTATCTTCAAATTAGATTATAGGCTTATCCTTCTTCTTGTTCTTCTCATGGGCGGCTTGATTTTAGAGGAAATATTCATATTTATTTTGATCGTTCTTGTTTTATCATATTTTAGGACATTAATGATGAAGCGTGATTCTAGGTGATGTGTCTTTCACACAAATCCTTGTATACACGCAAGTGGATCTATGGATGATATCTGGGAAGATATTAGTCTTGCAAGATTTTCTTTTTGTGCCAAGAGTTAGGTAGAATTTAGTTAGTGGATCTTTGTTGGAGAAGAAAGGGAAGATATACTTGTATTTAAGTCAAATAAAGTTGTATTGACTCCAAATAATAATTATACTGGAAAAAGTTTTGCTTCGGATAGATTATTCAAATTAAATATGATTGATTTTTGAAGTTGATCAAAAAATTTTAAGGATAATTGTCTTTTGTCTACTAATTTTTGGCATGGTATTAAGATATAGAAATTTTGATTGTATAAAAAAGATGATATCGGTAAATCTTTAAGGTTGATTCACTCGTATGTGTACAATACAAATCATTAACTCATTAGAGGTGAAAATAAATATATTATAACTTGTAGAGATAATTTTACTAAATACTATTATATGTATTTATTAAATATATAAGAAGTATTTTTATATTACAAGATTTTAGGCCAAAGTAGAAAATTAAGGGTCGTTATATTGGCAGTCCGTGAATGATAATTTGCAACCTATTTATAATAGCATCCGAAAAGTCGATATTGACAGCTCGACGGATATTGGCAGCCCAAATTTAAATAAAAAAATTCAGAACCTAAGAAATCAGATTTAATTAACAATAACAGTCCAAAGTTCATAATAAATTTAACAAATAACATGATAATCTTTGAAGGATTTATATGTCCTTCAACACGACTGGTGCGGGACAACTCCAGAATCCTTCGGGAGTTACAGCAATGGGGACATTTCTGATCTTTGTTTGCCCGGTTTCCACGCATCTAACTGTTAAGAAACAACAGAGAAGAAGAACGGGAGAGATCTCAGAAATAAAGAGCGGGAGAAAATAACTCAATAATGAAAACTGTAGGGCTAGCGGTAGTTCTTATTACAACATAAAGCAGGGGATCCCTGGCTATTTATAGAAAGGAAATGAAATGACTAAAATAAAAAAATATAAACTAAAGATAATAATAGAATTTCAACACCCCCTCTCAATTTAGTATTTGCAGTTCATCGCAAATGTCTAACTTGCTGAGTAATGTTTGTAATGTATTCTTTCCAACAGCTTTGGTAAAAATATCTGCAAGCTGAAATTTGGTCAAAACATATTATGGAGCAAACATCTTGGCTTGCATTTTTTCTCGAACCAAGTGACAATTTAGCTCTATGTGCTTAGTCCTTTAATGATAGACAGGATTGGACGCAATGTGTAGGGCAGCTTGATTGTCGCAATGTAATGAGACGGGAGTCAATCCAATAACTTGCAAATTAGTGAGAAGATTAAGGATCCAGGTTAACTCGCAGCAGACATTAGCCATGGCTCGATATTCAGATTCTACTGAGGATTTGGACACGGTATTCTGCTTTTTTGTTTTCCATGAAATCAAACTCCCACCAAGTTTTATGCAAAAACCGGAAACAGGCCTGCGTATAATAGGACAAGCAGCCCAATCGGCATCGCAGAATGCCTCTAATTTTAAATCATCATTTGTTGCTGGAAAGACTGTACCCCGACTAATGGTTCCTTTTATATATCGTAGGACTTCCAGAGCCATATTCATGTGTGGAATTCTTGGCTTTGCCATGAATTGGCTCAAAATATGCAGAGTAATGCAAATCAGGTCTGGTGACGGTTAAGTAAATAAGCTTCCCTGTGATTCTCCGATATAATACTGGATCTTCAATAAGTTTTCCATCATAATCATTGAGTTTGTGATTTTGTTCAATGGGTATGTCACTGGTCCGGCAATTAACCATTCCTGCATCTTGTAAAATGTCATGTGCATAAGTTTGCTGGTTCAAAAAGATGCTATTTATAGAAAGGAAATGAAATGACTAAAAAAATACAAACTAAAGATAATAATAGAATTTCAACACTAACATGGAAATCCGACATTCTTCTGCAGAAGTTTTACTTAATGTAGCTTGATCGAATGCTGCTTACACGCGACATCTAGCTAAATCTGTGGCGGAGTTTATGAAATTCAGAATATAGCATTTGCCGACTTAAACCAAAACTAAAAAGAGATTACTATCAAAAATCATGAACAAAATCTCTAAAATATACATGAAAAGCATTCAAAACTGGCGAATTAAACGCCTGCTTAGCAAAAGAAGAACACAAAGGGCAAATCCAGGTTAGAAACCCCATGAGCAGGAGAAACTTCAGAAACCTATTCAAAACTTGGTTAGAAATTCAAGAACTGAGTCCGAAGTGGGAAAAGCATTCAAAACTGCCGAATGTAGGCGGAGCTTTCGAGTCTCAGGCGATCGGCGACAGGAGATTTCGAGTCTCAGGCGGTCAAAACCTATTGTTGGAACATGGTCTTCCGCATCTCCTAGGTTTGAGAATAACAAAACCTATATGTATTTGATCTTGTGTGTTTAAGTGTGCAGGATAACAAAGTCCGCATGACTCAAGGATTACATAACAAGGTTGCCCCCAAATGTGAGCCATCAAATCCAACACTCCTACTAGCACCGGCGGTATCGCTAGCGCTAAGGAACCGCTGAGACGAAACCAAATCGCTGAGATGCAAACTGGCGCTCGACGAACTGCTTACTCTACTGCGGCGCGCTGGCGCTAGCTTTCGCTCGACGAACTGTAAGCTGCGCTCGACGAAATGCTTATCACTGCGTTCGACGAAAATTCGATTGACGAAAAGAATGCTTAAGCGCAATTCCGGGAGCACATATAGAAGGAGATAGCGCCTGGAGGTATCCGATAGCGCAGGCGGTAGCGCGGAGCACATAAGGCAAGAGAGAATTGTTTCCTCAGATTGAAGATTTTGCAGCGCAGAATATGTCCTAAAATGGGATAGCGCCGGCGGTAGCACTAGCGCAGGCGCTAGATCCAAGGCTATAAAACGGACCCCTTGGCTCCGTCTTCCTCAACCTCTTGAGATCCAAAATTCCAGAGCTTCGTGCCACAGCATAGAGAGGAAGGTTCAGAGAGATACTCCCACAAATCCATGAAGGCTTAAGGCGATCCGTGGAGAAGATTTCAACACTCTTCATCTTCGTGACGAAAGACCGTATCGACTACGATCATACTCAGCGGGTCTTCGTCTACTTCTCCAAGAGATCCATATAGGGAGTTTTTACATTATTGTCATTTCATATCTTTTGTAACTGTTAGAGAATTCGCCTCGTGTTGGCGACTAGGTCTGGGTAGGACTTAGGGCAGAAACTCGCCTCGTGTTGGCGACTAGGTCTAGGGTGTAGATCTAGGGGGTGCTCGAGGCCATATCCGGGGAAGGATTGGCTAGAGCGGCTTGAGGCCGTATCTGGGGAAGGATAGGCTAGGGCCACCGGTTCGTGGGGATACGAGTCGGGATAGAAAACGAAAAAGAGTTTTATTATTATTCGCCTTAGATTTCTAGCGTCATAGAAATCTAGTTTTGTAAATCATTTTTATTAATAGTAATCATGTCTCTCTTTTTGTAATAAAAATGATTTGTTCTTCATTTCTCTAAATTATTTATTATCATCTCTTTTATTATAAAACAATTTAGATCTTTATTCAAAATCACTATTTTGATCTCTTACTATTTCAAGTATTACAAAACATAATATAAGTTTTTAAAACCCTTATTCACCCCCCTAAGGGCGCCTACCGATCCAACAAGTGGTATCAGAGCGAGGTTATTCCAAATCGGCTTAACAACTGGGAATAATGGCATCTCATGATCTCGCTTCTACTAGTGGGGTAAATTTTTACGAAGAAGGAAAATCACTAGCACCATCTTTATTTGAAGGAAGAAATTTTAAAGGATGAAAAATATTAATGGAAAATTTTCTTAAAGCGTTAGATGAAAATTTTTGGAATATTACTATTAAAAAGCTACCTAGCGTATTAAATAAAAAAGAAATGGTTTTAAATGCAAAATCTATGAATAGTCTATTTTGTGCGTTAGATCAAAATATTTCCAAACTCATTCATACTTTTCCTACTGCATACGAGATGTCGAATTTTCTTGAGATAACTTATGATCTTCCTCTTGCAGGTATGAAACAAACACAGGAAGAGAAGGACATACAAGCATCCACCATTATTCAAGAAAATCTCTCGTGTAGCAAAATCATAGAAATCATGGAAATTGACTTAGCCAAAGAGAACAATTCATCAAGAGAAGATGAAAATTCATCTATAAAGAAGGAAGGCCTAGAAGACGACAAAGGAACGTCATGTCACATCTTGCCTCTTCCGATTGCGCTGTAAGAAAGTCTAATTCTTTTTCTTATTTCCATATACAAAAAATTGCTAAACGTAGAATGAAGAAATTAATAATTGCTAATGAGTAATTACGTTTAAAAAATAAAACTTTGAAAGCAAATGTGAATGAAGAATCCAAAAAGGATGTGTTTGAATCTCAATCATGCTCTTCATTTGAAAACTATACACCTTATTTTGATTATAATAATATTAAAAAAGAATTCAAGGATTTAGAAAAATAACTTTTAATTTCAAAAGAACATAACGAAAAATTGATAAACAAAAATAATATTATCTCATAAACTAGAATCTTTAAAATCACTCTTTCAAAAAGGATTAAATGATTTTAAATATCTTATTTCTAGTTTATCATCAAACATGTGTAAAACTTCTACTAGTATGTTAAAACATATTAAACATGCACCTAGTAGAATGTTTAATCACACAAACATAACGAATTCTAACCCACATTATGTATCTCCCAAATTAAATTCTAATGTGCACAAATTCCCTATGAAATATAATTTCAAAAGTGATTATTATTTTAAACCTAAGTTTAATGAATATGGAAATTTGATGCATAATATTAAATCAAAATATGAATGGAGACCCAAAATAAAAAATGAAACATAAACTCCACTTGAAAGAATTCATTCATTTTTCTCCCCAAAAATTATCACGCTATATTTGGGTACCTAAAGGAACCGTTACACTTGGTTCCCTTTGGATACCCAAATCTCTCATCTACTAGTATCATCCAAATACATGAAGTAGAATATTTTCAAATTGAAATATACAAATTTCTACTTCATGATGTGTTTTAATGTCTTTTCTATTTTTTTCTTTTTGTTTTCTTTTTAAGCTATCATGTTATAGTCATCTTATATATTATAGGAAATATGATCTTATAAATCAAATTGATCAAAATTCAAAATCATATTTTATTTTGATGACCTATCTTTTATTCTTATATTCATTGCTTCTAAATATCTTATATTATCCATATGAATCAATCTAAATTTGTTATGAGATATTTATCTAAATTATAAAGAAAATCACTAAAATGTATTGAAAGAATTTACCTTCATAATGAATAGTGAATTCACTCGCACCGCCATGATCTATTGATGTCCGTTGCTAAAATTCTCTAAAATCATATATCATAACTCACATCAAATATCTTCTAAAAACAACTATTTCTATCACATCTATATGAATTATATGATGACAATTGATATTATAATTGTTTACCATGGTTGGTGTATTATGTGTGTATTGTGATTTATTTCAAGTTTAGACCTTAGAATCATCTTGATATCAATAAGATCAAATCAAATTGAATCTTCACTTCATTTTTGGTCTATAAGTTGAAACACTATCAAACTTTGGCATAACATTAATCTCAAACTTATCATACTAATATTGTCACCTAAAGAATATTTATGTCTATGTTAGACTTTATATGTTTACCAAGATATTCAGAGTGGGTATTATTATCTAGGGCTTATCCATGATATTCTTTGCATAAACATCATACTAATCATTTAAATTATGCTTATTTGGCTTATTCGAACATGACATCTTGTGCTTACATCTCTTATCATTTTCAACTTACACCATAATTGACAAATATAAGCCTTAGAAAGATTAAAATGAAGATATAATAAAATATATCTCATGCAATGTATATTTGGTAAAGTCATATAAAAATCATTAATGTGTCATGCAATTTGCACTATCTAGACATCTCCAAAAATTCTGAAATTTCTGCATGAAACTACTCTTGGGACACTTAATCAAGATTCATAATCAAAATTTCCAAAATCTTGAAAATCAGTGTACTGTTTGCCGCGCTAGCGCTACCGCCGGCGCTAGCTCGAGTGTCAAATTTTTGGTGTTTTTAAAATTTTGAAAAATTACTAAAAATATATTATTTTATATGTACTACTCATTTTTGCATTTATGCCTATAATTGATTTTTGAAAAATTAAAATACAAAATTACAAAAAAAAAATATTTTTTTTCTTTCTTTGGTTATTTATTTGATTTCTATATGCAAAAATCAAATACAAAAATACAAAACAAAAAAAAAATATGAACAAGTATTTTTGTGAACTTATATTTTCTACTTACATGTATCTTGCGAAAGGAGGATTTGGGTTATCATCCCATCACATCTCCTAGTAACGGACGAACCCCTCACAAGGTAGACCTCGGGAAGTCCAAGATCAAATTATAAGAGTTCAAACTTTAAATTAAAATTATTTCGCAAAAATATCAAAAATACTGTATGGACTTTATTGAGAAAATCAAGCATGATTTCTTCTATCATTTAAGACATTCTACAATGTTGTGATTCATATTTTCAAACTACTTTGAACATTGTCTTTATCATGCCTTGGTACTTCTAAACTCATGTGCATAAATTATATTGTAAAAATTATGTAGAACCAAGCTTAGCATGCCTCTAAGTATGAGTAAATGTTTTATGTTTGATAATGATATTAATTCACTCACTTATTTTGGCATTGTCTACATATGTTTTTAATCTAAGAATGTTTGTGTATGTATTGTAATAGTACAATGAATTAAAACTGCACAAGTATCTTACCTACATAACCTTTGTTTGCACTTTTAACAAGTTAAGAAAAGTGGTTATGTTTTCATAAATTATATTGGTTTGCAAAACAAGTGTATTCGGAGAACTTTGTACAAAACAAAAATCATAAAATAAAGTGACAAAGATAACTCCACCAATCACTACTTGAACCTCCTGATAAGTCTTAATAAGCGTTGTGAGGTTGAGTACCTTGGAAAGAATAGCAAAGTATCTTGTGCAAATCAACTCTTTCTTTCAAAATAAAAATCACTTACTCTTAAGTACATCGGATCACTAATCTCAACATTAAAATAAAATATGTGATCCCCCAAGCACTACTTTGCACCCTGATAAGTCTTAATGAGCATTGTGTGTGCAAAGCACCTTGGTAGTTGTACATTTTGTTTGTGCATTAAAGTATGTGGAAGTAAAATTATTTGTGTTTTATTGTGCTCTTTACTTGACATATTTCTTGTATTTTTCATTAAAACATTTGTTTACTCTATTCAAAATACACTTATGTGCACATCATTATCTTCCATAACACTTCTTCTCATGAGTATTGGATCCTAATGCAAATTCTATATTACTCTTTATTTATGAAATGCACTAGATAACCTAGCATGCTTTCTACAATGTTTGGTATATTTTGAAATTGTGAATTAAAATAACTTTGTAGTAATCTCTTTTTGATAACATTATTTCATGCTTGGTTACTTTATTGTTGAACTTAAAGATTTTAATTGAACAATGATTTACAAAAACATCTTCTTTTTGAATTTAACTCATATATCTTTTTATGGATCATCATTGATTACAATAAGATGTTTCTTGTATTTTGATAAGTCTTCCGCATCATAACCATATAATTGTTTTACCTTGCGCTTTCATGCTTACTTAAAGTCTTTTATTTTGTGTGCATCATCACTTGAATCTTAAAATTCCTTTCTTTAAACAAGTGGTAGACTTGCTTGGTAAACTTTATATTGGTTGCTTTAAACATGAATATTTTTATGCACAAAACTCTGATTTATTTCTATAAAAATATTTTTATATTAAAAACTCTGATTCATTAATGGATTTCAAAATAGCTATGTGAGTGTTTTCAAAAAATTCAAATAAAAATATAAACTCATAGGCTATGAACGCATCATTGGAATTAAATGATTAATGTTTCCAATAACTATTATTCATGATTACATATCTCACTATAGCGGGGGCGTAGGGTTGTAGACATTAGATAACCTTATCTCTAGTCATGTCTTGTCCTTAACCGGGGAGGGTTCCAGTGGGGCCTTGCGAGGCACTAGGGGGAAAGATGCTAGGGTGAGTTTTGTCTAGTGTTTGCATATGGGACTAACACCCCAACCTACGGCATGTATGCAGCTCCTCATGCCCATCCATCACTTAGTACGGGGCTAGGGTGTAAACATATTGTCTGGGTAGTTTAGTTACTTGGAAATCATTACATTTTTTTATGTTTAAAACTCTTATATAAAAAGGAAAAACTAACATGATAATACTTGGAAAATGTTATATTGCTAAAAACTCTGATCTATCTCTATAAAAATTATTCTAAAACTCCTTATCATTTCCTTCTCTCTACAAGCTCGATCATGTCTTTATCTTATTATCAACTTTTAAGTGGTGTCTCCTTACCCACTTTTGCTAATAAAAAAAGGGGGAGAACTAACATGATAAATATAATCTGCTATCAAAATAGAAACTAACATGCTTAATTAAGATGATAGCTTACATATTAGGGGAGCATTCACTTAGGGGGAGCATGTTTTTAGGGGGAGCTATTCTAAATGCTAAAATCAATAATTATCCTAAGTCATCACTCTCACACACACACAAGTAGTTCATCATGCTTATATATATTAATGCTCTGATTTATCATTAATGGTTTTGTTATTATCAAAAGGGGGAGTTTGTTGGAACATGATCTTCTGCATCTCCTAGGTTTGAGAATAACAAAACCTATGTGTATTTGATCTTGTGTGTTTAAGTGTGCAGGATAACAAAGTCCACATGACTCAAGGATTACATAAGAAGGTTGCCCCCAAATGTGAGCCATCAAATCCAACACTCCTACTAGCGCCGGCGGTACCGCTAGCGCTAAGGAACCGCTGAGATGAAACCAAACCGCTGAGATGCAAACTGGCGCTCGACGAACTGCTTACTCTACCGCGACGCGCTAGTACTAGCACTGGCAATAGCTTTCGCTCGACGAACTGTAAGCTGCGCTCGACGAAATGCTCATCACTGCGTTCGACGAAAATTCGATCGACGAAAAGAATGCTTAAGTGCAATTCCGGGAGCACATATAGAAGGAGATAGCGTCTGGCGGTATTCGATAGCGCAGGCGATAGCGTGGAGCACAGAAGGCAAGAGAGAATTATTTCCTCGGATTGAAGATTCTGCGGTGCAGAATATGTCCTAAAATGGGATAACGCCGGCGGTAGCACTAGCGCAGGCTCTAGCTCCAAGGCTATAAAAAGGACCCCTTGGCTCCGTATTCCTCATCCTCTTGAGATCCAAAATTCCAGAGATTCGTGCCACAGCATAGAGAGGAAGGTTCAGAGAGATACTCCCACAAATCCATGAAGGCTTAAGGCGATCCGTGGAGAAGATTTCAACACGCTTCATCTTCGTGACGAAAGACCGTATCGACTACGATCATACTCTGCGGGTCTTCGTCTACTTCTCCAAGAGATCCATATAGGGAGTTTTTACACTATTGTCATTTCATATCTTTTGTAACCGTTAGAGAATTCGCCTCGTGTTGGCGACTAGGTCTGGGTAGGACTTAGGGCAGAAACTCGCCTCGTGTTGGCGACTAGGTCTAGGGTGTAGATCTAGTGGGTGCTCGAGGCCATATCCGGGGAAGGATTGGCTAGAGCGGCTTGAGGCCGTATCCGGGGAAGGATTGGCTAGGGCCACCGGTTTGTGGGGATACGAGTCGGGATAGAAAACGAAAAAGAGTTTTATTATTATTCGCCTTAGATTTCTAGCGTCATAGAAATCTAGTTTTGTAAATCATTTTTATTAATAGTATCATGTCTCTCCTTTTGTAATAAAAATGATTTGTTCTTCATTTCTCTAAATTGTTTATTATCATCTCTTTTATTATAAAACAATTTAGATCTTTATTCAAAATCACTATTTTGATCTCTTACTATTTCAAGTATTACAAAACATAATATAAGTTTTTAAAACCCTTATTCACCCCCCCCCCCCCTCTAAGGGCGTCTACCGATCCAACAAGTGGCGGGCGGCGGTTCCACTTTGCGAAAGGGGTGACGAGATCGCGAATCGGGAGAATAGGAGGGGGCTGCCTTTAGAGGTTTAAATTTTTTGGGTTTTTTGGGGCCTGCACATAGCCAAACGAGGGCTGCCAATATAAATTCCTAAAATTAATTGTGATTCTCCATTAAGATATATAAATTTTGATGCCTCCAAATTGATTAAAACTGAACTCCGAAATTTTTAGAGTTGATTCACCGTATGTGTATGACTCCAATCATTAACCCATTAGAGATGAAAATAAATATGTTATAATTTTTATATATAATTTTACTAAATATTAGTATATTTTTTTATTAAATGTATAAGATGTATTTTATATTCCAAGATTTTAGATGAAGTAGAAAATCAATTAAAATTCTTAGATCTGATCAATATAGAAGATATATTTTGAATGAATTAAATCATTTTTGTCATGAATATGGAATTATTAGTGCCCCTTGCCTCAATTCGATGCCCACAAATTTTTGGTGAGAAGTGTTGTTTACTTCATGTTTTATACCTCATAGGTTTCATGTAAATTAGAGTTAAAAAGTCTATTTTGATTATTTAAACTTAGAAAGTGTAACCTCCATATTCTTCTATATATGGTATTTAGCTAAGATAAATTGTTGAGGTTGAGAACTCAACCTCAAAGTTCAGACTTAAGGTTTGGGCAAAGGCTACTGACCGACCGAAATAGAGATCATGGATAGAGAATGGTGAACAAGGAATGAGATTAGTCATATTTTAGAGGTCTCATCTCACACCCAGAAGTTTGTAAGAACTCCTCTCCCAGACCAAAGGTTGTGCTAGGTTGTGGGGAGAGGCAGACTGTCGATACGCACTAGGGAGCTCACAAATTCTATATATGGGCTCTAGTGAGTTGATAGCACTATATCTTCCCCTCTACGATGGGTCGTATATATAGGGAATTGAAATTATGGGGGTAGCGAGGTATTAATTATTGAACCCCCGCACATGCGCAGACTTAATCGTATCCCTGGCGAGTTGATGCGGGTTGATTCCCGACCAGGAGTGCTGCTAGAGACATGCTACAATGAGCTAACTATGAGTTCCTTGCATTTTGAGCAAGATGTATGTAGAGCTATCCTTGGTCAGCGGTCGACCTTCTGATGTCATGTTGTACTAATCTTTGGCAAGACGTTGATTACTCTCGGCAAATACGGGTTGTACAGATTCCACAATCAATTCGAGTTCGGTACGAGTTCAGAAGAATTGTCCAGTCTGATTTGTCGACTTGTCGCTGGCGAGGTGGATATCTGGCGAGCTGAATACCGAGTCGCGGTCCCAGATTGGACTTAAGATCAACACACTTCCGGCTATCTCAGTACTGAAAAGCAAGAAGAAGGTCAGGTTTAGTAGCTTGGGATAAGAGTGTCACGTCGTGAAATTTTGAAGTTTGGAATCAAGTTTTCGCAAGTAAAGATTGCAACTGGAGTTTCTTGCACTCCAGGGCTTTCAAGGGTAATTTTCAGATAGTATTCTTGACTAGAATTCAAGCCCTCTCCTTGGTGTAAAGCTAGTTAAGATTTTTTCCCTCTTAGAGTTGGTTTATGCATAACCCGAGAGCTTAGGAAGGTGACTCTTTGGATCTTGTAATATGATGATATAAACTATTTAGGGCTAATTGGAGAATCTTACCATGTTCGGACCTCGGGAAAAATGACAACGACCATCATGTACTAAAATGTTGAGGTTCTGAGAGTTAAAAACAAATGATTTGCTGTTGTTACTATCAACTCCCGCTTGAAACTATTAATATTACCTGATGGTACTTATCGACGTGATTTTTGGATGACACAACTAAGAAAAGGGTCGTTATGATGAATCCTTTAATTCATAGTTTATAGCTTAAGTGAGATGAGACCACTTGACTTTGGAAGTTTAGCCCACTCGATATTGGAAATCTAAAGTGAAATTTGACGAATGATATATTGAAGATATATAATTTACATACAATCCTCTGATCTTAGGAACCAGAACTTATAATTTTCTCCAAAAATTATAATCACATTTATGAAGATTCAAGAATAAGGGAGACAGGTTTGATTTCCAGATATAAATGGTGAAACTCCTCGAGGATTAATGGGTTTTAATGAGACACCCTTCGTGTTGAAATCAAATTGTGTCAAAACATGTCATGATAAAAAGGGTTTTACCCTCGTGAGTTATGAACCAAATGGATATGGAAAGTAGTTGGGAGTCATTTCACGATCATCAGTTTCAAACTACATACGTTATGTGCCTCAGAGAAAAACATGGAGGATATTTGCATTTATTTAACGTGAGGAAGCGTTAACCTCATGTAACATTCGTAGGACATAAGAGACTCTGGCCCAAGTGTAATCAAAGTATATATTATTACTTTATAGCTGATAAACCTGACCTTGTATCCGCGGAGTCGAAAACGGTTTATCAGCAGAGACCTCATATGTTAAGGGATAAGGTCTCTTGGTGTAGGTGGTGGTGAACACCTACGTGTAAGGGAATCGTATAGTGAAGAATCAGAATAGACAATGATGGTTGGCTAAATGATCGCGTCCTGGCCAATCGGTTTATGAGCAGAGTATTATGTAAGCATGGTTCGTGAATATAACCTTATGAAGTTAAGTTGAACTCGAAGGATTTAGGTGCCACCTAGCGCGGCTTGATAGCCTAAATTAACTCTGTAGGATCTTATGTATTACAGATAGATCTTCCTCCAGGGGGTGTAGAGTTTTTTGTAACACCCACACCTGGTTAGCTTGTTATGATTTTGAAGTGTTTATTTCCTATTTATTACCGGGATGGAGCAAGTAGAACCCACATTGTGATTAATGGCACGATGGTCTGAGCGGCGGGATAAACCTTCAATTAACCCCTGGTAGGAATATTGCCGACAATCTTAGCAAGGAATAGTAGAAGTGCAATGAGAAATCTCGGTAAAGACTGTTGCTCCAGTTTGAGTTCTCATATAGTAGAGGTCCGAGTTCTTCCGTGGAAGGAGATTCTGATGTCCGATTATTATAGCTCAATCATGGGCAAGAGGAGCACAGCTGGGTGCCCTTGGACTTCATGCAACAACGTTTCCCGGAACTCATCACCTCAGGTACAAATTAAACGTCTTTGAAATACTTTATTCTTATAAGTACTTGCAACCCGTAGACCCGAACCTAAATTTCGAGGACGAAATTTTTTTTTGTTTATTGGGATTTGTAACATCCCCAATCCTTCTAGACCCCTAGTTGGTGTTAGGGCATAGTGGTGAGATGAGTGGCCACAAGGGCCTTAGGCTAGGGTGGAAATTGCTAAGTGCACACCAAAGCTCAAAAAACTAACCTAACCCTAAGCCCCTCAACTAGGTCAATTGACCATCAATTGTCCAAATTGACCTCACACATGATGTCCTAACCACTAGGGAAGACCATAACCATGGAAATTGCACTTGGTTGGGACCCAATTGCATGAAATTGACCAAAGTCAACAATAGGTCAACATTAACCAAACTAAGTCAATTAGGGTTCAATTGACTCTACATGTTCAAATTTGACCTTACCACCACACTCTAAACACTTTAAGGAACTCATTGGACCTAAAAGTCCCATCACTTGGTCAACCAGTTGACCAATTTGACCAAGGTCAACTCTAGCTTAATTTAGGTCAAAATCACACCTTAAGGCTAATTTAGCACAATTGGGGCCCCACCATGGACCAACCAATATTGGGTGGTGACAAGGGACCCAAGACCACCAAGTGGGGTCAATCCACTCACCTTGGTTGACCAAAGTCAACCATGGTCAATCTAGCCCTTTAAGGTGAATTCCAAGCCTAATTTGAATGGAACCCCAACATCAATCAATTAACCATTACTCATGGACCTAAGACATGCCCATATCAGCCCTAGATTGAACCCTAACATTAAGCTTGATTAACCTAAGGGAGAGGGGGGACCAAAAGTGGACTAAAAAGCAAAAGCAAAAGGCAAAAGAAAAAGCTAACACCCCCTCCTCTACACTCCATCTCCAATCAGCCTAGGGGCCTCCCCTGATTGCTGTGGGTCTGTGCTTGACCCAGAGGGAAGCAGGAGGCCGGTAGCTACAGGAGGGTGGCAGCAAGGAGAGGCCCGAGGTAGCTTGAATTCAAATCGACCTATAGAGGCTTCCCCACCCCAATCCAACCACACCATCACCTTCAGGAGGTAGAGAGCAGTCGAGAACGTCACCTGGAGCAAAGCTAGAGCTGTAGAATCGGGATCGGGAGCAGGGTCGCCGGAGCAAAGCTTTTCCATGGCAAACCGTCGTCGGAGCCACCGCCACGCCCCGATAACGGTTTGTTTCTCCTCCCCTCCCCCTATGCTAGCTTCCTATCACTAAACGAGGAAGGATCGGGCTCAATTGAGCCTGGATCTACCCCTGGAATCCATGGATTTAGGCTCAAATCGGGATGCCTGGGATTACCAGAAATCGCCGCATCCGGCCGCCAGTCGTCGGTGGATAGTAGCCCCGACCACCACGAAGGTGTCGGTGGTGTTGGCCGGCGGTGGTGGTGGCTGGATCGTCGGCAATCTCCCCCGCAACATCGCCCAGCGCGGTTGAATCTCATCCGTTGGCTGGAGGAGGAAGACGATGCCGCCGCCGCAGGATCTGCGCCAAGATTCGTGCGCGCCACTATTCTTTTAATTAAATTAATTCAAAGCTTTGGATTTTCTGTCCTTAATAATCAGTTCACTTCAAAAATAAATTAGGGCCTCCTAATGGCTGAATTAGAAAAAGTGCTCAACATGAAAGTTGTAGGCCTTGGTCTTGACTTTCATTAGGGCTTGAGTTCAAGTCATTTGGTGACCCAAAGCTCCCTAGGGAGCTGTTTTACTAGGACTGGTCCTACACTAGGTCTGTCCACTAAATTAATTACCTAGCCCAAACCCCTCAAGATGTGAGGCTGATCTTTTAGCCATGGGTTGGTATACCCTAGGGGCACCCCATTCCCAAAGGGCAGCCTTTGATGAGCATCTTTACCTAGGGTTTTTGTGGTAATTAGGATTTTTAAATTATGTTGATTTTTGGAGCATATGATGTCCAAATGACACCAAATTTTGGTGACATGCTCTTTAGTACATGTGTAGTGCCTGCCTAAATTTTCACTCAATTTGGAGTTGTTCTGTTATGGGAAATGGGAAACCCTAATGAGGGCCTTAAGGGGTCAAATTAGGGTTTAGGCCATTTGAGGAGTTGAGTGAGTTAGCCTCCTCCCATCATGATGATTATGTAGGTATTGATATTCAAATGCTTGTGACACACCCGAATGAGCCATTTGGAGCCATTAGGGTGGTGTGACCTAAAATCCTAAAGGTAAACCCTTAAGGTTGCAAGTTGGGATTTGTGAAGGATATATGACCAAATGTCCTTGCCTTGACTCAGAACTTTGTAGTTATGTTTTTAAGAGCATAAAATGACTTAGGTAATTTAATGGGAATTTTTAGTGTCATTTAAGTTTTTTTTTCTCCTAATAAATGAGATTGCCACTTTTTCCTTAAATAAATAAAGTGCATGGTCATATGACCTTGTATGGCTTTGAAACTTTATCAGTGGCTGATTAGGGATGAAAATGGACTATAGTAATTTTGTTATGATGTATTGAAGCATTATACCTTGTGTAGTATTTTTTTAAGTGCTTACTAGCTTAGAAGAATTTAATTATGAAAAATGTCAAATCATAGGGCAAGATTATGAAACTTTGTTATCTGCCATATCATGTTGATACATGCCCATGATAATTGTTTGGAAGCTTGTAGATTTGTATTTCATGTACCTCTTGTAGAAATTGGAATTTACAACACTTGGGTATTAAATCATTTTAAAATGTCCAATCATGGGGCAAGATTATGAAACTTTGTTATCTGCCATATTATGTTGATACATGCCCATGATAATTGATTGGAAGCTTGAAGATTTGTATTTCTTGCACCTCATGTAGAAATTGGTATTTACAACATTTGGATGTAAAATCATTTTAAAATGTCAAATCATAGGGCAAGATTATGAAACTTGGTTATCTATCATTTGATGTTAATATATACCCATGATAATTATTTGGAAGCCTGTAGATTGGTATTTCTTATACCTCATGTGGAAATTGGTATTTACAACACTTGGAAGTTAAATCTTTTTAAAATGTCAAATCCTATAGTAATGACACAATCCTCTGGCAGAGGACTCTAGATCCCCATCTAGACACTTGGTAATTTTTGTAGAATTTTCAGATGTGAGATACTATTTTTACTAATTATAGTGGCATTTTGGTAATTATAAATCAATGATGATTTAGTAGGCCAAATGACATCCTGGGGTCATGGAACTCAGTGAACCACCTTGATATGGGATATTACCTTACTGATAATTTTCATGTAGCATGTAGAAGCATTTTGAGGGTGGTTTATGTGTAATTTGACTTAAGGCCTGAACTACTTTAAATTATAATAAATACCAAATTAATATGGAAAATTATGGAAATTGGAGCATACCTTATTAAGGTCCGTGGGAGCCTAGGATAATTATACCAGACCTTGGTGATGAGTTTTTAGAAGGATTCCCTTATGAGATTTGAGGTTAGTTCAACTTAGTGCTCTGCGTTTAGTAAAAATATAATTTTGAATTTTAGGCAATTCAGACCCCTAGGTAGTGTTTAGTACTTAAATCCATTCAATATTTAAGTGATAACTCACAATGAGTCAAGGAGGGTTAAACCTAGGGTTAGCTGTGAGGTTGTGTCAGGGTTAGTGTATGAGTTGTGGAGGTACGTCCAACCCAATTGGGTGGGACGGGTGTTGAGCTAAGTCACTTAAGTATATGAAATAATGAAGGGTGAGCCAAATGTTAATCACCAACTAAAGTAATTGTCTTGAGGAGGATGGTGGGGTTGAGCCCTTTGAATCCGTAGTACCGTTGGGAACCCCTTTACGGGGTACACCGCGGGAAGTCCAAGATTCGCCCTAAATATAACGCTAACTATATTGTAGGCAAGAGTAGCCTAATTAGGTCAGTAAACTGTTATGGATCTCCTTCGGGAAGGAGATGGGTTGGAGCAGCTTATGTGTAAATCCCTGAGCTGGAAGCTCGGGTGAACTTGTTAACACTTGTTTCTTATGCAAATAGTGGCGAGTCTTCGGTACTAGGCCAGTCGTGTCACCGACGGTAGTACGTTGACTCAGGTGAGGGTGAGGTTTAGAGGGCCGGTAAGTTTGAGTACCGCGGTCTGGAGGACAATCCCTAATAACCCACCCCGACCTTAAAGTCTAGTGGATTCCAGCAAGAGTACGCAGGAGCTCCGTTGTTGTGTTCTTAGTGTTGAGGCGTACATGAGGTCTAGGCTTGGTAGTGAGCATACCCGCCTAGGATGTGGAGTGCCCGATCCACTGCCACCGTGAGCCATGACGGTCGGTACCCGAAAGGTTGGCTTCCTTTCAAACAAATTGGGAACTATAAAGGTCTATGCGCATAGAGTCGTGTGGGTGAGTCACATTGCATAAACACATTAATCATAAGCATTGCATAACATAACATACACATTAGCATACCCCCATCATATAAATTAGTATGGGCTCTTTTATATGATGGGTTACCTGGACATCTTAACTTATATGTCGTATGGGCGTTCATATAAGTTAAGGTACGAATCTGTGATGGTATATTAGTTTTACTTACTGCACCGCATTTTCTTTCTATTACCGCTTTACTTCATGCTCTACTTTACTGGCATTTATATGCACTATACTGCTAGCTAGTTTTACTGCTTTACCTATACCTGCTAGATTAGTGCCATGTCACCTCTTCTTTGTTTACCCCTTGTTGTCCTCCGCTTCTTCCTCCCGCTCGGTTCCTAGGAGTCGTGGAGGGAGGCGAGGACAAAACGACTTAGTCTTTATGACTAACGGTCGGTGTGACCGCAGGAGTTCGAGGAGACGGAGTTGTCCCACGCGCAGCTGGACGAGATGGCAGGACCTGGGCAGTGGATGCAGCGTACTACCACGACGCCACGGGTTGAGGACTGGATAGTTAGACTTCTGCATTTGAGTGTTTTGTTGTAGTTTCCGCATGTTGTAGAGAGAGAGAGAGAGAGTACTTATTGTGGATTTGTATCGGGCTTTAGCCCTCTTTGCTTGTACTTCTCTTTTTGGACTTTCTGTTTCATTATATATATATATGATGATGTACTTGTGGACATGCCTTTATTCCTGTACTTCATTTTGGCATATTTTACTTATGATCGTATAGCCGGCAGAGTCTATGCTGAGTGGTGTTAGCCAACCCGAGTGTTGTTGACACCGCAAGGCAGTGATGCTGGGCGAAGATCCACCTTGACCGTGCGATACGGGAGAGGTTCGAGTTTTCATGTACCCGAACAGGTCTTGAGAAAAGAGATCTTATATCTCCTACGTCCGAGAGTGCACATATATAGTTATACGTTAGGGCCTGGGTAGTGCGGTACATCCATTCCCAAAAGTGGCAGGACCGGCCACTATCACCGACGGCCACATTGGTGAGGCCCGCGGGGTTTGCTACCCTGCTGGAAACGAAGCGGTTAAGCTATGTCAACATAAGGTGCAAACTGGTAAACTATTGTATGTGATTACTGTGGCGGGTCAGTCATGCTCATGGACCGTTCGTACAGAAATGGGAAGGTTGATGACTCATGGGGCACTAGGGAGTGTGTGAACCTCGGGAGGTCGTTTATTATTTCACTGAAGGGTCCCTCCGCTGGATAGCCGAATTTCGTAATTGCCAGATGTCACTCACATCCAAGAGTACACGAGGTTATACATTGGGGCCTGGGTAGTGCGGTACGACCACACCCAGAAGTGGCAGGATCGGTCACTATCACCGACGGCCATATCGGTGAGGCCCGCGGGATTCGCTACCCTGCTGGAAGAAAAGCGGTCAGACTATGTCGACGTAGGGATATGTGACGAGTCGTGAGAACTCATTGTACATGACTTGCATACGCGTCATCTGCATCAAAACATACATACTTACATGTACCATTAACATATAACCTTCGTATATGAGTTGGTTATATGTTCATGGATTTACACTGCTTACTTGCATTTCTTTTTTTGTCTGTTCCACTAACATATAACCTTCTTATGAGAGTCGGTGATATGTTGATGGGTTTTACAAAGGCTTATGCAAGTTGTAACTTTTATTTTGTTCCACTGACACATAACCTCCGTAAGGGAGTTAGTTACATGTTAATGGGTTTTTACTATGTGCCTCTAGGACACAACTCATACATTTTGCGTTTCAAATATGCAAACCATGGAGGTATTCGATTTTGCTAGAATTACTTACTCAGTATAATTATCTAAGCTGGTAATTCATTTAGCGAACAATTTGCCGCACAGAATGTTCTCTCGAACAATATATATCAGAATTACGGCAGAATGGACATAGCTATGGTAAAGCTACCCCTTGTTCAACTTAAGCTATTTATTATATTGCATGACAGAAGCAATCAATATAGCTCATTAGATAGGGTCAAATCTATAGACCCATAAAATTTTGGGACCGTTCGACACTTATAGTCGTCTACAACACATTCCGTTTGAAATCCCCATGACTCACTCGCACTTTCGGGGACGAAAATTTTCTTTGTTTTATTGGTTTGTAATATCCCAACTCTAAAATAGGGTCTAGTTGATTCAGTTGAACCCTTGAAGGAACTTAGGTCGGGTCATAGGACAACCACGACCCAACTTTTGCCATATAATGGTGGTCATTTAGAGAAATGACTGTTTTAGGTAGCATTGTGCTTCGCCACAATACCAAAGTAGGTGAGCATACATGTTTTGAATCGACTTCCGTCAGTTCTGTTAGACTCATATGGTCGTTATGAGTAGAACGGAATTCGTTTCGTTCCAATCCAAGGTCGTTTAGTGAAAATGACCATTTTGAGTATCGTGGTGCATCACAATAAAGTCATTGGGGTACAGTGACCTTACGCACTCCAAATTGACTTCTGTCAGTTCCATTAGACTCGTATGGTCAATACGAGTGCAACAGAATTCGTTTCATCCCGATCCGAGGTCGTTTGGAGAAAACGGCCATTTTGAGTATCGTAGTGCGTCACAACAAAGCCATTGGGGTACATTGACCATATGCACTCCAAATTGACTTCCATCGATTCTGTTATACTTAAATGGTCAATATGAGTGCAACGGAGCTCGTTTCGTTGCAATCTAAGGTCGATCGAGAAAATGACTATTTTGAGTAATATCGAGCGTCCCAACAACGCCATTTTCAAATGTTGAGCTAACGTGCTCCGAATCGAATTCTCTCAGTTGCATTAGACTCGTATGGACAATATAAGTGCAACAAAATTCGCTTCACTCAATTCTGACGTCACTTAGGCAAGTAAATATAAATAAACACTCATAAATTTTATGAAATCTCGAGATACGTGAACGTCGGATCTCAACCTCATCACATCACCGTTGACTCAACACTCGATGAATTGAACCCATATTTACCTTGGCATGTATTAAGGGGGGAGGGACCCACTTAGGGTATGGTCAACCCTCTCCTAAGAGGTGATTTTTATAACTCTTAAACCCCTCCACCCAAGGCTCCACTTAAAGGCCACTCACCCAATCCCATCTTAAAGCTGCAGGCAGATAGTAATCCTAATTAACTTAGCCTAAAACCCTCACTAAATCCAATCCAAGCTCCACTAAACCTCCCCACTTAGCCTAACCAAGTGGGAGTGGTGGTAGATATTTTTTAAACCCACCCTCAACCATGGGTCTCCCTAACCCTACCCCTAACCCCAGCAGATACATCTCCCCTCCAATGGATGACTGCCAGCTCCACCCCCACCCAAAACCAGGTTTGCAAGCAGGCCTAACCCAGCCGCTCTCGGGTAGAAAGAGGAGAGGGAGGGGTGGGTCTCGGGTTGGCTATAAAACAAGCCTCAACCCTGCTTCATAGGGGGACCACCTCCAAGAGCTCCTCCCAAGCTTTCCAGAAACCACCCCACCACCCACGCGCCTGCCGGAGCTTGAGAAGACTTGTCGAGCGCCACCCCACAACCTTGATGCCTCCTCCCTGCATTCCCCGAGAACCTTGCCCCTCTGATGGATCCATACCTCATCGAAGAGGGAGAGGCGACCCTCACCGTGAGGGTTTCAGGCAACGAAACCGCCGGAGAGCGGGGTTTCCGCGGTGCCCGAAGAGCCCATGCTCTGTAATTACCTCACTCGGTAGCCGGCGGTGGTGCCAGGCCGCCGGACCACCGTCGGGAGAAGCGCCTGCCTCCGACGAGTTGGTCGGAGGCGGTGGCACTCCGGCCCAACGGTCGGCCAGCAATGGGGAGAGCCCGCAAGCCTCCTGTTGGAGTTTCTGAGGTGATCTCAAAGCAATCAACAGTTAGTCTTACTGCCAACGCAATATGAGCCTATAGGGTCGCACATAAAAGCGTTTGGAGAAGTTGGAGAAAGGATTGTGTTGGCCTTACTCATATTGGATATGAGTGGAGGACCAATCCTGTGACTGCTTGGCATTAACTTGAGAATGTCTCAAAGGGAAATTGTTTAAAGGGTTTAAACGAATGGATTTATGCTAGACAAATTCGGGTAAAGGGTTTAACCGAACTGTGTCAAATTCAGCTAAAGGGTTTAACCGAATTATGTTGATTCGACTAATAGAATTCGGCTATATCGATTCGGCTAATGTGATTAACCGAATTGTAACAGATTCGACTAAAGGGTTTAGCCGAAATATGTCAGTTCGACGAAATGGTTTCGACGAAATGATATAACCGAATTTATATAGTCGAATCGGCTATAGCATATAGACGAATTCGTCGAAATGGTTTCGCCGAATTTGAGTCGAATTCGGTTATAGTGATTAGTCGAATTCGGCGAATGTAAATCTGAACATAAATGTTCTGGTCTGCGGATAGCCTGATTTATGCGTTTAAGTATAAAAGGGCTTGCGATTCTAGGTTTACAAGAACTTAATCCTTTCGCGATTTTGGACAAGAAACCGACCGGAACTGTTCCGCGTGAGGGCATCTCATTCTTCCCGTCCGCCGATCACCTTCCGCCGCCGCTAGTCGCCGCCGTCAGTCGCCGCCTCCCCTGGATCGGATCTAGAAGTCCGTGGGGACGTTGAGAGCTTCCTTCTTCGACCTAGTTCTTGTACGACAAGAAGCTAGGGTTCTCCTTTGCTTGTGTGGACTTCTATAGAGGGATCGATCCATTTCGATTCTTGAAGAACTCAAAGGCAGACTTTTGGATCTCTCTTTGGAGCACCTTGGTTGAGTGTTGACTCAATCTCGCAAAGGTACTTTGTATTTCGATTTGTTTATTCTCTAGAATCATGAAAACCGCAAGATCCGTTAATCTCTTTTGGGTTGTTCTTGTTAATTCTTCCGCTGCGCATATTCGATATGTCATCCCGTTAGGGGTATAGAAAACCCAACAGTGGTATCAGAGCTAGGTTGCGGTCAAGTGCGTGTAAATTGGGATATTTAGAAGCGTTCTAAATGCCCTAATTTCTTCTTGGAATATCACATTTGATCCTTACTCTTTGGGTTGTTCTTGTTGTTTCTTCCGCTGCGCATATTTGATATGCTTTTATCATTATGAATGGTATTTAGAAAACCCAATAGTGGTATCAAAGCTAGGTTGCGGTCAAGTGGGTGTAAATCAGGAAATTCAGAAGCATTCTAAATGCCCAGATTTCTTCTTGGAACATCAATTTTGATGTGTTTAGAAGCGAGACCACCGCCAGGGGCGCTGCCCCTTGGATCCCGTTAGGGGCTCTACCCCTAAGACCCCGCAGTGGCGCGTCACCTTGGAACCCCGCCAGGAACGCATGTGATTGCATTGCGATTTTCATGTTTCAGAGGTTGTTTCTCCTCTGCAGTAACCGTCCCTCAAAATGGTTTGTGAAACCAAATGTTTTGATTATTGAATCTGACATGAGAGATGAGCTTGTCTACTGCACAAGTGGAGTTGTTGTTCATATGTCCAATGCATGTAAATCTGGAGATTTAGAAGTGTTCTAAATGCTCAGATTTAGCCCTGTTTTGTCAAAGTGTTGATAGACTGTTTTTGTGCACATCTGACACTACAACAAACTGCACCTGTTGTAAGGACTGAAATATAACTGAAACACAGTTTGTTACTAATACTTATATTTAGTAACAAATTTTTTTGGTTGTTACAAAAAAATACTTTTTTGTAACGAATATTTTAAATTTTGTTACAATAATAATTAATTCGTTACTATAACTGTAAGTATTTGTAACAACACTAATGTTACGTTACAAATAGTAACCGTCGGCGACTTTGCAGTCGGAGGTGCCCGGCCATTTCTTGTTATCTGTTGGCAGTAGCGAAGGGCGAAGCACCAGAGGTCCAGCTTGTCTTCATTTTTAGGTTTGCGATTTAGGTTTTCATTTTCCACTTCTCCTGTTTGTTCAGTCAAACAGAGCAACTGACTTTAACAGCAAGCCTTTCTTCATTTTTATTTGATTCAATCAAACAGAGCAAGAGCAGCAGGCTTTAACAGCAAGTCTTGAAAGTTGAAATCTTAATCACTGGTTGCGTTGAACACCTCCTAAGTCCTAAGCTCCAGGTCTGGAATTTTTTTTTGCCTATATTGATTCTTATATAAACTCCTATGAGGCTATGATGCCTAAATGGCTAAATTGAACCTCTCCTTAGCTCCAGTTGCGTTATTTTATGATGTGCAGTTCTGATCAGAACTTAACAAGTAAAATAACAAAATGAGAATGTGATTCATGTCATTTTTAGTAAGAATCTGAGTAAAATTGAACAGAAAACTGGCAAAGCTTAGCCTTTTGACATGCTTATTGAATTAATTCAGTTATCTGCATTATTTATTTCAAGAGTTACTGCCAATTTCTAAATATCATAGAAATTGAAAATTAGCCTATGCCAAATGCTTCCTCTATACACTCCTTTACCTTTTGGTTTTGCCTCTCCCTTATAATGATGTTCCAACTGCAACTTTGCATGCATTTAATAGTTATTTTGCTTTCAATTTAGAATGTACAAAATGATTGGTTTGTTTATATGTATGTTTAAATTTATTGTGCCCGAGCGACTTCAAAATCCTAGTTCCGCCACTGGCAACAACCTTCCCTCCCTCGAAGTTTTGGTAGATCTGAAAACCAGAGCAATGATTGTGTAAAGAAATTCATATTGATGATTATAAACCTCACAATTTTTGGCTATATTAGCATACACTAATTTGTACCTAAAATTGTTTTGTCTTGTGCAACTTCTATAATGCATTGCAAGCTTTGTTGATGTGTCATTTCTTCTTACCGTGGAAGAAAATCCCATTCTAAAATTCTTTGGTTGTTTAATAGGAAGCGACAATTATTTTTTTGGTAGGTTGTATTTTTATTGGTAACAATTGCACACTACTTATACGTCCATTGGACAAAAATCTTGTCCATTTATTGTAACATTTTCTTCTTGTTTATGCATTTATTGCTTCGTCTTCGTCAGTCAGTAGTACATTTATTGCTTTCATCCATAATTTGAAACGCTCGAAAGCTTTTCTTAACATTTTTTAAATTTGCAGGGAGTGATGGCTATCTTGAAAATCCAGTTGAATGCAATTTCTGTTGTGAACCTTGTCATGTCAATAGGAATTGCTGTTGAGTTCTGTGTGCATATAACACATGCTTTCTTGGTGAGTATATATCATTTGCTTGAAATATGGAACTACAAAGCTAAACTCTCATACTAAATTTTTGTAGTGATTTTTGTTAATTTAATGTTTAGTATGTTCTTCATCTTATTACGAGCAATTGGTATAATGTAAGTTTCTTTAGCATATAAAACTAGGATGCCTTCATCTTATGGTGAAAAGAAAATAAATACCTAGTCGATAGTGTATATCTGATGCTTTTGTAAACATTAGCCTGATCATATATACAAGCCTACTTGAATCAGGTAGTGTTTTGAAAGTCATCTAAACATTAACCTATTCTTTCACCCTGCAGATTGTTAATGAAGCAGCTAAGTTTAGATACAAAAGTGGTAATGAGTTCAACTGTGGAGGTAAGATCTTTTAAATTCTTCTGGCTGATATCATATAATGATTTGTTTCTGCAGGTTTGACTATAAGAACACCATATGGAGCAGTTGGCCATGGTGGTCATTATCACTCACAGTCACCAGAGGCTTTTTTCTGTCATGTTCCTTGTCTCAAGGCTGGTCTTTTTCCTAGTCTTTACCATTTTTTTCTAAGTCTTATTGGTTGAACTGCACAAAAGCAAATCCACTCAAATAAATCATTAAGGGCCTTTTCGGTTGGACGGAATTGAGATTTTATAATTGGAATTTGATCAAATTTCAATGAAAATGGACCTCCAATTCTAATTTTAGGGCCTTGTACAAACGAATGGAGCATAATAGAATATAAGTGTATTAAAAATTTGGGATGAGAAGAAAGCTCGAGGCTTAGCGATTGATGAGCTTTAAGCCTATATAGTCATAAATAAGCAACCTGCAGGACTATTTATACATAATAAAGGTGAAAAGAGAATCTTGAGCAACATTTCTGCAAAAATTAGTTAATGCATTCATAAAATCTTATTTTGTATGATATGTAAAAGGTTTAGATTTTGTAGGTTGTGATACCTCGAAGCCCACAACAGGCGAAGGGCCTTTTACTATCCAGCATTCGCGATCCAAACCCAGTTGTTGTTGTGTTAACCATATGCATGATTGTTGTTGTGTTAACAATACTCGGTCTGCATAAGACCAGTCACAGAATCATTTATGCAGTCGTTGATCCTTGATTGTTTCAGTAACATTTATTATTTTCTCTATAGGTTTTTATTTGATACAAGTTGTTCAAACTATAAATACTATGAGTATCAGTTTCTTGAAGAGGGAAAGGACCAAAATAAAGCTAATGATTCTGAAACTTCACATCATTGTTTGGCAATACCCTTTTTTTTCATTTTATAAATTTTTATTACATTCTATTTCGTAAATAATTGCAAGATAACGTCCCCTTTATTCGTGGTGTGCTCTTCTTATTACCAGAATGCAGTGAGACTACAAGTTGTAAAACCTCTAATACTTCTCAGAGGACTTTTTTTTATTAAATTCAACTTTTATTGCCCCCTTTAAAGTGTTGCTGCCCCCTTCAATTTTTATTTCTAGGGAGTTGGAGCTTGGAACGAAGAGTAACGGAAGAAGATGCAAGTTTAATGGGGTGTGTATGGATGTGAGTTTGTATGGATGTTTCTGCTCTCATTTATTTGTAGGTTGATCTTAATTGCTCTCTTTTATTTGTAGGGTGCTCGAGCATTGACCGACAAGTGACGAAAGATTCATTAGTCAGAAAGTGATGGATGATTCATTTTTCAAAAAATGACGGAAGATTTATTAGAAATATGTTATCTTGTAATGTAATATTGTATTATTTTAGAAGAGATAATAATAACTTGTACTCTATGTAATACTTTTTGGTGTGAATAAATACATGTTGATCTTGTTACGAAATATTAAATATATGTGTGTTTTCAAGATTATTATTTGTAATAAAATCTCAGGTACACAAAAAATAGAAATGGAATATTTTTTATATATAAATGAATTGGTTGTAGTAAGAAGAATGGAAAACAAATGTAACGATTTTTTCGTTACTATTGTTTAATCTATTGTAACGAAATAATGTTTATTATACTTTATTGTAACGAAGTTGGTTTATTTTTAGTGAGGAAAAAATAAAACATTTGTAACGAAATAGTTTTAATAGTAACTGTTTTTTTGTGAGGAAAAAAAAACATTCGTAACAAAATAATATTTATTGTGACCAATTTATTGTGAGGAAGAATATCTTTTTGGTGAGAAAGAATCGTTTGTTACAATTAATTTATTTGTAACGACATGCATACATTCGTTACAATAACCTTTAGCGTCGAGCTTTAGAGGAGGACCGTTACTTAAAGTTTTTTTCGTTACCAAAGAGTTTTTGTAACGAATTTTGGCACTTATTGTAACGAATTAGGTCCTTACTATAAGTGCAGTTTGTTGTAGTGTGAGATGTATCTGGAATGTGAATGTTGTAATTTTATTTTCTGATTGTGCACTGTGATTTAATGTTAATCATGATTAAAATGTTAATCACTTGAAATAAAAATCCCTTATCTAATATTAAGTATTCGGATGCCTTCCGATGGATGACACTCTTCCTGCCTCGATCGATGAAGTGTGGGCTTGCCAAAGCAAGGTGCATTAATCTATCTTGGTAAGGGTGCGAGCAGATAATTGTGATATCCCACTGTCGACATCGGGTCTAACTTAACTAGGTGACTTCAAAGGTTGAGTGCCTAGAGGCATAGGGTTGGCATGCTTCATATGATGGATGAGAATAAAGAGTTATTCACCAATCATACAAGAGTTGCATAGTGATGCAATTGACAAATGTTGTCTACCTAAATAACCGCATTATGAGAGAAACGCCAAAGCGGACTCGTGGTGTTGGTGAAATACGGATCTTGTCCACTAAGAGAGTAGCTCGCATAAACTCTCCGAATCGATATCAAGGGTTATTGATTTGATTAAAATAGTGGGAGCTCTTTAATAAAAGTCCTTATTAAAATTATATAAAATGTATTTTGAAATATAGTACTAAAATTTCACTTTGCAAAATTCCTTGTAGAATATCCATGGCAAGTGGATCTCACTCCACCCTGTCCCTGAGAGCTATTCTTGAGAAGGACAAGCTCAACGGGACGAACTTCCTTGACTGGTACAGAAACCTGAGAATTGTTCTCAGGCAAGAGCGCAAGCTCTACGTCTTGGAAGGTGAAGCCCCCACAGAGCCGACCGAAAATGCTTCGAGAGCAGATAGAGATGCTTACAAGAAGTATCAGGATGATACCTTGGATGTGGAATGCCTCATGCTTGCTACCATGTCCTCTGAGCTTCAGAAGCAACACGAGAGCATGTGTGGTTATGAGATAATAGGGCACCTCAAGAAAATGTTCGAGGGGCAAGCCCAGCAAGAGAGGTTTGACATATCCAAGGCATTATTTCAGTGCAAAATGGGAGCTCGAGACTCAGTAGGGACTCACATATTCAAGATGATTGGGTATATAGAGAACCTTGAAAAACTGGGTTTTCCCATGGGCCAAGAGTTGGCCACGGATCTGATCATGCAATCGTTGCCGGACAGTTATGAGCAGTTCGTCTTAAACTATAACATGAATGAAATAGAAAAGACACTGCCCGAGCTCCTTGGCATGTTGAGAACTGCCGAGAATAACATGAAGAAGGTCAAGCCTGCCAGCCCCATATTGATGGTGCATAAGAGCAAGGGCAATGCCAAGGGATCTAAGAAGACGAAGATTGGATCTAAGTCTCCTCTTGATCCCAAGTCTTCAGCACTGAAAAGGAAAGGTTTGGCTAAGGAAGGGAAGTGCCACCATTGTGGTAAGGCAAGGCACTGGAGGAGGAACTGTCCTCAGTATCTAGAAGATCTGCAGAAGAAAGAAGGGAAGTATGACTTCCACTTCAGGTATTTTCGTTATAGAAATAAACCTTTCTGCTCCTTCATCCTGGGTATTGGATACCGGATGTGGTTCTCATATTTGTATAAATGTGCAGGAACTAACAAGGAGAAGAATGCTGGGTAAAGGAGAGGTAGACCTGCGCGTTGGAAATGGAGCAAGAGCTGTTGTCGTTGCTGTATGATTGTATCGTCTTTCTTTGCCCACAGGGCTTGTAATAGAACTAGATAATTGTTATTATGTTTCGGCCATAACTAGAAACATTATTTCTATTTCATGTTTGGATATGATTGGTTTTTCTTTCGTAATTAAGAACAATTGTTGTTCTATTTATAAGAATGATGTTTGTTATGGCGTTGCCCAAATGTTTAATGGTTTATATATTTTGAACTTAGACCATCCGATCTATAACATAGAAAATACTAAAAGACTAAAAACAAATTATTCGAATCCTACGTACCTTTGGCATTGTCGTTTAGGCCATATAAATGAGAAACGCATATCCAAGCTCCATAAAGATGGAATACTGGACTCATTTGATTATGAATCATTTGAGAGATGTGAGTCATGTTTATTAGGTAAGAAGACGAAATCTCCTTTCACTAGTTGTAATGAGAGGGCTAATGATCTTTTGGGTATAATACATAGTGATGTATGCGGACCCATGAGTTATATAGCTAGAGGTGGGTTCTACTACTTCGTTATATTTACTGATGATTTTAGTAGATACGGATACGTGTTTCTTATGAAGAACAAATCCGAGACCTTTGAAAAGTTCAAAGTGTTTAAGAATGAAGTAGAGAACCAACTAGGAAAAAGGATAAAAGCACTCTGATCTGATCGAGGTGGCGAATATCTGAGTCATGAGTTTCGTGATCATCTGAAAGAGTATGGTATTGTATCACAGCTCACTCCGCCCGGAACACCTCAACATAATGGTGTTTCTGAGAGGAGGAATCGTACCTTGTTAGACATGGTGCGATCGATGATGAGTCATGCAGATTTGCCCATTTCCTTTGGGGGTTTTGCTTTAGAGACTGCTGCTTTCACACTAAATCGAGTTCCAACGAAAACGGTTCTAAAGACATCATATGAGATATGGACTGGGAAGCGTCCTAGTATGTCGTTCATCAAGATTTGGGGCTGTGAGGCATACGTTCGACGTCAAATGCCTAACAAGCTAGAACCCAAATTGGATAAATGTTATCTCGTGGGGTATCCTAGGGAAACCAAAGGATATTACTTCTACTTGTCGTCTGAGGGTAAAGTGTTTGTCGCAAGGACTGGCATCTTTTTGAAGAAAGAGTTCTTATCCAGAAAGACTGCAAAGGTAGAACTTGAAGAAGTTCAAGAGCCACAAACAATAAACGAACCGGAATTGGAACCTGAGCAAGGACTACAAGAAGTTGTAGCTGGAGAGCCTGCTCAAGAAACACAAGTCCTACGTAGATCTGGTAGACCAAGATTTGAGCCTGAGAGATATGGATTTCTCATGACTCAAATAGGTAATGTGTTGCTTATGGATCATGATGATGAGCCTGCAACCTACCAAGAGGCTATGAATGGACCTGACTCCGAGAAGTGGCTTGAGGCCATGAAATCTGAAATGGACTCCATGTACACAAACCAAGTTTGGACCTTGGTGGAACTACCTGAAGGGGTACGACCCATAGGGTGCAAATGGGTCTTCAAGAAGAAGACCGACATGGATGAGAATGTACAGACATTCAAAGGCCAGCTGGTGGCTAAAGGTTTCAGGCAAATTCATGGTGTTGACTATGATGAAACCTTTTCCCATGTAGCAATGGTCAAGTCCATCAGAATTCTACTTGCTATTGCTGCGTATTATGACTACGAGATCTGGCAAATGGACGTCAAAACGGCTTTGCTTAATGGAAACCTCCTTGAGGACGTGTATATGACACAACCCGAGGGTTTTATATCTCCAAGTGAAGCCACTAAAATATGCAAGTTGAATCGATCCATTTATGGATTGAAACAAGCTTCTCGAATTTGGAATCTACGTTTTGATGAGAAGATCAAAGAGTTTGGTTTCATCAAGAACGAAGATGAGCCTTGTGTTTACAAGAAGATTAGTGGGAGCATTGTTGTCTTCCTGATATTGTATGTAGATGACATACTGTTGATCGGGAATGACATTCCGACCCTGCAAATTGTTAAGAACAACCTAGGGAACTGCTTTTCTATGAAAGACTTGGGTGAAGCGACTTACATACTTGGTATTAAGATCTATAGAGATAGATCAAAGAAGTTGCTGGGTTTGACCCAGAGTACATACATTGACAAGGTGTTGAAACGGTTCAACATGCTTGAGTCCAAGAAATGATTCTTACCCATGTCACATTGTGTGAGTCTCTATAAGGACCAGTGTCCTAAATCTTTGGAAGATAAGGACTGCATGAAGATGATTCCATATGCTTCGGTAATTGGATCAATCATGTACGCAATGTTATGTACTCGACCCGATGTCTCATATGCTTTAAGCATGACTAGCAGGTATCAGTCTGATCCGGGTGATGGTCACTAGATCGCAGTCAAGAATATCCTAAAGTACTTAAGAAGGACTAAGGATACATTCTTGGTGTTTGGTGGAGAGGAAGAGCTCGTTGTAAAGGGTTACACGGATGCAAGCTTCCAGACTAACAGAGATGACTCAAAGTCACAGTCAGGTTTTGTGTTTTGCCTTAATGGAGGAGCTGTAAGCTGGAAGAGTTCCAAGCAAGAGACAGTTGTTGATTCTACGACTGAGGCCGAGTATATCGCTGCAGCGAATGCGGTGAAGGAGGCTGTGTGGATTAGGAAATTCATCAGCGAGCTTGATGTAGTTCCTAGCATTGTTGATCCCGTAGTTCTCTACTGTGACAACAACGGTGCAATTGCATAAGCTAAGGAACCTAGATCTCATCAGCGCTCCAAGCACATACTTCGGCGCTTCCATCTTATTCGAGAGATTGTCGATCGAGGAGATGTGAGCATACGCAGAGTACCGATTGAAGAAAATATAGCGGATCCACTGACAAAGCCTCTTGCACAAAAGAAGCATGATGGTCATGTTAAATCAATGGGTATTAGATACATGAATGATTATCTTTAGTGGGAGCCTTGTGGATTGCATATTTGTTGGTTGTTTGTTCAATGGATGAATTGTAAAATGTACTATGTATTTCATTTTATATTTATGGCAAGTTCTTTTATTATGTCAGTTATATCTGTCTGATAAGATTAATTAGCATAATAAATGCCCTTAGAGTGTTTGCTTCCATAGGAATTCAAGTACGTGACTTGAATGTGAGAGCCTATGTTTATCAGAAGCTTCATTCTTAAATGTTCCCTGGTCGAAGTATCATCTTAGAAGCTAAGGGCGATGATGATACGTTGAGACTAGCATGTACGTTGACTGATGACCAGTTCTCATAGGTCATGATATTGTGATATCAAGTCATCACATGGGTACTTGTTAGTGAACAAGTTGTACTGGACAGACCCACCTTGAGATTACATTGTGGATTGTTAAATGAACGTGTCACAAGTAGTTCTCATCTGACAATGGTGTTTGTAGTTCTTTGACCTGAGGTCACAGCATTCATCAAGTGAGGAAGAGCGTACTTTGATGCCATCTAAAGTCTTCCTTGAGAAAGGTTGATGATAAGGGTGGTTATTGGGTATGTTATGATTCATTTGGGTGTTTGTGTGTGGACAGATATGGGATTTGTCCTCCTTTATGACAGGAGTTACATCCATGGACCCCTTGATGGAATGAGACTGAGAAATGCATGGCCATGCTTGGTTGAGTCAATATATGATATTGAGCTCACCAATTTCAGACAGTCTATTCTAGATCAGGAAATTGGGATTGAACAATTATGAGGGTGACACGGTCCATGCCTATAGTTCTATCCAGATGTAAAGGACAAAGGGACATGACAATACTGATACATTGGTCATGACAGGCTTGTTGAGTTATGAACTTTTATTGCTTGGGTAGCAATGATGTATTGCTAGATGCCGCTCATTGTTTGTGAGACTTTTGTTGATACTTTGTGATCAAGTGGGAGACTGTTGGAGTTTCTGAGGTGATCTCAAAGCAATCAACAGTTAGTCTTACTGCCAACGCAATATGAGCGTATAGGGTCGCACATAAAAGCGTTTGGAGAAGTTGGAGAAAGGATTGTGTTGGCCTTACTCATATTGGATATGAGTGGAGGACCAATCCTGTGACTGCTTGGCATTAACTTGAGAATGTCTCAAAGGGAAATCGTTTAAAGGGTTTAAACGAATGGATTTATGCTAGACAAATTCGGGTAAAGGGTTTAACCGAACTGTGTCAAATTCGGCTAAAGGGTTTAACCGAATTATGTTGATTCGACTAATGGAATTCGGCTATATCAATTCGGCTAATGTGATTAACTGAATTGTAACAGATTCGACGAAAGGGTTTAGCCGAAATATGTCAATTCGACGAAATGGTTTCGATGAAATGATATAACCGAATTTATATAGTTGAATCGGCTATAGCATATAGACGAATTCGTCGAAATGGTTTCGCCGAATTTGAGTCGAATTCGGTTATAGTGATTAGTCGAATTCGGCGAATATAAATCTGGACAGAAATGTTCTGGTCTGCGGATAGCCTGATTTATGCGTTTAAGTAAAAGGGCTTGCGATTCTAGGTTTACAAGAACTTAATCCTTTCGCGATTTTGGACGAGAAGCCGACCGGAACTGTTCCGCGTGAGGGCATCTCGTTCTTCCCGTCCGCCGATCACCTTCTGTCGCCGCTAGTCGTCGGCGTCAGTCGCCGCCTCCCCTGGATCGGATCTAGCAGTCCGTGGGGACGTTGAGAGCTTCCTTCTTCGACCTAGTTCTTGTACGACAAGAAGCTAGGGTTCTCCTTTGCTTGTGTGGACTTCTGTAGAGGGATCGATCCATTTCGATTCTTGAAGAACTCAAAGGCAGACTTTTGGATCTCTCTTTGGAGCACCTTGGTTGAGTGTTGACTCAATCCCGCAAAGGTACTTTGTATTTCGATTTATTTATTCTCTTGAATCATGAAAACCGCAAGATCCGTTAATCTCTTTTGGGTTGTTCTTGTTAATTCTTCCGCTGTGCATATTCGATATGTCATCCCGTTAGGGGTATAGAAAACCCAACACCTCCCCCCTCCCGAAGCGTACAGTTATCGTTGGATCCTATGATCCAACGGTCCATGTCTCGCGGCGATGATTGGCCCTCCCCATAGCGGATCATTTCCAGATCAGCTGTGGGGTTGTAGTTACCCTCTGTGCGCCTCGATCTCAGCCGTGGAGCGTACTTCAAGATCTGTGCGGGTTTGATTATTATTAACACTTAGGGTCTTTATTTTTCTAAGCCCAATCCAGCACCCAAATAAGGAAACTACCAACATGAAAGTTATAGGTACTGATAAGAGGCACCTCCAGATTTTTGTTGAGAATTTTCTGCTATCAACTATTATTTTTAATAAATTAAAAAGGTGTAATTTCTCAGTTTTAAAATTTCAAGAGGGCCTTAACAGTAATGAAAATTTTTGAGAAAATTTGATTTACTTCCTAATATTGTCCTATACCCCTACAATTATTTAGGAATTTTTGGGAAAAGGTTTACTATTTCTAGATGCTTAACACCTATGTTTGAAATTAATAATGAAGTACTCTCTCCTCCAAAATGTCTCCAAAAATTATAGGAAGCTTGGGAGGCTAGATTCACACCATATGAAAAAGTTTGGGATTTTTAAAGTATTCTTGCTATATTTGGGAATTTATTTGACGGTTATGGGAGCCTAAATAAATTTGCAAAGACTATTTATATCTCAAAAAGACCTTGAAAAATTTATGATAACTCGTTATGGATGTTATCAGTCTAGGATAAAAGTTGAATGATTCTCGGACATGATCTACTATTTTAATGACCTTAAAATAGAATAATAATGCATCGAGCTGCGATTAGAATAATGCCCGGGCATTGGGAGTCGCCTCTTTGGAGAATTTAAGGAACTCATGATATCGTTCTTCAAGTCCGCTTAAGACATGTTTCAAGGTTGCAATTAAAACCCAAGGTCGGACTATAACAAAAGGCAAAATTTTGGGAGAAGCTCTTATGAACAGAAACAGAACATGGCTTTCCTCCTATGAACGAAGATGGAATCAAAGCCTCCTGAATATGGAGTGAAGGACTACTAACCCTTTTCATTTTATTGCAATTTCTTTTACTCTAGTCTCGTACTAGTCCAGTTCATTTCTGTATTTTCTTTCTTTATTGCCTATAATTTAGAATTGACTTGAAGATGAGACATTCCTTCAGAGTCAACCCTAAATGGTGCTGAACTGGCCGCTGCTTGTAGAGCAGAGCGGACAAATCGATGTTTTAGTTTTTCCTTCTTTATTGCCTATAATTTAGAGTTGACGTGAAGATGGGACATTCATTTAGAGTCAACCCTAAATGGTATCGAACTGGCCGCAGCATGTAAAGCAGAGCGGATAGACCGATGTTTTGGCTTTTCCTTCTTTATTGCCTATAATTTAGAGTTGACATGAAGATTGGACATTCCTCAGAGTCAACCTTAAATGGTGTCGAACTAGCCGCCGCTTGTAGAGCAGAGCAGACAGATCGATGTTTTGGCTTTTACTTCTTTGTTGCCGATAATTTGGAGTTGACGTGAAGATGGGTCTTTCCTTAAAAGTCAACCCTAAATGGTGCCGAACTTGCCGCCGCTTGTAGAGCAGAGAGGACAGATCGATGTTTTGGTTTTTCCTTCTTTATTACCTATAATTTAAAGTTAACGTGAAGATGGGACATTCCTTTAGATTCAACCATAAATGGTGCCGAACTGGCTGCCGCTTGTAGAGCAGAGCGGACAGATCGATGTTTTGGTTTCTCCTTCTTTATTGCCGATAATTTAGAGTTGAAGTAAAGATGGGACATTCCTTCGGAGTCAGCCCTAAATAGTGCTGAACTGGCCGTCGCTTGAAGAACAGAGCGGACAAATCGATGTTTTGGCTTTTCTTTCATTATTGCATATAATTTAGAGTTGACGTGAAGATGGGGCATTCCTTCAGAGTCAACCCTAAATAGTGCCGAACTGGCCACCGCTTGTAGAGCAGAGCGGACAGATCGATGTTTTGTCTTTTCCTTCTTTATTGCCTATAATTTAGAGTTGACATGAAGATGAGACATTCCTTCAGAATCTACCCTAAATAGTCCTGAACTGGTCGCCGCTTGTAGAGTAGCGTGAACGAATCAATGTTTCGAGGTTTTATTTCTGTATTGATTATAATTTAGGTTTGACAAGAATATCTTGTGAAATATCCATGTAATAATATATTGTGCCTTCGTAAATTATTCCTACGGGAATATATCATGCCGTCAAGAATTATTCCTACGGGAATATATCGTGTCTTCGAGAATTATTCCTACGGGAATACTTTGTGCCTTCGTGAATTTTTTCTATGGGAATATATTGTGTCTTCTAGGATTATTCCTACGGGAATATATTGTGCCTTCGTAAATTATTCCTACGGGAATATATCGTGCCTTCAAGAATTATTCCTACGGGAATATATTGTGCCTTCGTGAATTATTCCTACAGAAATATATTTTGTCGTCAAGAATTATTCCTTCGGGAATATATCGTGCCTTCGAGAATTATTCCTATAGGAATACTTTGTGCCTTCGTGAATTCTTCCAACAGGAATATCTTGTGCCTTCGGGAATAATTCCTACGGGAATATATCGTGCATTCGAGAATTATTCCTACGGGAATACTTTGTGCCTTCGTGAATTCTTTCTACGGTAATATATTGTGCCTTCAGGAATAATTTTTACGGGAATACATTGTGCCTTCGAGAAATTATGTCGTGGGGAGAAAATCGGATGGCCGATGAGTTATACTCTGAGGTAAGCCGCACGAAGGACGGTCTGGGTGGACAACCCGTGCGAAACTAATAGAACTACGTGGGTCTGAGACCGTATGCATGATGATACAGAGTACGTAGGTGGTAGTCGCGGGAAGACTGCCACGACCCAATAATAGTCCAGATATCCCCTCATTCAAATATCATATTATGCTTGATGCTAATAGGGAGTTGATTTGACTTGTGGTTCTAATGTCCTGTCCTGAGTACATGTTACAAGTACGGGTGAGAGACAGGACCCATGTGTGGAGGAAGCCACCAAATAGGCCACTTCAGGTACATATTTGTTAGGTCACATCTTCTTTGTACCCTATCTCATGGTATATAGGTATATGCATTGGCAATGGAGTTGTTTGAGCGGCGGGAAGGATAACGCTACTCATGCAGGTCTTAAATATAGGAGTTTCTGTGATATTTACTCTTCCTCTATAAATCATGTCTTCCACTAAGGGATATTAAGTGCACTCTTTAATGATATCTTCCGCTAAAATATCGCTTCCCTACTTTGTTGGTGTGTAGTGACTTTCACTTAACATCACCCCAATGTGTGACTGAAAGAAATCGTTGTCTACCTAAATCACCTAAAGGGGGGTGAATAGGTGATCTCTACTGCGATTGCGGAATAAAAATTTAGCACACACACAACAATAAATATCATAGTACAGAGACACAAGATTTATAGAGGTTCCCCAAAGGTGGGTACTCCTCTCTCCCGCTCCGCCTATCTAGCACTTCGGGCTAGCGTCGGCAACTTCACCAAAACTCAGATTTATCAACAAATCCTACACTCGGAGACAACGGCTCCTACAAACTCGGAGAACAACCTCTCCTACAAACTCAGAGTAAACAACTCCTAGACCTCGGAGTAAACAACTCCTACAAAATAACTCGGAGTAAAAACTCCTACAGGAATTAAATAAAGTTTGAAACGAAACTTCTCTTGAATCTCAATAGAGATTAACTTCAGATCTGGAGAGACTGAATCTTCTTCTTCCTTTAGAGTGAAAGCTTGGATCTTCAAGGATTAGGAAGAATAAAGAATCGGCAAACCTGATCTGAGTAGGCCCTTTGATTAATTTGAAAAGATCTTCAATATAGAGAGCAGCAACTAGATCAAAGGCCTTCTTATCTGAGAAATCTCTAGCAACACTGAAGAACGAATCTTGAGCGGCGCAGACTTTAGATCTCAGAAACTTGTTCAGCAAGAGAGAAAGAAACGACTAGTTTCTTTTTAACAATCGGGTGATTTCTTGAGTTTGCCCTAAAAATAAAAGATTATTTATAGGGAGACCTCCAATGGCTCGGGCGACAAACAAGGAGAGATCACCACGTGTACTGTACATGGCGGCCAACCCTAAATTTCAAAAACGAAACATAAATTTGAAATCCGTCTGTCCGTCATTCGTCGAGACTTTACGTGAACATTCGACGAATTGACTTAGCCATTGAAAAATACTGATCAAAGCTTGAAAACTGTCTTCTGTTTTCATTCGTCGGAATTCGTCGGGAGTTCTCAAGAACATTCGACGAATTGACTTAGCCGCACATTTTCCTTCACAAGTCTGCCTTTTTGACTTCTGTCTGCGTTCGTCGATATTCGTCGGGAGTTCATGAGAACATTCAACGAATAGACTTAGCCGCAGAAATTTCTTCTTTAAACTAGAAATTTGGCTTCTGTCTGGATTCGTCGAGATTCATCGGAACTTCACGAGACATCTCAACGAATTGACTTAGCAAAAATTTCTTTTCTCCTGAAAACCTGCTCCACTCCTCAAACTTGAAAACCTTCAGTTATGAGCATATGAAGTACACCCCAATAGAGAGATTACACATGGACCAGCACTTTGTTTTACACAATGAGGGATTACATTGTCTAGAACTGTGTTTGGTGATCCATTGCAACCTGACTTTGGTGTGCACTTAGCATTAAGACCTGTCATAACACATCTAAACAGAAATCATCAAATACATCCTCAATTCAATTTAGTTCACTAGGGGACATCTTCAAATCCAAGTAATTGTGGATACAATACCCAACAATCTCCCCCTATTTGAAGATGTCATAACCCTATGCACTAAGTTGAATTGTACAGAAAATATAATGAATAAGAAGAGCACTAATCAGACAGTAATATTTAAAGAAAAACTCAATGTTTATCTTAACACAAATATATATATATATATAAACAAAGAAAACAACATGATTCCAGAACAGCTCAGCTCAAGCTTGATCCTTGCCTTTCTGCTTTTCAAAAATTCTTTCCACTGCCTCAGCTCTCTTTTTCTGTTCAGATTCCATTCTTTCAAAAAATGCCTTTGGCTTAGGCCAATATTTATCAGGAGCAGTTTCTTTAGATCCACCTGTCTTGAAATAAATTTTCCTTTCAGTTGTTCTCTTTTTGAACTTGTCCCATTCATCCTGACTGTAATGATCACTGACACTTTCATGGTACTTACTGACAAGGTTGAAAGTTGTAAGAATGATAACCTTTGAAGTGGGACTCCAGCTTTCTTGGAAATTTCTTGGAGGAGGCCTATCATAAAATTCTCTGATCTTCTTATGAGGATTGGACCTTTTAGCAGAAGGTTTATCACCAAAAATCTTCCTTTTTAAAGACTTTTCAGAAGATTCAGGAACCTTGGAGCTTTCAAGCACTGGATCATCCCAGAACTCTTGGTAGGTGGAGACTGGGATATCTGCTTCAGCAAAATCAAAATCCTCAACAGGAATTGGAGAGGAACTTGAAGCACTTGGACCTGGAGCACTTGAAGAAGGAGCATCTGGCATTTTGTCCACAACAGTGAATCCAAGCATGCCTGCAACTTCCTTGAACAGCCAACTTGTTGATTCATGGGTATACTAATTTACATCTTTAACATTTTGCAAGATGTTCTCCTGAATCTCTTGCATTTTTGAAAATACATTTCCATCCAAATCATTCACTTTACTAGCACTCTCCTCTATCTTAGACACCATACTCTCCTCCCCCTTTATGACATCTTTATGTAGGAGGGCATAGAGTTTGGCCAGTTGCCTTTCAACTTGATCATCCATAAAATTAAGCCCTTGATCATGAGAAATTCTGAGAGCTGTTTGAGCAGTATTCAGATTAACAACATCTTCAGCAACCTGATGCAAGTTATTTAGAACATGCCCAACTCCCTTATTGGTGTGGTCCAATGCCTTTCCTGCCTTTGTCATCCAGGCTTCTTGATCACTTTTGAATTTGCCCATTTCATGCCTCATTTCAGTCATTTCCTGCTTCAAAGCACTATCAACAGTATCAATCTTCTGATAGACTTTCTTGATAGACTTATCAAAATGCTCAGTCTGAGCTTGCAGCAAACTTGCAATATACTTCAGCAGAGAAGAATGAGAGCTCTCTCCAGTTTCAAAATCTTCAGGAGAGGCTCTATTAGCTACAAAACTGGTAGACTGTGCTTGCTCATCAAGCACAGTTACTCTTGGAGATTTTCTAATAAGACTTTCTGGTGGGGGCAAGAGCAGCACAGAAGGAAGAACCCGAGGAACTGCAGATTCTCCCATTAATATGTCTTCCTGTTCTTTCTCCCCCTCAGCCAAAGACATCCTCTTGGAAAACTCCAACTGAGCACCAAAACTGCCCTTCTCCATTGAATCAGATTTCTCAGAATGAACAGATGCAGGATCTGGCAAGTCTTCATTATCTTCTGAATTAGAAACAAACACTGCAGGTGATCTCCTTGATTCTTCTAGCATAGCAGCTTCATCTACATCAACAAATTTCCCTTGACCCTCCAGGTCATGAACAACATCAGGGACAGCAGTACTAACTGGATCAACAGGAACTTGATCAGCTTCACTGGGAGGAATTTCTTTTGTAGCAGCACCACTTTCAACATTGTCTCTTGGGGTTGGCAACTCCCCCTCAACAAGTTCACCTCTTCCCTGATCAGGAGCTGGACTAGGTCCACTTCCCCTTGAGGGTTGACCTTCTTCCAGAAATCTGTCATCCCTCTGCGAGCCTGCTTCATCAGCATCAGTAGCTCTCTTCACTCCACCTTTTGGGATGACTCTTTCCCACTTGGAGAATATAGATGAGGTAATTTTCTTTGTATGATGGAGTGGAGAGACTCTTCCAAGATTAAACATATCAGGATTACTACCATTCAGCAGCAGACTAAGAATTCTGCCAAAATTTGGGGCTAGGAAACTTTCTTTAAAATTTTCAAATATAACTTCACCAAAATTGAAATCTTTTCTACAGATAATAGCAGTGTGAATCTTAAAAGCTTCTTCAGATAGGTAGTCATGAGAGCCTACCTTGCACAATAAAACTTTTCCTAACATATCACATAACAATTTACCTCCATCAATCATGAATTTCCTTCTTATTTTAGAACCTTCATCAGAGATGCCACAAAATCTCTTGGCTCTGAGAATGTCTTCTGCATACACTTCTTCTGATTCGACTTCAGGCATCCTCAAGATCCTGTTGATGTCACTGGCTTTCAAAACTATTTTACACGACCTGATGCAGCTCTTTATTTTCTTGCCTTGACTGGAAACTTTTGCATTCCTGTAGAACTCAAGAACATCTTGTTCTAAAATTTTAGCCGGCTCCTCCAAAACATAACTGAGCCCGGCGACATCAAGCATCATGATGATGTTTCTGAACTCATCTGAAGCCGCTCTAAACGCACCTCACACTAGCTCTCCACCAGAATGCAGACCTGTTTTTGGCGCCACTGAGCTTGACGAAATCGGGAAGAAGAACAGTGATTTCTCGAGGGAGACGAAGAGACGAGAAGGGTTTTCACGGAAGGGACGCGTGGAATCACGTGTTTTCAATATTTATATATATATATAAAATTTGGGCGCGTACCTGATTTCACGGATGGCTCTTCGGATCCAATAAATTGTATTTAATAATAAGATTTCACGGGAGACGTGACCGAGAAGAGAAATATTTTGACATGTGAAATCCCGTGAAACTTCATGAAATTTTCTGATTTATCCAGCGAAATCCCGTGCAATTTCGTGAAATTCCAACAGCCCTGTCTTCAAGATTCCTTGTTAAGCATTCCAAGTTCCATTTTGAAGAAATTGAACTTGGTCTCGTCCAGAGGCTTTGTAAAAATATCTGCAATTTGCTTGTCAGTATTAACATATAACAAATTTATATCCTTACTCTCAACATGTTCCCGGATGAAGTGGTATCGAAGCTCGATGTGCTTTGTTCTACTGTGAGAGACTGGATTATTTGCTATAGCAATAGCACTTGAGGAGTCACAGAACATGGGGATTTCTGTGAGCTTTAAGTTATAGTCCTCGAGCTGATTCTTTATCCACAAGAGTTGTGCACAGCAACTGCCGGCAGAGATATACTCTGATTCAGCAGTTGATATTGCAACATAATTTTGATTCTTGCTACTCCATGAAACAAGCCTTTTTCCCAAGAATTGGCAAGTTCCTGAAGTACTCTTTCTATCATCTTTGCTACCTGCAAAATCAGCATCTGAAAAACCAATTAGTTCAAAGTCATTGCTTCTCGGGTACCATAAGCCGAGATTTGGTGTACCCTTAAGGTATCTCAAAATCCTCTTTGCAGCGGCATAATGAGATTCCTTATAGTTCACCTGATACCTGGCACAAACACATGTTGAAAACATTATATCAGGCCTACTAGCAGTAAGGTAGAGCAAGGACCCAATTATGCTTCTGTACTTGGTTTCATCAAGAGGTTTCCCTTTCTCATCCTTGTCTAGAGACATGCTTGAGCCCATTGGAGTCCTCATAGAGGTTGCACTCTCCATTCTAAATTTCTTAAGGAGCTCTTTGGTGAACTTCGTCTGAGAGATGAAAATTCCATCTTCAGATTGGTGCACCTGGAGTCCTAAGAAATATTTCAGCTCTCTCATACTACTCATTTCAAACTTACCTTGCATCAAGTTAGAAAACTTTTTGCAAAGTTTGTCATCTGTAGAGCCAAAAATAATATCATCGACATAGATTTGCACAAGCAAAATGTCGTCTTTCACTTCCCTAAGAAACAATGTCTTATCTATTGTTCCTCTTGTGAATTTGTTCTCAAGAAGGAACTTAGACAATGTCTCATACCAGGCTCGGGGTGCCTATTTGAGACCATACAAAGCTTTATGTAAATAATATACATGATCAGGAAAGTTAGGATCTGCAAAACCTGGAGGCTGAGCTACATATACTTCCTCTTTAAGGTCTCCATTCAGGAAGGCTGACTTCACATCCATCTGGAAAACCTTAAAGCCCTTATATGCAGCATAGGCCAGAAATAATCTGATGGCTTCAAGTCTTTCTACTGGTGCAAAGGTATGATCAAAATCAATCCCTTCTTCTTGCCTGTATCCTTGTGCAACCAGTCTTGCTATGTTCTTTGTAATGATGCCCTTTTCATCAAGCTTGTTCTGGTAGACCCATTTGGTTCCAATCACATTTTGTCCTTTGGGTCTTGGTACTAACTCCCAAACTTTACATATCTTGAATTGGTTGAGCTCTTCTTGCATAGCAAGGATCCAAGATGGATCGGTGTTTGCTTCTTCAAACTTCTTCGGCTCAATCTGTGAAAGAAAACTTAAATGTAAAACTTTGTTAGTTATACCTCTTCTCGTTAGAACTCTGCTTGAAGGATCTCCGATAATCTGATCAGCTGGATGATCTCTTGAATATCTGACTCCCAGGTTACTTGCATTTTCAGGAGCAACTTGAGGTTCAGCCACCTCTGGAACATCTTCTTCTTCATGAACTTCTTGTTCATCTTCAGAGTGATATGAGATCTCTTCTGCCAACTTTGGTGCATCATCTGTGGTATTTACTCCATCTTCCATAGTGAGTTCCTTTAGCTTTTCACCTGCATCTTCAATGAACACACTAGACGAGTTGCTATGCAGCAGGCTCGTCACATCAAATACAATATGGACTGTTTCTTCTACCACCAGAGTTTTCTTATTAAAAATCCTATATGCCTTACTATGGCTACTAAATCCTAAGAAAATACCTTCAAAACATTTTTCACTAAACTTGGTTGTAGGATGATTCCCATTGTTAAGTACATAGCATTTACTGCCAAAAATTCTAAAATATGAAATCTTTGGTTTTCTGCTCTTTATAATCTCATATGGGGTCTTACGATGGTTCTTATTGATGAGTGCTCTGTTTTGCACATGGCAAGCTGTGTTGATAGCTTCTGCCCAGAAATATTCTGGAAGAGCAGAATCACTCAACATAGACCTGCCAGCTTCTATGAGGGTTCTATTCTTTCTCTCGGCTACTCCATTTTGCTATGGAGTACGTGGAGAGGAAAACTCATGGGAGATACCTTGACTTTCACAAAACTCTGTCATGGCCCCAGATTGAAATTCTGTTTCATGGTCACTTCTGATTTTGACCACTGAACAATCAAGTTCATTCTGAATAAGCTTGACAAATGTAGTGAATATGCCAAAGGTTTCTGACTTAAGTTTTAGAAAGAACACCCATGCAAACCGGGAATAGTCATCAAAAATAACCAAGGTGTAAGCTTTCCCACCTAATCTTCTAACTGACATTGGACCAAATAAATCCATATGCAGCAGATGAAGATATCTGGTAGAATTATTGCCAATTATGCTCTTAAAGCTATCCTTTGTTTGCTTACCCATTCGGCAAGCATGGCAAGGTCTTTCTTTAATGCATTTAACTTTGGGGGCATCCCTTACCAAGTTGTGAGAAAATAACATAGATATAGTTTTGAAATTAATATGTGTTAGTCTCTTGTGCCATTGGTCACAAAGAGATGCACTATCTTTGGCAACAAAACACACAGGGGTAGAAGACTGTAAACATATAAAATACAAACAGTATATACCACTACTCCTAGAGACTGTTAAAATAGTTTCTGCAGACACGGACAGCTTTATCAGGCATTTATCTCTAAAGAACTCAACGGTGTAGCCTTTGTCACACAGTTGGCTTATGCTAATCAGATTGTATTTCAATCCTTTCACATGAGCTACACGTGTGAAAATGACTGAGCCGTTAGTTATTGAACCATAGCCTATAATAATACCTCGTTCAGATCCGCCAAACTTTACTTTAGGCCCGTTCTCAACTGGAACATAATCCTGAAGTAATCTTCTTCTCCCGGTCATATGCCGAGAGCAACCACTGTCTAAATACCAGATAGGAATTTCGTCGGCCTTTAGACATTCCTACAAGCATGATCAATACCCCTTAGGAGCCCAAACATTTTTGGGCCCTTGGTTCCTTGTTAGTGGAACACCACTTGGAACATTAACTTTGCAAGTGGTCGGTCTTGCACTGTTAACTCGTGGAGTTCTTGGCACAGTATGATTGAACCAACAATCTATGGTAAAATGACCAATTTTGCCACAACACCAGCATTCAAATCTATTGTATCTCCTCTTTGTGTCTTGCTGAGCCTTTTGAATGGGTGGCTTTGCAGGAGGAGCAACCTCGGAGGTAGAAGCCTCGTTGGTGCAACATACACAATTCTTAGGCACAATTGACTTGACCTGCGGTGCCTTCTTAGCATTTGATCCATGAACGAATGGTCCATGATGCTTCAATTGAACTTTCTCATAAGGAGCCTTGAGGGAGCTAGATCCAAAGTTTCTGGGTCTGGTCCACACTGAGTTCACCTTGGCAGGCTCAACATGGGTTGGTCTGCTGAAGTGACCATAAATGCTCTCAAAATCATAGGTGTTCGTAGGAAGAATCACCTTCTTGAAAGTTGGAGCACACTGTGGACCCTTACCCTTTGCTTTAGCAGCTCTTCTTTTGGCTGACTTACTTAGGCTCTTTTCAGCAACATGGCCCAAACCACTACTACCAGAACCAGCAGTGAAAGTGTCTATGATAGGCAAAACTGTCTTGGGCTTAGAGAAGTTCATTGTGATCTTCTTTTCAGCCTCAAGCTGTTTCGTCAAATCATTGATAATTTCACTCTTCTGAATGCCTGCTGAAGTAGCCTCGGAGAGAGCAATCTTCAAGGATAAGATTTCATCCCTGAGTAGGTTAGATTCTTCAATCTCCTTTCTCAGGTTTGATTCTTGATTCTTTAGGGATTGAATCTCCTTTGATTGAGTTTTAACAAGCTTTCGACACTCATTAAACCCCTTCAACATTTCCTCATACTTAGCAGTCAACTCAGAATCCTCTTCCGAGTAGTAGTTTTCATTAGCATCAGATGTCGTCTCTGAGCATGAAATAGGTGTAGAAGATAATACCTGACCGGTGAAAGGAACAATATCTTTGTCATCATCTGACATGGCCATTAGACTGTAGAAGTAGTCTTTTGTGAGACCTTTTCCTCTATATTGACCAAATTGGTCTTCTGTATCAGGTTGAGCCATCAGTCCAAAGAATATCTCTTCATCTGAGTTAGACTCATTTGACTATCACTCAGAGTCTTGGACTTCTTGGCAACAAAACTCTTCTCATATTTCTTCTTTCCTTTGAAGGACTTCTTTTCTTCTTTTCTTGAAGATTCCTTCTTCTTGTGTGGGTAATCAGCTATCATGTGCCCTGGATTTTTACAACAATAACAAACAGGTTCAGTATAATCGTGTTTGTTCGATTTAGAACCATACCTGTCGTTTTTGTCACGGTGTGATCTCCTGTGATCTCTTGAGGAAGATGATCATTTTCTCATTTGTCTCCTCTTGCTAAGTAACTTTTTGAATTGCTTGGAGAGGAGGGAAAATTCTCCTTCAGATAGTTCTGATTCTTCAGAAGTGTTTTCAGCTTTATCCTCAGAAGACTCATCCCTCACAGGGGACAGAGCCCTGCTTCTCCGGGAGCTTTCAGCCTTTAGAGCAATGGTCTTCTCCTTGCTAGAGCTCCTACTGCTTTTCTCTTCTGACTTCCTGATATTCAACTTCAGCTCATGGGAGAGCAGCTTCCCATACAGAATCTGTGGCTCCGTAGTAGCCAACTTACCATATTCTCTGATAGCTATCACCTTGGGGTCCCATTCCTTAGACAGGGATCTAAGGAATTTATCGTTTAGTTCACCCACGGTGAATTCTCTTCCATAGTTTCTCAGACCATTTACAATCTTGAAGAATTTCTCGTAGGTGTCAGAAATTGTGTCTTTGCCTTGTTGCTTGAACGCTTCGTATTCTTGGTTCAGCAAAGACTTCCTGTCATCTCGAACTTCTTCAGTACCTTCCATCAAAACCACAATAGAATCCCACATCTCTTTTACAGACTTGCAGTGAATCAGATTTTGTATCATTGAATCATCAATTGCACCTGCTATGATGTGCTTTGCTTTCTTGTCCAGAGTGACAAGTGTCATTTCATCCTTTGTCATGTCCATCAGTTTCTTTGGCACTTGTTTGGTGGCATCAATAGTAGAAGCAACCATGGCAATATGGGGACCTTCCTTAACTATCTGGGAGATTCGAGGATCATTTGCTTCCATGTAGAAGATAACTCTTTCTTTCCACATGGGGAAATTCTCCTTAGTGCAAACTGGGAGCTTGGAGGAAAACCTTTCCATGCCTCTGTCCATAGATAGAGATCTTGACAACGTAGAAGGATCTTTAATCTAGGTGTTAACCTCTTAAAGATAACCTGCCTCTGATACCAATTGAAAGAAATCATTGTCTACCTAAATCACCTAGAGGGGGGGGGGGGGGGGGTGAATAGGTGATCTCTACTGCGATTGCGGAATAAAAATTTAGCACACACACAACAATAAATATTACAGCACAGAGACACAAGATTTATAGAGGTTCCCCAAAGGTGGGTACTCCTCTCTCCCGCTCCGCCTATCTAGCACTTCGGGCTAGCGTCGGCAACTTCACCAAAACTCAGATTTATCAACAAATCCTATACTCGGAGACAACGACTCCTACAAACTCGGAGAACAACCTCTCCTACAAACTTAGAGTAAACAACTCCTACAACTCGGAGTAAACAACTCCTACAAAATAACTCGGAGTAAAAACTCCTACAGGAATTAAATAAAGTTTGAAACGAAACTTCTCTTGAATCTCAATAGAGATTAACTTCAGATCTGGAGAGACTGAATCTTCTTCTTCCTTTAGAGTGAAAGCTTGGATCTTCAAGGATTAGGAAGAATAAAGAATCAGCAAACCTGATATGAGTAGGCCCTTTGATTAATTTGAAAAGATCTTCAATATAGAGAGCAGCAACTAGATCAAAGGCCTTCTTATCTGAGAAATCTCTAGCAACACTGAAGAACGAATCTTGAGCGGCGCAGACTTTAGATCTCAGAAACTTGTTCAGCAAGAGAGAAAGAAATAGCTAGCTTCTTTTTAACAATCGGGTAATTTCTTGAGTTTGCCCTAAAAATAAAAGATTATTTATAGGGAGACCTCCAACGGCTCGGGCGACAAACAAGGAGAGATCACCACGTGTACTGTACATGGCGGCCAACCCTAAATTTCAAAAACGAAACATAAATTTGAAATCCGTCTGTCCGTCATTCGTCGAGACTTTACGTGAACATTCGACGAATTGACTTAGCCATTGAAAAATACTGATCAAAACTTGAAAACTGTCTTCTGTTTTCATTCGTCGGAATTCGTCGGGAGTTCTCGAGAACATTCGACGAATTGACTTAGCCGCACATTTTCCTTCACAAGTCTGCCTTTTTGACTTCTGTCTGCATTCGTCAATATTCGTCGGGAGTTCATGAGAACATTCGACGAATAGACTTAGCCGCAGAAATTTCTTCTTTAAACTAGAAATTTGGCTTCTGTCTGGATTCGTCGAGATTCATCGGAACTTCACGAGACATCTCGACGAATTGACTTAGCAAAATTTTCTTTTCTCCTGAAAACCTGCTCCACTCCTCAAACTTGAAAACCTTCAGTTATGAGTATATGAAGTACACCCCAATAGAGAGATTACACATGGACCAACACTTTGTTCTACACAATGAGGGATTACATTGTCTAGAACTGTGTTTGGTGATCCATTGCAACCTGACTTTGGTGTGCATTTAGCATTAAGACCTGTCATAACACATCTAAACAGAAATCATCAAATACATCCTCAATTCAATTTAGTTCACTAGGGGACATCTTCAAATCCAGGTAATTGTGTATACAATACCCAACAGTGACCACAGAGTGTTTAAGGTAGGGAGTCAGAGAAGAAAGTACCTTCACCCATCATGGTCGCTTCAGCGTCATGCAAAAAGGGTGGTGTGCAATAAGATCCCCCGGTAGGGCCGTCGATTTGGGAGGGGGGTCTTACACATATACCTCGTCGTTTTCACTTCTTGGCAATACTAAATATCAAAAGATCATAATGTCCTAATTACCTTCTTTAATTTCCTCAAGCACTGCTGCAGGGTCGGACCTCGAGCCTCATACTCTCCACAAATATGGGAGATAATTACCAATGAGTCGGTATATGTATGGATGTCTGATACCCTTAACTCTTTTGTCATCCGTAATCCGGCGAGCAAAACCTCATATTCCTTTTGGTTGTTGGTGACTGGCCTCGAAGAGTAAATTCACTGCTTGTTCGATCTTAGTCCCATTTAGGTTGACAAAGATTTCTCCCACCCCAACAGAGTTCTTCATCGAGGCCCCATCAATGACAATATCCCACCTCATGGATGTGTGTCTTCCTTCCCCCGCTTTTGGATTCGTTATGAAATTGACCAGGAAGTCGTCCACTGCTTGCGCTTTAATCAACATCCTGGGAACGTAGAACAAATTAATTTATCCAACCTCCAACAACTATTTGGCTAGCCTTGAGTGTTTGGACCTTTCTAAAATGTTGCGTATGAGATGATCTATTACTAATTTGATGGTGTGTGCTTGGAAATATGACCTAAGCCTCATCGTTGTTGCAACCAACACGTATGTTAGCTTTTGAGGATTGGATTCCATGTTTCAACGTTCTTCAGAACACCACTCACACAATAAATGGGAATCTACTTATATACTTTTTCGCTGACCAGTGCCGAGCTCACGACTTCCACTCAGGCTCCTAAATATTGTAAGAGGTCTTCCCCTTCTCGCTAATTGTGTAATATATGTGCTATGATCAGCTGTTTCTTCAAGATGCAGAAAGTCTCCTCGCATTCTGGACTCCATTTGAACTTATGGCTAGCTCTAAGGGTTTTGAAAAATGGAGAATATTTTTCCCTGAACTTGGAGATAAAACTACTAAGCCCAGTCATCTTCCCAATCAGACGTTGAACTTCTTTGACATTTTCTTGTTCCATCATTTTCAGGATCGCCTTGACCTTATCTGCTCCTTTTGGTGTGAGGAGACGTCCAATGAACTTCCCCTTCGAGCCCTAAAATGCACATAGCCGGATTGAACTTTATTTTGTATTTCCGTAAAGCTGCAAAGGCCTCTACGAGATCTCTCAGGTGATCTGTTATACTCTTCCTTTTCACCAACAGATCATCAATGTACACATCAAGGTTTCTCCCCTTTTGATCCTTAAAGATTAGATCCATCATTCTCTCACTACTAGAAAAATGACTTAGCCACTGGGCAAAATTCATGGCTAATAGTTAAGTATTAGACATGACCTCTAATTCGCGGTTAATAGGCAAGTATTAGTCACATATGTCAAATTCGTGGCAAAATATCACATTAGTCACGGTTTATCAAATTCGTGACTAAAATATTATTACTAGTCACTGTTTCTTAATTCGTGGCTAATATTTTAGCAACAATTCTTAATTCGTAGTAAATACAGAAGTATTAGCCACATGTTTTTGCCGTGACAAAAAATTAGTATAAGATAATTGACTAAAATTTATTTTTTTAAATTTTTCATAACATATGCGTAAATATATTAATTTTAATTTAAACGTTAATTCTCATATACTTAATTAATTTATGTCACATACAATTCAATCACATACATCGCGTGCTATCAGGAGATCAACATCACTCAATCTAAGAGCAGAATTATTGTCGAACCACAACAAAAAATATTAATATTAATTTAAACATTAATTATCATACATAATTAATTTGTGTCACATATAATACAATCACATCACGTGTTATGATCATCTTAATTATTTATATACTTACAAATTAACTTTCAATCAACACACACATATAACGAGTGTTTGAGTGTTTGTAGAAATTAAGGGAGAGTTAACTTCTTAAGTGTGATAATCTAAAGATGATTAGGAAGTGTATAAGGAATCTTTTGCTCCTGTAACATCTCATTTTCAATGGGTCTAGCAGATTCACTTGCCTCACGGTGAGCGGTCTAGTTGGGCTCATGTGAGTCATTTACCTGATTATGACTGATACGAACTCGTATGATCCATGCGCACGATGATAATAATCATCTCACCGATGGGTTCCTAGGTCCAGGCCAACTCCTCCCCCTTCCGGCTCCTAGGAAACTCTGTCGCTTATGCTCGCACCCCCTCCTCCCGCTTCGATGTTGTTCTCCTGAATCATAACATGTGAATGCCTCTTCCATTTTGCCGGTGGAAACCTCCTCCAACCTCAAGTTATTCTTTCTCAGCACAACAATCCTCCTCCCTCTTTGAAATTTTTTTGTGGGCATTAAACGGTTCTAGTTTATGACCAAAATACTAGTCACTAAAAATATATTATTGTGCCAAAAAAATATTAATCACAAAAATCTAAAATTTAATTAATTATTGACAATACCAAAAAAACTATCACTTTAAAAGTATATTTAGTGATTAAAATTTTTTTAGTCACAAAAAAATATAATTATTGATAAAATTAATTAGTCAATAATACTATTTAAAAAAGAAAAAGAAAAAGTATTTTCGTTTCCCTCCAAAATATTTGTCAGTAAATTTTTTTCCATTCAGTCGAGCATCACACACCTCTAGAGGATCCTAAGTCACACTTCTCTCCCATTCAGTCGAGAGCCGGAGGGCGATCGTACATGCGAAGAGGTAGCGGGAGGGGAGGGGAGGAAGCAGCAATCGCAGATCGGGATCCACAGTTTATGGCTAACCCACGCTGTAACTATTCTTTCCTCTTGATTTCCTATTCTTTCAAAAGGTTTTCCCTAACCCGCGCGCTAATAGGTCCTCTCGCCTCCATCTTCGATCAATCCACGAAGTAGTGCAGCATCGGCGAGTTCGAACCTCCTCTGGCACATATTGTCCACATTTCGGCAAGCCCCTCCCTCCCAACTCATCGTGCTCCTGGATTCGAAGCTCCTGTGACTCCAGATTTGTTCTCTGAGACACTACAACAAACTAGATATATGGTGGCACTTTTTATGCGGTGTTTTTAAAAAAGCCGATGTTTGTTTTTGTAAATGCGGCGTTTGTAATTAGAAAAACGCCGCCAATTTTGTAGGTATAGCAATAGTGATAAGTTAACTTAGGTTTTCCCCTCATTTCCTTACTTCCCTCTCACAGCCGTCTCCCTTCAGAACCCCGCTGAAAGAAGCTCACGTCTATGGTTGGAGCTCAAACAAACGGCGACCATCGGCGACTGTGTGCTTTCTCGCCTCCTCTGACCTAGACACAGACTCGCAACCCATCCCCTTCTCCTTTCTTCGTTTCCCCTTCTCGTTTCCTCTGACCTAGCCACAGCCTTCCTTCATCGCCGACGACTCACGATTTGACATCGTCGATGCCAGCAACTTCGTTTGCAAGCAGCTGAGGCGAGCAGCCTGGCGGGCTTGGTAAGGTGCTTAGAAGCGATTGGCAATCCTTGAGGACCCGAGGTAACTTCATCTGCCAACATCCATTCTAACTTTCAATTTTGATTTCGATTTTGATTTCTATTTCTATTTTGATTTTGTTTTCGATTTCTATTTTTACTTCGATTCAAAAATTAAGAGCAGAAGGTAAAAAAGTTAGAAACGAGAGAAAGAGGGGAAGATGTTTGTTGTGGAATCTCTACGATCCACTACATTTCATTTAAATTTCTTATTATGTTGAGATATGCTTGTAGAGAGTGTGTTCTATTAGCAGTTCTAAACTTTTTCTTACATTTATATATGTAGTACAAATAGCATGAAGTGTTCTGCCCGTGAGCACTAAACTTTTTCTAATTTTAGGTGATTGCTCGCATACATGATACAGGCTCATGCCGATGGATTCAATTTTGAAGAGAAACATTATCCATATGAGACGGTATGATAATATGTAAGTTGGCAATTATATCGTTTGATATTGTTGTGCGCACACAAGGTGTTTGATAGATTGTTTGTGTGTGCGCTAATTATTTTTGAAGGGGGATGTGGTTTAAGGGGATAGTCTCTCTATCTCTCTTCATTTTCATCATTTATTAGTATATTTGCATGAGTTTCAATCTTTTTTATTTTAATGAATCAGATCTAGTTTGTATGCTAATGATTTCCTAATGTCATCATTTACTAGAATATACATAAATTATGAACTGGAAAGTTGTGAATTCAACTTAAACCCACTGAAATTATTTCACCACTCCTAAGGTAAGAGTCATATTTTTATTTTACACTTCATCAAATTTGTGATGTATTGAAGTGTGTTATTGATCATTTTCATGGTTGATGTTTCATTATACACCTATTTTCTTATTGTTAGGCGTATGTTTACAATCAATTTGATTTATTAAGATTTGAGTCTATTTCTCCTCAAATTACTGATAATAAGATCGTACATTTGCTTGAAAATGCAAGAATAGTCATGAGAATCCTTAGCATGAATTATACACAATTATATGCTTGTATACAATTATATGTTCATACAAATGTTCAATGCTTGATATGATCTAGCTAAGCATGTTTGTCCTTATATAATTATATTTTGGTTCAATTATATATGATGACCTCTTTGCAGGTCAAGCCCACATTTATTATTCTTGATAAATTGAATCGTATATTTGTGAAGTTCCATAGCAGAAGCATAACAATCTTGAAATTCCATCCAAGCAGGATCTGTGTGCTTCTATCAGGAGACAATGTATTATATGTTCATTGTTTTCATTTGGCTTGGTTGGGAAATTTTACTGAGTTTAAATGATGATTTAATCCATATTTAATAGATATAATGTTGATATGGAAGTTTTTGTATCTTACTCTTATTATATTTGTTAACAGGAATATACTAGTATGACAAGAAATAAATAAATAAAATTAATCAGTACTTTTACTATTCCAAATGACCTGAAATTTTGGTGGATCCTTGGTATGTCACAAAGTTTCAGTGTCCCAAATTTGGTGCCATTTAGGCTTATAAAACTCTGATTATCATTCAAACATGATTTGGTTAATATTGTCACATCAAACTATAGGAGAATCTAATTATGTGCATAATTCCTCTATCATAAAGTATTTTGATGTGAAATTTGTACAGTAGATTTGTATTTCCATTTACTTTGAATGGCTAGAATTTGGAGGCACATGGGTATGCCTTATACTTTATATAAAATAGTAAAGGTGTCACCTTGAGCAATCTAATGGTGATACTACTTGATCATCTTTGGCAAGGACTTAACACCATTTCTTTTGGTGTTGTGATCTCTGAAATTTCAGAGCACTTGTTTCTTTAATATCAATAGCCTTGCTCATTCTTGTTTGGATTCTTGGTTGATGATATGAATGTCTGTTTACCAAAATACTGGTTTGCTAACTATAAGATTACTACTTGATTTCATGTGCTAGGTTGTTTGGTCAAGAATTTTCAAATGTTGAATTTGATACATTTACTCCATGTTGTTCCCTAGTAGTTGATATATTACATGTATATGAAGCAAACTGTGTAGAGTAAGGATGTTTTACCCATCTCCTGAATATCATGTTTAGTACTCATGTTTATAACTGTAATAATGTGAAGACAAGTCCTTGTCTTATATTTTAATTATGTTATATACATGCATGAGTCCCTATCACAAATGTGATAGTTATTGTGTTTTGTGGAGAGTCCTTCCATCTCTCCCGAACAGGACACACTGACGAGGTGTTTGTGAGGTGACTCTTAGAAGCAGTGAGTCATGAGGTAGATCTTAGCTACTTTCTAAGGTATTCTTCCTCATGGCCTCTGCCTTTTTAAGTATGGAATTATTTGTAGTTTGTGCACTTGACTTGGTCATTTACTCCGAAATAGTATAGGTTTATCCTGTACAATAGGGCCTAGGGTGAGTTGTGTGTTATTCCCCTTGAAACTGTGGTAACCGTACCGTTGTCGTTGTCTTGCCACTACGACGAGGCCCACTTCCTACTTAAAAAGGTTGTTTTTGTTGTCATAATTCATAAATCATATGTTCATGTTGGTGTCTAGCATAGAGCTTGGGTAAGATCGTTGATCATGTAATAATAGTGATTAGCTTTTCATTACAATATAGAATGTTGTGAATTCATACATTAACACTCCTGGACCCTTATCTTATTCGGTGTATGGGCGCTGTAATAAGATAAGTTATATTTCTATGTTTGCAATCATCCTGGACCCTTATTATCTGAGTTTGTATGAGCTCTCTCATGTGGTAAGTTATTTTATGTAATACCTTACTATACCTATTGATGCTAACATAAATAAGTAACATAAACCTATGTATGATGTTTTAACAAATTGTTGACCCTACTTGCCTTGTGCCCTAAAGAGCATCGAGGGGTGGAAGGATTTTACTTAGTTGTCGATAAGTAATATTTTAATATTAAACACAATAGGAGCAGGGACTAGCAAGACTGCAGCAAGTGCCTCCTTTGAGGTTCAACCCGTACCGCGGTAGACAAAGAGCTATTAGGACGACGCCCGCACCACCTCCGTTACTAGACTGTTCCATGGATTTGTCTTATAATCTAGTGGCTGTGAGTGTCGTAGAGATTGTCTATCTGGACTGAATTTTCTTATGTCATTGTTTGGGCATCTATTTGTGTAGCCCTTATGTTTGGTCTTTACTACTTTCTGTTTGAGACTTTGTATGTGTATTTTTGATGACTTTACTTGATTATACTGGTATTACTTTTTGTTTAGACTTCCGTTGTACATTTGTACTATTACTTATACTCTGATGTTGTGATATACATCACATGTTGGTGTATATCCATGATGTATGGAATCATCACGGGACAGTTGCACTGGGCATAAAATTTGCTCTCCCTGTTTTGGGAGGGAGGTTTTACAGGGGCCCTATGGCATCCAAAATCCACAAAACTAAAATGCTAATAATTGATACAAGAAAACTACTACACATCTCAGAGTTTTAAAGTGCAACGTAAGCTAACAAAGCCCAAACAAAAGGGAGGGCATGAATGTCCAAAACTAATAGGCATAACAAAGTACTCGGCCTTAAGGCCTTACATGACTTTCAAATACAGTACCATAAAAGGAGGCGGAAACTCCACCGCCATAACACAACTAAGGCTCCGGCCCACTAAGCTCCACTACAGGCTACGCCACCTAAAACCAAGAGTGACAAACGAAGGTCAGCGTGGGGCTGACCAACACAACGTAATCAGCCCTCCCCCTGGCCATCCTAGCAGACTCTGAGGCAAGTACATCGCTCTTCTGCAAGTACGCACGAAAAAAGCATGCAAAACAAAGAGCAAGAGGGACACAATAAGCATCACCTTCCAAACCACCATGTACGTGTCGTGAACACCTAGAAATCGCACGACCTAATCTCTATAGCTAGGCGAATCAATAACCACGATGCAAGACATGAGATCACCTTTCGTCATAAATCGTAGTGACAGAGGGGGGAGTCATAACCTACAACTTCCCAATATATGTGACAGATGACTGTTGTGTCCCACACCCTCAAACATAGAGGCAGTGTAAGACTCCTTTTTTTTTTAAATCCTTCTGGGTCTTATGCCCAGAACCGCCGCCTTGCGATGACACCAACTCTCGGAAAGGTCGCCACTACAAGACGCCGATTCTGCTGACAAATTCAACATCCAGGCCAATCATACATCACAGAGAAGCTAAGGGAGCATGAAAATAATATAAGTCCACAATCACATAACAATGTGATATATAAATGATCTCACAAAATAGTCCACAAAAGAAATACTGAAGATAAAAGGGCTCCTGCCCAGTACATATAAATCCTCACTACAATGCTCACAAAAGTAATAATACTAAACACTCACGGAACCCGTAGTCACTGCGGCTGCTCCCGAACTAGGCTGGCTCACCTCCTCCTGCATCGTACCCTGGTTGTGCTGGATCTCCCGGGGCCGCTTCCTATCTTCCAATCGGTGCCCCTGTGGTGTTTGGTCACAACCGACCGTTAGTCAATAGTCTAAGACAATCTCCCACCCCTCCTCCGGTGACTCCTAGGCACCGAGCGGGAGGAATGAAGAGAAGGACATCAAAGAAGAAGTACAAGCAGATGGCGGTGGTCTTAACTACCAGGAAGCATATGCTAAAATCATCTAACCAAAGGGCCTACTTACGCAATTATAATGTACTACATTAAAGTAGTAGTAAAGGAATGACAATAACGAAGCAATAAAATAATGGTAAAGCAGTTATTAAAGAAAGGTAACCTAACTTATAAGAAAACCCATACAAGCTTATAAGTTAAGGGGTCGTTTTGCAAGACCCATCGTATAAAAGATCCCATAATAATTTATACGATGGGGGTAAAGGTTTAATGCAATAGTATGAATGACATGAAATGTTATGCAAAGTTTTATGTATATGTTTCACACCAGTGCAACTCACCCACACGACTCTGCGCGCACAGATCTTTATTTACCCGATTTGGAGTTAGCTAAACTCTCAGGTACTTCTTGTAGTGTCAATGGAGGCAGTGGGCTGGGCCACCCCACTCCTAGGCCGGTATTCACACTACCTAACCTAGACCTTACGTACTACTCAGTATACCATGCTAGGTGCTACGAAGCATCTTGTACTAATGCTGGAATCCACCAGTCTTTTCTTGGCTAAGGGAGTACTCACACTTGTCGAGTCAACGTACCGACGTCGGTTTGAACGATTGCCCAATACCGATGACCCACCACTTATATGCACAAGCATGTATGCTATAATTGAACTCTTGAGCCATCAGCTCACCAGACTAACCAGTCCATTCTAACAAACACTAAACCACAACACGCAACATATTCCTTCATTAAACTCACACCGAGCCTACTGCTCGCAGGACTAGACGAACCAAAACTATCTTCCCTTAATAAAGGGGTGTGTGTGTGGGTGTACTTGATAACTTATTATTACATTAATCCTTTTTTTGTTGTATACCCTACAATTTAAGGGTTAGTTTTGGACTTCCAGAGGTCTACCCTGTGAGGGGCTCGCAGCAGTACTAGGGGGTATGATGGGATGATAGCCCAAATTGGCATTTCTCAAGTGTTGGGAAAATGATTTCTCTTAACCCCTGAAAATGAGTTAAATATGAATTCCAAGAAAGAAAAATCAAGGTAAGTAAATATGCGTCGAATAGTATTCGATGCAACGTCGAATTTGTGTCGACGTTTCTATCAGAATGAGTCGAAGTAGCTCCAAGCAGAATTCGACGTATCCTATGTCGACGTAGCTCTGACTTCTAGTCGACGTATCTTGAGAAGTCGACGCACCCTAGTCGACGCACCTCCCTTATTCTCCTCTCGACGCTCTGCCAGGACGAATTCGACGCCTACGTCGAATAGTAATCGACGCACGTCGATTTCTATGATTAATTCAAAAATCGCCAGATCTCTTTCCTTCTTTCATAGATCTGATTTATATGGAATCAATTTATTCTTTATAGCCGTTCTGAATCATTCTTTCCTCTAATAGATTCTTGGCTAAATTGATTAAATCCTTTATGGACATTATTTGAAATCAGATTGAATACTTTCCTTCTATGGATATAACTGTTATGAAAATTTCTCTTTCTTTCTAATACTCTGTCTGCTAATTGATTACTCTCCTATAGTGTTATTTTAATGAACAGAGCTATAAATAACAAGGTGGTCGGCAGAGAGCAATAAGTAGTGATCCACCATTTTTTACATTTGAAAAAGAGGAAGAGCTCCCAAGTGAAAAGAGAAAATTGAGAGATAGTGCTGCAGCAAAGATCAAGCTTCCATCTTCTCCTGCTTCTGAAGCCACTCTGCTGCATACTCTGATAGCTCTCACAAAAGAGAGAAAAAGGGCTACAATCTCTTTCTCACTATAGAAGAGAGATTTTATTCACTACTTCTTGTGCTTCCAATCTTCTTGCTAGGAAGAAGATTCTTTCTTGTCTTTTTATTATCTCTCTTTCTTCTTTACCTTATTTTCACTTTCAAATATTGTAAAAGAGTTTTTAGAATCTCTCTTCAAAAAATTTAGTTGTACTGGTTCTAAGAGTCTCCTTTTCAAAAGACTCAGTTGGTTCTAAGAGTCTCCTTGTCAAAAGACTCAGGGTGGTTCTAAGAGTCTCCTTATCAAAAGACTCAGTGCAAGATAGTGAATTTCCTACCAAGGGGGTAGAAGAGTGGACAACCCAAAGTTTGGGGAACCACTATATTTCCTTGTGTTGTGCTGTGATTTCTTTTCTTGCATTTATTTTCTTTACTTGGTTAATTCTTGTTGGTGTGTGAGAAGTCTTAATCTGTGATCACCACATATAAATATATATATTTGCACAAAATATTTTAAATCTCTATTCACCCCCCCTCTAGAGAATTCTAGTGAGGTTAACTGTGCACTTTCAATTGGTATCAGAGGTAGGTTGATCTAAAAAGGATAACTCCTTGATCAAAAAGATCCTACCTCTTATTTATATATTTAAATTTTTCTAACAATTATTTTTCATATGACACAAATCAAAGATTATGCTTCCACCAGACCACCAATGTGCAATCTTGAAAAGTTTGCAGTTTGGAAAACATGAATTAGGATTTATATGAACTCTATTGATGAAGATTTATTTAATGTTATCTTGACAGGTCCTCCCAAGCCTTATAGAAAAGACTCAAGTGGTGAAGTGACTCAAACACTTGTCCCAAAGGCTGAGTGGACAGTTGAAGAGAAAAAGGCAGGAACATGTGATGCAAAGGCTGTAAATATTCTGGTCTCAACCCTCTCTGATGAAATCTTTCAAAGGGTTGTTGATTGTGAATCAGCCAAAGAAATTTGGGAGGCTCTCATAAAGATGGTAGAAGGAAGTGCTGATGAAAGAAAAGATAGGAAGGCTCTATTGATCTCTCAATATGAGAACTTTCAAAAGAAGAATGAAGAAAGCATCTCTGAGATGTATGGCAGATTTAGTCTGATCATCAATCAACTAAGGGACTTGGATAGAGAAATCTCTCTTACAGAAATCAATGACAAATTGCTGATGAGTCTCCCAAGCTCATGGGATTCAAGGATATGGGCAATAAGAGACACAAGAGGACAAAGGGAAATTTCAACAGATGCTCTTTTAGGAAAACTCAGATCCTATGAGCAACTGCTGAAAACCAGAGAAGAGAATAAGAGAAGAGAAAACACCCCAACTTCTTCAGAAGACAGGAACATTGCATTAAAAGCAACAGAAGAAGGAAGCACTATCACTGAAGAAGAACTATTCAGTTTCCTGGCCAGAAAATTCAAGAAATGGGTCAGGACAGATGGATCAAGAAGGAGAGAGTTAAAACCAAGGTATGACAAAACTCCTACTAAAGAAATTATTTGTTATTCTTGCAGGAAACCTGGACATATTGCCCCAGAATGTCCAGAAAATGCTGAGACAAAGAAAGATCTGAAAAAGAAAGATCTCAAGAAAAAGGGGAAGAAGAAAGAAAGAGGCTTTATAGCAGAAGCCTGGAGTGATACAGACTCTGAGGACAGCTCATCTTCTAAGAGTGACAATGAAGAGCCTAAGCAAGAAGATCTGTGCTTGATGGCCCTTGAAGGATCAAAGAATGATGATGGTGCTAAATCATGGAGTGAGACAGGATCAGAAGAAAACATATCTTCTGAAGATGAAAAAGAAGATAACCTTACTCTCATAGAGGAATCCGAGGATAAGGATGAGGTAAGCATTTTTGATGAAATAGATTTTCAAAGTGATAATTTCAGAAATGATTTTATGGGAATGTGTCTAGATCAACTAAAAGCTACACAAGAAATTAAAGATCTAAAGGAACAAATTAATGTGGCTAAAAACCAGAGAAATAGAGAGGATAAATGCTCTAAAAATTTTGAAGTAAACATCATAGAAAAGGAAGTAGAAAGGGCTAGAATAGAAAACCAGCTCCTTAAGGACAAGGTATCCCAGGCAAAAGCCTTTGAAGAATCAATAAACATGAGAAGCCAAACTCTCAAGGAAAAAAAAAAAAAAAAAAAAAACTCTCAAGGAAATCACTGAACAACAAACAAGGAGACATAAAAATCTTGGTCTAGGGGCTGATCCCTCAACTAGCCAAGTTCCATCCAACAAACCTGCTTGGATGATCCCTGTAAAATTCACAAAACCCATCAAATCAAACCAAGAAAAAGACTCACTAAATAAGGAAGAAGACTCCCTCAAGGAAATAAAACAATTTGATGAAACATCATATTATTCAGCTGATGACTCTCAAACTTCATCTGAAGAAGCAACTAAGCCAAAAAAAATAATACATAAAAGAATAAAATCAGAAAAAGGGAAAAAGAAAATGTGTGAAGATACAGTTGCGTCGACTTTATATCGACACATGAATGATAGTGCGTCGACTTTTACTCAACGCAACCTCTCAGATGACTCGACCTCTACTCGACCCTTGAATAAAAGTACATCGACTTCCAATCGACGCAACTTTTTCCATGCGTCGATAGCAGATCAATGCTATCGGGAGAAAGCGCCGAATATAAATCGAAGCAACTATCAACATGCGTCAAATAGATATCGACGCACAAAAATTCAGAGCAACTTAAATGCCTATTCTCCAAAAACCTTCTATAATTCCCATTCAGGATCCATTCATCCTAACCATGATTTCCATCCTAATCAACACCTCTATCCTAACCAAAATTTCTACCCTAAATTTGGTAACCAAAATTTCCATCCTAATCAAACTTTCTATCAACCCTTCTATCCTTCTCTAAACTCAAATTATCATAAGAATAAAATAATCAAGTGCCATATATGTAACAAAACTGGCCACCTTGCCAAACAATGTTGGCACAACCAATCAAACTATCTGTAAAAAAAAAAGTCCTAGACTGACTTAGAACTAGGAAGAGATAAAAAGAAATAAACACCTAAAATTCTTCAGGAAAATCAAAAGTCACGTCGACTTCTAATCGACGCACCGTCGATGACTCAACTCAATAAATAAAATCGACGCATACGTCGATTACAATCGACGCATACGTCGATACGAAACCCTAACATCTTAACGCGGGCCGTATCGACGCTTACGTCGAATTCCACTCGACGTAACGTCGACTTCATAAAAACGAGCGGCAATGCTAAAATATTTTCGGTCACATCCACTGAAGTACCGAATAAGCCTCGAATTGAGTCCCGTTTCGACGCTACACCTGACTTAAAAAGATTCTTCAGTTAGAAACCTTCATTACTCTGCATCATTTATCCTTCTTGCTCCTTAGTCCAGCCATTTCCTCCTCTCTTTCATTGACCTAAAATGGCTCCCAAGATAAACTCTAGTTTCGACATTGATCTCGACTCCTTCCAAGCCGCTGCAGAAAATTATAAGAACATCATAGCTCTCTTCACTGAAGCTGGATTGGACAAACTCATCTCCACAAGATGCAAGCTCCTGGAAACAGAGCTCACAGAGTTGATGACTCATGTTCAGATATCTGAACAAGGAGAAATCCAGGGAACAATCTATGAGACACCAGTCTCAATCTCTGCAGAACATATTAGGATCACCTTTGATCTTCCTTCAGGTATATCCTAATATTATCTTTGTTCAAATAAAATAGGGAAAGGAAATCAAATTTCAAAAGAGTAACCTTATATGTCTTTATCATTCCCCTATTAGGTGATGAATCTATAGACCTCACACCTGATGAAATCAAGCATCTGCTAACCACCATGAAGTTTTCAAGGGATAAACCAATCCATCTAAAGAAAATTGACTTTTCTGAGGAGTACAGACTGCTAGCAGATATAGTAGGAAAGATACTACTATGCAAAATTTCAGCCCATGATGCAGTACCCAAGCAGCAACTGAACATCATGGGGGCCCTTGTATTGAAGAAGAAAATAGACTGGGCCAGCTGTCTGCTCAAGATGGTAGGCTCTAGATATTCTCACAAAGAGAATGCCTACATGAGGATTATGAGTCAAGTACTCTTCCAATCCTTCCCTGACCTCTGTAGGTCAAAAGGAATTCCTATCCCTCCTGGAAAGAGGATGTCCATTGCCTTCTTCTCCAAATGGACCAGGCAAATCCCCAAGCCTGGTTCCATTCCTGACAGAACTCCCTCTCCTCCTAATTCTCCTGGTCATCCATCTTCTCCTCCTCCTCCTCCAAGAAACACTCCTTCTCTACCACCATCATCTACTCCACTAGTCTCTTCCACTCTCATAACTCCTACTCCACCTACCTCTTCTCAAACACCTGCTCAAACAGCAGTTTCTCCATCTCTTCCTCCTCCTACATTCTCATCCTCTCCACCTCCTTTATCACCCATACCTCATGTATCAACTAACTTCTCTCCAGCTTCATCACCACCTCCACCACTCTCTACTCATCACCAACCACAACATGAATCATCTGCATCCACTGAAGCTCTCCTCACTCAGTGCATTGCATCAGCAACTCAAACATTCCAAGCAATGCTGGATGAGCACTGCTCCCAGATTCATTCCTCCATCCTACACATGCACACCCAAATAGATGGGGTCAGTGCCTCTGTGCAAAGTCTGAAAACCTCTCTCTCTTCCTCAAGAGTTACCAAGTCTTTCTTAACCTCCTTGGCCAAGAAGGTCAAGAAGGGGGAGAAGCTAGATGAAGAGCAGCCCTCCAATCTTAAATCTCCCTCACACAAATCCCCTCCTTCTTCAAAATCTAACAGTCTTGCACTACTCAAGACAATTGGAAATGAGAAAGTACCTGAGCTACATATTGAAGAACAAACAATAGAGGTACTCAATATAGCAAGAGAGGCTGCAAATCAAGTGGTACTATTACAAGGGGAGGCAAGCAGGGCAGAAAATGAAGCTGAAAAGGAAGATGTGGCAGATGGTGAGAAAGACAAAGAAACTGAAACTCAGGGGGAGCTGGATACTGCTATGAATGAAGGTGAACATGAAAAAGGACAGCCAGATGCTGTGTTGGCTGAAGCTGAAGCTCAGGTGGAGCCAGATGCTGTTTTAATTAATACTGAAATAGAAATAGAAGGCTCTGAAGTTCCATTCCAGGGGGAGCACACCACTGTGACTCAGGGGGAGCTGAGGGTACAATCTGCTACTGAGAAAGAGCAACCCACCAAAGTATTCAAAAGAAAAAGAAAGACTCCTCCCACCTCTCCTGAATCATGATTGAAAATAATGCTGATATGCTTTACCTTATAGTTGAATACTAAACATGATCTGGGAAGTTTTTTTTATATGATCTCTCTTTCTAATTGCTCTTCTGATTGTTTGACATATTTCTGTTCTATATAATTGCCCTGCTGAGTTGATTAAATGCTAGTACAATTTCCCTCTAAATAGGGTTAAGACAAATAGGAGGAGATTATTGGGAAAATGATTTCTCTTAACCCCTGAAAATGAGTTAAATATGAATTCCAAGAAAGGAAAATCAAGGTAAGTAAATATGCGTCGAATAGTATTCGACGCAACGTCGAATTTGTGTCGACGTTTCTATCAGAATGAGTCGAAGTAGCTCCAAGCAGAATTCGACGTATCCTATGTCGACGTAGCTCTGACTTCTAGTCGACGTATCTTGAGAAGTCGACGCACCTCCCTTATTCTCCTCTCGCGCTCTGCCAGGACGAATTCGACGCCTACGTCGAATAGTAATCGACGCACGTCGATTTCTATGATTAATTCAAAAATCGCCAGATCTCTTTCCTTCTTTCATAGATCTGATTTATATGGAATCAATTTATTCTTTATAGTCGTTCTGAATTATTCTTTCCTCTAATAGATTCTTGGCTAAATTGATTAAATCCTTTATGGACATTATTTGAAATCAGATTGAATACTTTCCTTCTATGGATATAACTGTTATGGAAATTTCTCTTTCTTTCTAATACTCTGCCTGCTAATTGATTACTCTCCTATAGTGTTATTTTAATGAACAGAGCTATAAATAATAAGGTGGTCGGCAGAGAGCAATAAGTAGTGATCCACCATTTTTACATTTGAAAAAGAGGAAGAGCTCCCAAGTGAAAAGAGAAAATTGAGAGATAGTGCTGCAACAAAGATCAAGCTTCCATCTTCTCCTGCTTCTGAAGCCACTCTGCTGCATACTCTGATAGCTCTCACAAAAGAGAGAAAAAGGGCTACAATCTCCTTCTCACTATAGAAGAGAGATTTTATTCACTACTTCTTGTGCTTCCAATCTTCTTGCTAGGAAGAAGATTCTTTCTTGTCTTTTTATTATCTCTCTTTCTTCTTTACCTTATTTTCATTTTCAAATATTGTAAAAGAGTTTTTAGAATCTCTCTTCAAAAAATTCAGTTGTACTGGTTCTAAGAGTCTCCTTTTCAAAAGATTCAGTTGGTTCTAAGAGTCTCCTTGTCAAAAGACTCAGGGTAGTTCTAAGAGTCTTCTTATCAAAAGACTCGGTGCAAGATAGTGAATTTCCTACCGAGGGGGTAGAAGAGTGGACTACCCAAAGTTTGGGGAACCACTATATTTCCTTGTGTTGTGTTGTGATTTTTTTTCTTGCATTTATTTTCTTTACTTGGTTAATTCTTGTTGGTGTGTGGGAAGCCTTAATCTGTGATCACCACATATAAATATATATTTGCACAAAATATTTTAAATCTCTATTCACCCCCCCTCTAGAGAATTCTAGTGAGGTTAACTGTGCACTTTCATCAAGACACTTAGTTTTTATTGGTGACTACACGACACCCACACTCTTATATTACTCTAGTACCCTAGGATGGTTTAAGTTTTACCGGTAGTGTTCTCTTGAACACCAACACTCCACTTAGGAGTATACAACTCACACTTACCACAAGGGGAGGTCTTGAAAGGACTTTTGCCCTTTCCATCAAAAGTTGACCTACATGTCCACTCACTAAAGAATTCCTAGCCAAGGACTCATGAGAAAACCCCAAAACCACCAAACTCCCTTTTGGCTAACCGCAACCCATTTCAACCTTAAGGGGAAAGGTTGACATATTTGAAAGTCCTATATGTCCCTAAGGTTTTCACATGATGAACCATACCTCCAAAGGTTGGACATGAGCTATCTTGAAGAAATAATAGTAATTTATATTTTTCTCCCTGATTATTTCCTTGAAAATCATTATATGAATAATTAGGTTATGATCCAATTGTGAAGGAACTTCAATTTTCTCTTACCCAAATGTCATGAAGTAATTTCCAGGATTTTCAACAAGCCTAAAATGTCATCCAACAGAGATTGACTATTTTACTAGATCATATACTCATGTAATTCAAATAAATCACAAATGCTACTTTTAACCAATGTGTGAACAAAGGACACTAAATAGCCATCCAAAAATTCTGATAAAAAATACTAAAGCTCTATATTGGCCAGAGAAGCCTATTGGTCAATTTTCATATTTTTCTAATCTCATTTAACCATGTAAATAAATATTGCAAAGGAACTAGATTTAGATCAGTTTGTGAAGGAACCACTACATAGACTCATCCAATAATTATGATAAAAATTACAGTGAATTATGATAACATTGTAGACTCTCTGAACAAATTTCACATTTTTCTAAGATCATTTGATCACATAAATAATTTAATCCATGGAAATTGCCTTTTGGCACATTATAAAGGAACTACCAAATTAACCTCTCCAAAAATTATAACAAAATTCCCAGAGACTAAGTGAATTATGAAAAGTTCACTGCCCAAGGTTTCATAACTTTTCTAAAACATATGGCATAAAGGAGTGACCAAAGTTTCATCATATTTGGTTGAGGGATGACCACTCAATTCCACAAGTGCACCTTTTTGATGAACTAAGATTTAACCTTCCTAAGTGACTATGGTTGAACACTAATCTACCATATCAACTCAAACCCAAATGGGCTGAGATTTTTATCATGGCCATATAATGTCCCCACAATCCATCCACCGAAGATTTGGGGAATTTGGAGGTCCATAGACCCTATATTTATGACATGTATTTATTATTAAATTATTACAAAAACTATAGAAATATCATCTCCGAAAATTCTGATTTTTGGATATGATGTGAGTCATGGTTATTCTAGTCTATGGTCAAATTTTCAGGCCATTTGACTAAGGGGATCAATGGGGGCATACAAATATATCTCTGGTTAGCCCTAGGACACCTTGCAATAAAAAGGGTACTGAGGGAGATCCAGTGGGCCAAATTGAGTGAAATCAATTTTAAATTAAACTAGACCTCAAGCACTACATACTTCATGTTGATCACTTTTTCATCCTAAGTCATTAAGTATTTTTAATAAAGAAAAACATTCATAGAATAATATGTGATAGTTATTTAAATAACATATAAATCAAATCATTTCGGTCTGCGAATAAAAGGTCGCGTCAGATCGAATGGTCCCTGGTCATCATACCCAGCAAATAGACAGTACCCGACAGCCCGTCCTGGGAGGCTTTTGGACTAGATTTGTCGGCCACCCCACCTCTTCCCGCCGGCTAATGCCACCACCACCACCACCACCACCACCACCACCTTCGTCGAGGTGGTGGTCGGCGATTGGCGGTGGTTTGCCGGCCGGTGGTGGTCGGAATAAGGTTTTCTAGCAGGGAAAAAGGGCTCAAAAATGAGACCTTTCGGGATCTTGATTCGAGCCCGATTTGGCTCGAATCAAGCCCCAAATGACATGAGATCTAAGCACTAGGGGAGGGGGAGGGGATATGACTTGGATTAGGGCAGATTGGCTTGTCGACCTTTGATTCACCATGGGAGCTCAAGGAGCTTTTGGAGCCATGCCTATCCGAGCCTCCAATACACAATTATTTCTGGAAGAAGGGGGGTTTCACTTCTCTCGAACCAGAGAAGGAGATAAAGGCTCAGATTGGACGCAAGAGGGGGGTTACACTTGGTGGCCATTAATGACCATTGATGGGAGAATTCGGCGAAGCCCTATTGTCAAGAAATTGAACTCCCCTAGGCATGGAAACATCAGAATTCTTCTTGTAACTGAAGGAGGGGATGAATGCCCATCAATTGGGGGAGGATTGAGGGGTCAATTGCATTCAATCACCATGAATGCTCTCTTTCACTATCTCCAAATTGGGGAAAACCTACAAATTCTCTCTCCTAGTCACCGATCTCTGAAATTAAGTGGGCCATCATATAATTATACTGATGTTGGACCCATTTTACCAACCAATTTGATGACAACTCAACGGGTTTAGGGTTTGGACCCATTTAACCCATTTTAGGTCAAATGACACAAGGTGAGTTAGCCTAACCCTAGGCCCATTTGGGTGAGGGGGTTGATCCAACTAGGTCGTAGTGAGTCCCTTGATACTAACCAAAGTCAATTATGACTTGGTGGGGTCACTTTGGCCTCAATTACCCATTTGACCCATTTAGGCCAAATTAGGGTAAGGGTGTGATTAAGCTAGGGTTAGCCTAATCCCTAGAATTATCCAACCTCAATGGGTCAAGAGTGGCCTATTGGACCATCCTTAGGGTTAGGAAGACTTGGGGTGAGCTCACTTGACCATTTGAGGGGAAATTGGCCATTGGTGAGCTAGTTTGACCAAACTAGGGTTTGGGTTGACTTTGGTCAACTTGACCTTCTTGGTTGACCCCAATGGGTCCTAAGTGACTTAGGGTGTCATGGTGGGGTTAGGAGTCCATACTGGGGCTCAAATCTCGAACCCTAGCACTGGTCATAGTTTTGTTATTTGCAGACCAAAGAAATTTCATCTCTTTCCTAAGCCCTTAAGTCACTTTTGAGTCACCCTAGGGCTTTGTCATGACCTAATCATGAAAAAAACATACCTAGGGGCCTAGAAGTTTGGGGGATATTACAGACAGTGTAAAATCATAACCTGCAGGCTGCAACTGCCACAGTATTGGTGATAAAGGACTGGTTTAGCTAATACAATCTACAACTACCCTATTAGAGGTGATAAAGGACTTGTTTGGGGAATACAACCTACAACTACCCCATTAGAGGTGACAAAGGACTGGTTTGAGGAATAAAACCTACAACTGCCCCATTAGAGGTGACAAAGGATTGGTTTAGCCGACACAACCTACAAATGCCCCATTAGAGATGACAGAGGACTGGTTTAACGGACACAACCTAAAACGACCCTATTAGAGGTGATAGAGGGCTGGTTTAGCGGACACAACCTACAACTACCGCATTAGATGTGACAAAGGGTAGGTTTAGCTGACACAACCTACAACTGCCCCATTAGAGGTGACAGAGGTCTAGTTTATCCCATGCTCTCAAACATAGTGATAGGAGGGTCAAACCTATATCCATCAGAGCAAACATGACTGGGGGGGGGGTCAACTTAACTTGCGTCCTCGAACGTAGCTATAGAGGGGGACTCATAATTCCATGCCCTCCAACATAACAACGAAGGGGAATTCATAACTCACACATTCCAACATAACAACGAAGGGGGGACTCATCACCCACGCCTTCCAACGTAACAACGAAGGGGGAACTCATCACCCACACCTTCCAATGTAGATTCCAAACATAGACTTACACGACTCTAACATACATGGGCAACACGTCAAAAGCTAAGAAAGCTCGTAAACGCAACTACAAGGGGACATGAAACTCGCTTGTCCTACGATTTAGCAGCGCTTGGAGAAGCGCCGCCGTAGATGCAGTGGCATTTTAAAAGTGCCGCTAAAGGCATTAAAAATGTCGCGGCAGGTCTAATTTGTTGTAGTGCAATTCAGAGCCTCTTAAGATCATGCGATTCGATGATGGATGTCACCTTTGGATTGAATCTCGGTGGGAGAGATCTTAGAATCTTCCATTGGAACATGCATTTCGCATATCTTGGTTTGATAATAACAAATTCCATTATGTATTTAATCAAGCTTGTTTTGTGTTCATAGTGTGTAGACAATACACGTACAATATCATACTAAATGCGTACAAGTAAATGCGGCGCAAAAATGGACATTGTGCCCTGAATTGGGTCCTATCATGGGAGGTAGCCTCTACCGTTGGAGGTAGTGGTCATGTAATGGGATAGATGGAAACATGCATTCAAATAAAAACATTGGAGGGAGCATCAAAGCTAATTTGTAAAGAGGCTAACACACGTCTTTAACTCTAACACGCAACGGTAACTGATTGGCAAGCCATACAATCATCCAGCTGATTGAGGAGCCAAATGGAGCATATGATCGATACGGTGGCGGGATCAAATATTATTCTAACGCAGCGCCATAACTCTATTAAGACGCTGTAGAGGTTGCCTAAAAGATGAAACACTGCTACCATTTTGGATGGCGGGAGCAGGAAACTCCTTTCCTTACGGGTATCGCGGGGCGGTAACACCTAGCGCTTGCTCACAGTATCTATTTAAAGACCGCTTCGCTCCTTCATTTCAACAATGATTAAGCCACAACTTTGAAGATATTTGTGTGAGGCCTTGACCCAGGCATTCATAGCTTTCCCTACAATAATCATGAAGAACTAAAGGATAACTTGAAGGCGGAGTTCATCAACGCTCATTCTACATGAAGCACAAATGTGACTACAATGTTGATCTCTCTTGTGCCTTCGCCATCGCCTTTAGATTTCTCTATATAGAGTTTTCATTACAGAAATTTTATTTCTCTTATCTATTGTAATCCTTTTTGAATTTTGGTGACTATCTTTGTGTGACGGTAGAGCAATTTTGCTAGTGATGGCGACTAGGTCAGTGTGCGAATTAGGGAGGAATTTGCCTTGTGAGTTAGGTGGCTAGGTCTAAAGAGTAGGTCTACGGGTGGTTTGAGTCTTATCTAGGGAGAGATAGGATACGTCCAATCGATGCTTAGAGAGAAGGGTCGATATTGAAAACCCAAGAGTTAAAATCATCGCCTTGATTTCTATCGCTATTGAAATCATAATTTTGTAATTGTTTTCGATTGAAATATAAATCACGTCTCTTTATTTTTAGTTATCAAACTATTATTTCTAAACTTTGTTATGAAGTAATTTAATATTTTCATAAGAGATAACTGTTTTCAATAGAATTTTATAAGACCCTTATTCACCCCTCCTCTCTAAGGGCACCTGACGATCCAACAAATGGTATCAGAGATAGGTTATTCCAAAAAGGTTTCACCACCCGAAATAATGGCGCATTATGATCTCGCTTTCAATGGCAGGCAAAGGATTATTCGACCACCGTTGTTCACCGGATCTGATCATAACTATTGGTGAATTAGGATGATGTGTTTTTTGATGACTTTAGATCTAGAAGTATGGGCTATGGGAACAACAATACTCATCTCCCACAATTGTAGTTGGAGGAGAAACTATTGAAAACCTTAAAGAAAAATGGGATGACAATGCTAAACTTAAATGTCAAAATAAAGCAAAAGCCTTACATTCTTTATTTTGTGCTCTTGATAGAACTCAATTTAGTCGTACCTGTGCTTGCAAAATTCCTTGTGATATTTGGAATTTATTAGAACTAACTCATGAAGGCACACCGTAGGTTAAAGACTCAAAGCTCTTTCAATTACAATCCGAATATGAAAAATTTCGGATGGATGTTGATGAGGACGTAAACACTATGTACACAAGGTTCATAAAGATTGTAGATGCTTCAAGAGTTCTTGGAAGAACCTTTTCCAATAGCAATTTGGTGAGAAAAATCCTAAGATCTATCCCACCAAGATTCAATCTGAAGGTGACGGCCATCACTGAATCCCATGATCTTAAGAGGCTCTAGATTGAGAGCCACATTGGGAGTCTTAAAAGCCATTTGGTCGAACTGAAGATCCAAGATGAAGAATGCCAAAAATATCCAAAGAAGACAGCATTGGAATTGAAATGAAAGAAGGAGACCAACGATGACGACAAGGATGATTAGGAAAGCCTCATTGTAAAGAACTTCAAAAAATCCATGAGAAATCTAGAAAAGAGAAACACCTTCCGGAAGTACATCAACAAAGGTGCTAACAAGAAGGGATCATGGTCTAAGAAGGGCAAATCTAGTAGGGATGACGACGAAGAGCGACCACTACCTGAGTGCTTTCACTGTCGAAAGTTCGGACATATCCGGAGTAAGTGCCCAAAATATCTGAAGGAAGAAAAAGAAAAGCGGCACAAAGGGAAGGAGATGAAGAAGGTGCTAAATTCGGCCACATGGGATGACTCCTCTGAGGAATCAAGCGGCTCAAGCGATCATGAAGAGGTGAATATGCGCCTCATGGGAAAACACAACTTTCCTTCGGATGACGAAAGCAGTGTCCATAGCAACATTGTGGTACCTCCTCCCTTCTATGATGATCTTTATTATGAATACATAGAAATTTGTAAATATTTTGAGAAAAATTTAAATGATCTCGAAATCTTAAAATCTGAAAATAAAACTACTAAAAGTGAATAAAAAACTATCAAAAGAATTGAAAGCGTTTTGGAAAGAAAAGATGACTTACCAAGAGTGCAATCACTCCTTGGCAAGAATCAAAGTAGTAGAAGAATATCTTATTAATACTTCCTCCAATATTGAATCTATCACTAACAAGAAGAGGGACTTAGAAATCATTTTGAAATCTTCTCTTTCTCAAATAAAAAATGGCAAAAATTTGCAAATAGGTGTGGCATGCTTATGACCCAAAACACTACCCTAAAAGCCCAAATCCATGATATAAATATTGCAATTGAAAATTTTTGTGTTGGTCAAAAATCTATGGATATAATTTTGGCTAATCAATGTCATGGAAGTGAAAAATTTGGTCTTGGATATTACTCTATGGACTATCACCCGACGGTAACCCTTACTGTCGGCTGTAGCTCAAAATCCAGCAAAAAAAAAAGCTCAAATAAAAATTGCAATAATGTTTTAGCTGGTTCCTCATCTTCCAACAAGAGTCCATCAAGAAATTGGAAAGTAGTTTCAACCCCTTTTCTTTCATGTGCCAAATGCCATATTTTTTGACATACTTCAGACTCTTGTAGGAAGAAGGGACATTGTACCATAAAGCAAATCCGAGTCCTTAAGATTTCCACCTACAATATTGGGGGAACCTCTTGGGTATCCGATCTTTACTCCCCACTTCTTTCTAGGTGTGTTGGCAAGCTAAGGACAAAGGAGAGATGTGGTAATTGACTCTGGATGCTCCAAGCACATGACGGGAAACAAAGACAAGTTCCTTAGTCTTGTGAAAAAGAAAGGAGGGTTAGTGACATTTGGCGATAATGGTAAAGGAAGAATCGTGGGCATTGGTACAGTGGGTAATGAATCATTTTCTATCTCTACTATTTTGTTTGTAAAAGATTTAAAATATAACTTGATTTTTATTAGCCAATTATGTGATAAATGAATAATGTGTTATTTGAATCTTCTACAAATCTTTGCAAAATTATAAACGCCAAAACTAATGAAATTTTACTCATTGCACATAGATCTCATAATGTATATACTATTTCATTTAATGATCTCTCTCAATCCTCAATGAAATATTTAATTGTTAAAAATGAGGAATTTAAACTTTGGCAAAGGTGACTTGGTCACCCTGGCACCAAGTTAATCTTAAAATTACCAAAAGATAAATTAATTAGAGGACTACCTACACCATGTCAAAACAAAAAATTCTCTAGATTCTCTTTAAAAGCAAAAATGAAATTTCTACCACTAGACCACTTCAATTAATTCATATGAATCTCTTTGGTCATGTTAGCATTTCTAGTCTAGGTGAAAGAAAATATACTTTTGTACTAATTGATGATGTTTCTAAATTTTGTTGGACTATTTTTCTCACTTCTAAATCTGATATTTTTTTGAATTCTCTAAATTATGCAAACGTATTCAAAATGAACTTGATCTAAAAAAATTGCATACACTCAGATTATGGAGGTGAATTTGTAAACAAATTTTTTTCTTCTTTTTGTGATAATCTAGGTATTAATCATGAATTTTTTGCTCCACGCACACCACAACAAAATGGTGTAGTGGAGATGAAAAATAGAACACTTCAAGAACTAGCACGCACTATGCTTTCTGAATATGGGTTGCCTAGACACTTTTGGGTCAAAGCCGTTAGCACCACACACTATGTTTTCAATCGAGTTATGCTTCGCCCAATTTTAAAACTAACTCCTTATGAACATTACTCTCAAAAGAAGTCTAGTGTATCTTATTTTTGTGTCTTTGGATGTAACTACTTTCTTTTAAACACTAAAGATAACTTAGGAAAATTTGATGAAAAGTGGGATGAAGGTATTTTCATTAGATATTCTTCAACTAGTATGACTTATAGAGTCTATAATAAAAGAACAAAAATAATTGAAGAATCAATTCATGTTAGATTTGAAGAGTTTGTCTCTTATTAGATTCTAATGGTAATTTAGGAAATGAAGATAAGCATGCATCCATCTTGGAGCATGAGGATGATGATCCACTTAATGTTGAGGCGGATAAAAAAGAAAAGTATGAGGAGTACGTGTCACCTAGTATGCGAAAATTTACAAAAGCTCATCCACGAGAGCTTGTCATTGGAGAACCTTTGAAAGGGGTAATACCTCGCTCATCCTTGCATGAATCTTTTTCAAACCTTTACTTCATTTCTAAAATTAAACCTAAAAAAGTTGCAAATGCTTTAAATGATGAATCTTGGTTTATGGCTATGAATGACGAACTAAATCAATTTGAAAGAAATAAGGTTTGGAAATTAGTTAAGCGGCCATCTAATCATCTGGTAGGAGTAAAATGGATTTTTAAAAATAAATTAGATGATGAATCTAGAATAACAAGGAATAAGGCTAGACTAGTAGCACAAGGTTATTCTCAAATTGAGGGGTAGATTTTGAAGAAACATTTGCACTCGTGGCTCCCTTAGAATTTATTCAAATCTTTCTTGCATTTGCGAGTTTTAAATGATTTAAATTATTTTTAAATGAATGTAAAGAGTGCTTTTCTAAATCGAATAATTAAAGAAGAAGTTTATGTTGAACAATCCCTCGGTTTCATAAATGATAAATTTTCAAACCAAGTTTATAAACTAGAAAAGACATTTTATGGATTAAAACAAGTGTCACGTGCTTGGTATGATAGATTGACTTCATTTTTTGTTAAAGCATGATTATATTATGGGTAATGCAAATACCACACTCTTCATTAAAAATTTAAATGATGATTTGATAATATTGCAAATTTATGTAGATTGTATTATTTTTGGAGCCACTAATGAAGAATTATGTAATGAAACATTTAAACTGATGCAAAATGAATTTGAAATGAACTTAATCGAAGAACTCACTTTTTTTCTTGGATTTTAAATCAGTCAATGTTATGATAGAATCTTTATTTGCCAAATTAAATATGTTTATGATATGCTTAAAAGATTTGGATTTGAAAACCTTATCTAAGCTAATACATTAATGAGAGCATCACTAAAACTAGGAAAAGATGAAGGTGGAATTTCAATTGATCAAACTCTATATAAAGGAATGCTTGGATCCTTATTATATTTGAGTGCCTCTAGACCGGATATTATGTTTGTCGTATGTTTGTGTGTGCTCGCTTTCAATCCAATCCCAAGAATCTCATTTAAAAGCGGTTAAACATATTTTTAGACATCTAGCAGGCAAATATAGATTAGGATTGTGGTATCCTCATAATGATTCATTTATTTTGCATGGCTTTTATGATTCCGATTATGCGGGATGTTCTTTAGATTGTAAGAGCACTGGTGACATATGTCATTTCTTAGGGCCTTCACTTGTATCATGGTCAAGTAGAAAACATAATTTTGTTGCCCTCTCCATCATCGAGGTAGGGTATATCACACTAGGGAGCTGTTGCACACAAGCGTTATGGATGACTCAAACATTAGAGGATTTTGTAGTTCACCTTCATAACGTAGAACTAAAGTGTGATAACAAAAACACTATTGGTCTAACCAACAATTTGGTTCACCACTCAAGATCCAAACATATTGATGTTAGACACCACTTCATCCGTGATCATATAAAGAAAGAACATGTTTGAGTAAGCTTTATTTGCACTGAATCTAAACTTACAGACATATTCACAAAACTACTCCCCGATGCATGATTCTCATTACGTTGGTTAGAGTTGTGAGTTTGTACATCATAGGCTAAAATTTGTAGATCCGCAACTAGGTGATTTTTTTTCTTTGAGGTAGTCGGTACCCCTTATCATGGAGAAAAATAATCAAGAAAAAGTTGGAACTTAAAGATGATAAAAAATAATTTTTGATACAACCCAGCGGTGATAGTTATCGCCGACGGTAGCCCTAGTTTTCTTTTTCTTGCTTTATTTTCTGCATTTTTTTATTTTTACTGACATTGATGATTATTCTACTGATTTAATCGACAAAGACTTATATGTATTCAGTAAAATATTTTCCTTATTTCATATTTTCTTAATTTTCTTAAAACCAAAAACAAAAGAGAAAACTGCAAATCAAAACAAAATCACAAAAATATGTTTTTCTCTAATCTTTATTATTATTTTCCTTTTATTTCTATAAAAAACAAAAATCCAAAAAACTATTTATTTTTCATTGCTAAAGTCAAGAATGAACAGATACATCATTTAATGATTCACCATAATGTATGATTTAATTTTCAAATTTCTTAAACATTGTCTTGATTATTCATGTCATGCATACTATCTTTTGTTGTACAATGAAAATGAATGTAGGAAATATGTGTAGAAGTGCTTTGTATGCCTCTAAGTATGAGTGTTGTTGTATGTATGATAATAATTTTTCACACTCACTTTTTTTATTCCTACATTTGAAAATAATCTTGTTTATGCATGATTGTGTAGTCTAATAACATAAATAATTGAAATGCATGGATAAATTACTTGCACACCATTGAATAGACATCTTGCAATTCATGGATATTCATGCACTTATTATTTAGAGAAGTGTGGTTGCAAAATAAAATTGAATGTTTACTAAACAAGTGAATTCAGTGTCCTTGGTCACCAAATTCAAATAATAAATAAAAAGAATAATTCTACCAAGCACTAATTCTCCTTCTGGTAAGACTTAATAAGCATTATGAGGTTAAGCACCTTGGAAAGAATTGTAAAGTGTCGTGTAAAAACAAATTCTTAATATACCACATAACTTTACTTCTCTTTAGTACACCAGATCACAAATAAAATTTAGATTAATGTTATGTGATCCCCAAAATACTAATTCGCTCCCTAATAAGACTTAATAAGTGAAAGTGAATAGTTAAGCCTCTGAGAATTCTCTAGAGGGGAGGGTGAATATTGATTTAAAACTATTTATCAAAATGTTAACTAGATTCTGATTAACTTAAACAAGTATAAACATAAACACACAACCATAATTAAGTATTCCACAACAAAAGTAAATGCAGGAAATAATATAAAAGTAAACATGGAAAAGCCACATAACAAATGAACACGGGAGCTATAGTTGTTCCTTAAAATCTAAGTACATCTACTCTTCTACCACTTTGGTATGAATCCACTATCCCAGTGCCTGAGTCTTTTGATAAGGATACTTTTAGAACTAGTGTCTGTGCCTTTTGATAAGAAGACTCTTAGAACCAATGCATGGGTCTTTTGATAAGGGGACTCATAGAACCACACACTATAATCTTTTGATAAGGTGATCTAACCAACAACTTAATCCTTTTGAGAAGGATTCTAAAAACTCCTTTCTCAAATCAAAGAAGTGAAAGACAGAAGAATTAGAAGAGAAGAAAGTGTAGAGAAATCTTATGATGTGAATCCTCCTTCAGCAATAATTCCGAGGATTCCTTAGCACTCTAGTGGATTGTATCTTCAGTAGTTGATGAATCCTTGATGAAGAGAAATGTAAGGATTGTATGCTTTGATCCACTCTCAAACTTTCTGTGGCAGAGGAAGAAGAAGATGTGCCAATATTTTTGAATATGCTCTATCACTTGTGTATTCATCCCAGAGATCTAAGGGCTTGTTTGGCTAAGCTGCAGCGCTGGGAGAAGCAGTGGTGGGAAACAGTGGTGCAGGAATCTGCTGTTTTGCAGTGGTGGAAAAATTCATGAAACTGTTTGGAAAACTGTATTTGCAGTGCTGTGTGAAACAGTGGTGCAGAATTAAACAGTAATAAAAATTAAACAATAATGAAAATTAAACAGTAATGAAAATTAAACAGTACGCATAATTTACGAAGTCCAACTAAGAATTAAACAATTTGCTCGACATAAATATTTGCGATAAATATAATTCAATTAGATGACGGTCTCTTTTCTCCAACGCAAATCAATATCATCTGCAAAAAAGAATTACGCCAGATAAGTTAAATTCAATATCATGTGCAAATCAATATCATCTTATCCATTTTTTCTTCAAGCTCAGGTGATATGCCTGTATATCGAAATTTCTTGGCAGCTGGTAACATCTAAAATGAGAAAAATGTTAACAGGAATATACATAATTGTATATAAGTAAAATAATAAAAAACGTACAATTCCTAACCTTAATGCGCACTTCCCACCATTCATCTGAAGCATCAATTGTTCTTTTTGTTGGGTTCCAACCCAAGCCAGTCTCCCCTCTTTTGAGATCCCGCCATAGCCAAAAATCCTCCTAAAAATCCAAATCCAACCAAACAAATCCAAATAAAAGTTACCAAAAAGCTTTTGACCGGAGAAGATGGTCAAGGGTCGTCGGCTTCGCTGGAGAAAGCTGAGTTGGGGAAGAGTCGGAGGAGAGATCTGCGTCAGAGGAGATATATGATCCGGCGTCGGCGTAGCTTGAAGGTCTGCATCGGAGAAGAGCAGGACGTCAGAGGAGAGCAGGACGTCGGAGGAGATCTCGGTCGGAGAAGATCGCCGGCGTTGAGGACGGGAACGCGAGAGGAAGATTGCCGGTTGGAGAAGATCAGGAGTAAGCGCTGTTAGAAAGCTAGGGCAAATCGCAAAATGAGATTCGCGATTTTCTGTCGCTGTTAAACTGCGGATGCTGCAGCCCACTGCTCGCGTAAAAGAAGCATTTGGCGCTGATTTCTACACTGTCGTTGTGTGCCGCTGCTGTGGAGCTTTACCAAACAGAGCCTAAGTATATGTACGTCTTGATGATTTTGAAATCTTTCCTCTTGATGGTTTTCTTCAGAAGGAATAGAATATATTCTGATTGAATGTTTCCATAAGCATTTTCCAAATATCTCATCAACTTTTTCAAAATTCTTCCAAATATGCATTCTGAAATTCTTTAAATATTCTTCCCATATGTAGTCCTCTAACAACAATTAAAATTTGGATAAATTCCATAAAAATGATCTTCAAATAACTCTGAATGAAATCCTTTGAATTTTCCTTTCTGGATGAGTATTCGAGGCTGCGTTGAGTTCTGACTGAAGATGCGTCGAATTCTGCTTTAGAAGAAGTTTCTGTCAACATAAGTGAGAAATCAATGTTATGTCGATTACTTATCGATGCTTGCGTCGATTTTTTCTTTGGAGATGCATCGACTTCATTTAAGATGATGCATCAAATTCCAGTCGGAATTACGTCGACTTCTAGTCGATGTATATTTAACCTAGTTGGTTGTTATCCTGATTTCAGATTGCTTTCTTTGGACCTTGATTGAGCTGACTCCCTAGGACATCTAATGGCCAAATTACCCTCACTATATATCATGGGTAATTATCCTAGGATACAAAATCACTTAGAAATAATTTATTAAGTTAAATTTAGGGGTTTTTCCCAATAATATCCCCCTATTTAGCTAAACAAATTTTACAATAATTTAAAGTGATTTTATAGCATAACAAAAAGATAAACAAGAATTATAAAGCATTTACATTGACATGAAGAGAGTCTGAATACAATCAGACAACTAAAAGCTTTTTGCAATATTTACTGTCTTCATGATATAGTTCACAAAATATAATCCAAACTAGAAATTTGTGAAGATTAAACAACAATTTGAGCTTAATCTTTTCAGAATTTGGAATTCCAATAGTCAGGATGTTCCTGAAGAAAATCCAACACAACAACTAGCCTTTCCTAGTCTTTAAGAGCTTGTAGATATACCTGATTAAGATTTTTGCCTCTTTAACTAAGTTCAGCAACATAACTCCTAATTTCTTCTTTGACATATTCAGATTTGATTGCAGAGGTATTGGAGTAATGCTTCAACTTCCTTTGGTCATTTTCATCATATCTTCATCTTGTCCTACTACATGTCTTCCTGGGGGGTTTTCTCTTCTTAGAATATTTAATTTGCACTTCCCTTGTAAGAAACACCAGAGGTTGCTCCTCCTCATCGTCTACCTGTAGTTCCCCATGAGCTGGTGAAGCAGTATGTTCAGAAACTTCAGTTGTATCCAAAAATCTCTTTAGTTTAGCAAAATTCTCCCCTGGATGTGTGCAACCTATTGTGCTGCATCTTTGGAAATATCCAATACACTCTGTTCAAGAGTCTCATTCTCCCTCTGTGTTGTGGAAACTTCTCCTAGATCCTTCAGATCCATCAAAATAGTTTCATTTCTAGATATCTTAAATGGGTCTGTCCTATGTGAAGAATCATAGATCACTTGTTCAATTTCCTGGTCTTCCTCCTAAATCTCCCCCTTCTTAGCCTCATTGACCAAGGAGGTTAAGAATGACTTGGTCACATAGAAGGAAGATATCATTGATTACATAGACTTCACAGATGCAGTGAGCCCATCAATTTGGGTTTGCATGTGGTCAAATGTGCTTTGAAATTTGGGAGCATGCTCACTCATTAGATTTGAAAGTATGACAATAGCCAGTTGCACTGCTTGTAGAATGGTAAACTTCTGGTTGAAATATGGAGAGGAGGATGAAGGTATGGAAATGGGGGATGGTAGAGGAGAAGGTGTCAAAGTGGGAGAAGCATGAATGTCATCTTGACGTTGGGGATTGATGAGATGCATGAATGTCATCTTGAAGTGATGGTTCTTGTCAGGATGATGGCTCTTGTCGGGAACCGGACTTGATGATTTGCCTGGTCCATTTTGAAAATAAAGCTATGGTAATTTTCTTTCCAGGAGGAATAAGCACTCCCTTGGATGTGCACAAATCAGGGTAGCTGTGCTTCAGGATCTGGCTCATGATTGTCATATAAGAGTTCTCTTTCTGTGCATACTTATGAGATATCATTTTCAGAAGATATTTCCCACAATTAATATTCTTTCCCAAAACTAGCACTACCATCAGGTGCAACTGAACTTTAGGAATTACATTATGTGTAGAGATCTTACATGGTAGAATTTTTCCTACAATATCTGTCAGAAATCAAAATTCTTTTGAAAGATCATTCTTCTTCAAGTGTATTGGCTTGTCCCTTGAAAAGTTCATGGTTCTGAGAACCTCTTGAATTTCAGGTTCAGATAACTTTGCGTCTGCTTCACCTGATGGAAGATCAAATGTTTGCTGAATAACTTTATCTGTGATTCTGACTTCTGAACCAACAATGCTTCTGTTCAATGACCCATCCTCTTCAAACTGAACTTGTACCAATATTTCAATTAGTTATGCTTCATACAGTTTACATCTGGTCGATATCAATTTATCCCGTCTGAGATTACTGAAAAGTTGAAGAATTCCCTTGAAAATATCAGCAGCAGCCCCAAAGGAATCGAGGTCAACATTGAACCCACAATTTGTCTTAGGTGACATTGGTGAACCTACAAAAACTCCTAACAAACAAGAGAGTATGGGAAGAGAAAGGAGAGAGCGGGGAAGATGAAGAGCTTGAATGTGTAATAAATTATAACAAATATCTGGTTTAAGAAGACAATACCTCGAAAGTTAGGGTACATATTGACATATTTTAGGAAAGAAGTCGACGCAGCACGCCAAAATTGGTCAAAGGAACGTCGAAAAGAAATTATGCTCGCTCTTGAGTAGTCGGCATTGCGTCGAATTGTATTCAGCGCTGCTTCGAATAAAACAATCAGACATCTTATTGACGCATGTGACGGTTACAAATCGATGTTGAGTCGAATAGTTTCACACTCTTCATAATCTGCTTGCTCTCGACAAATGCATTGAGTAGAAATCGATTTTTCATCGATTTGTATTCGATGTTGCTTCGAATAAAGACTTAGAATTTTCAAATCTTTTTGTTGTTTTTTCTAGCAATAATTATTCATAGAAAATAGATTTGGCATAAATCTTACTGAGTACCATCAAGCATTCCCAATGCATTGATGAAAAACTTGTGCTTTATTTTATCAAGGGGCTTTGTAAATATATCAGCCATTTGATTTCAGTGGACATATATTGAAGGGATATCTTTCATTTCTCTACATTATCCCTGAGGAAATGATGCCTTATTTCTATGTACTTAGTCCTATTGTGAAGCACTAGATTTGATGCAATAGAGATTGCACTTGAGCTATCACAAAATATTGTGGAGTTTTAATAGAAAAATTGTAATCAAGTAATTGATTTTGCATCCACAATATTTGTGAGCAACAACTTCCAACAACTATATACTCAGCTTGAGTTGTGGAAGTAGAGACTAAACTTTGCTTTTTACTAAACCAAGAAATCAGTCTAGCACCTAGGAATTGACAAGTGATGCGCAAATCTAGCACACCGCTATAGGCGGTAGCGTGACTGTGGCACGAAACGGCAGTGTACCGATCGTTCAAGTAATATAAAATGTGGGAGTGAATCCCCAAGTATCGATCTCGAAGGAACACAGTAAGGTGGAGTTAACTATTGAGGAAAGACTTGAGATCGAAGTCCTTTAGGTCGGATGGGTGCGAAAGGGGGTGATTTGGTTTGTGAAAATAAAAGAAAATAACTAAACTACTCCTATGCAATGCCGCTATGCAATGCTTCGCTTGGCGGGATGGAGACTAGGCATGCCTTGAGCGCGCTGCTTCGCAAGGGCGGATGGATGAGTAGGAAAGCAGAATCGAACTGTGCAGGCCTTGAGCGCGCCGCTTTGTTAGGCGAATAGATTACACGGGCCGCTATGCCACGCTTCGCTAGGCGGATGGAAGAGTAGTTTTACAGAATGGAGTGGGTCACACCGACGGAATGAGGGTCGCAAGCACCTCGTCAACAAGCACGCCACTAGCAATTGCTAGTGCGGCACATGGAACACGATGGCAGAATGGAAAATGAATGGGGCGCACCTCATACACACATATGAACAAAATAATCTCATACAAATGAAATAGATATTATAAAGCAGAGTTCATAGTGCACATCATCATAATATAAGAGATCTAACGTTTACAACTACCAATACAAAGAGAGAGAGAGAGAGAGAGAGAGAGAGAGCAAGGAATCGACCCAATCTGAAGCCTTGTCGAAGATTCACGGTTGGAATCGCTGGGTTGTCAATCCGCCTCCAACTCGGTCCTCAACTGCGTCCGGGGTAGAGAAGGTTGTCACTACTTTCCAATGGCCCATTTTCTTCGTGTCACGATCCGGTCGCACGACCTAGCTTCCTTCTCCTTGGATATTGGTGGATATAGGGCTAAATCCCTCTCCTTGGGGCTTGAGGATGATGGAGGAGGCCAAAAGGATGGAACCCCTGTGGAAATGGCGAAAACGGCGGAGCGGTACGGTCTCCCCATTAGGTTGAAAACTACAGCTTTTATAGAAAAAGATCAGAAATTTGGTCACGCACGGTCGAACGCACGACCGTGCGTTGCCCGTGCGATATTAATCGTAAATAAAAGAAGGAAGATGACCCAGAGCGCCCGTGCGTTTTACTCACGCATGGTCGAAGCCGTCCGTGTGCAAAAACGCACGGGTAAATTCAGAAAAGCCAAAAAGCAAGACTAAACAGGTCGATCGTGCGATTCCTTCACGCACGGGCACTGCCCGTGCGTAGAGACGCATGATCAACGACAGAACATCGTATTCCACCCCAGAAGAGAACGCACGATCACCTATGACCGTACATCAAGGAAACCGCACGACCGTGCGATATGCGCAGTCATGAATTCTGGATAGAACTGGATGAACCGTCCACCTGCATCAGCCACAACACAGCTGGGAATACCGTTCCAGCTCCAACATGAAAATAGAAATATGATGGGGAGCACAATGTGCTTGCCCCCAACAAAATAATGCGCAATTGCGCACCACAACGGGCCTAAATGTGCACTTAGCATGGAATGAAGTATAGAGAGCAAATATGAGTGATTATGAATCTAATATGTAGTACATTAACTAAAATTCCGGCCCAGATGAGTCCATAAAAGTGTATATAATTGGGACTCATCACACCCCCAGACTTACCTGTTTGCGCGTCCCGAGCAAACAAATTCTAAGCAAGCGGGGAAAGAAAAGTAGATGACTTAGAATTATAATACAGAGTACCATGCGAAGTCGCATGCTCACGTGCATAAGAAAGATAATATAGAAGATTTCTCATTATACACGAACAGTCTATAGATTTCTAAAAGAGTAAAAGCATATTACAACCACTCAAAATGGTGAACTACGGTGAATCATCCGGTCATGCATACGGAGAAAGTAAACTAAGCGCTGAGATGAGCATTGCTCAAGATTGGGGTGCCGGATAAACTCCACCGAAATCCATCAGTGTTGGTGACCATAGGCTCGCCCGGTCACATTCTCTCCACAACACTAGATTGGTTCATAACGTGAGTCGGTAGGACTTTAGCTTAGAGATGGGGCTTGGGTTACGGTGAGGTAAACAAAGATAAACACGAAGGCTTAGAACACATAAACCCAAATGAGCAAGTGCAAAGCACTATCCAAGCAGCCACAAAACACGCGGATGCACCACACCCCCAGACTTAGACTTGGATGCATGGGTGTGTGCGCCGCCAACTCCAAAGTACAAACCTCACACAGATTTTTCAATTAAACTCTTTCATTTTTCATTTTTTTTCTTTTTTCTTTTTTCTTTTCAAATCTGTTTCTTATTTTTTTTCTTTTTCTTTCTTCTGTGATTTCAGCAAATTTTCAAAGATGCACATCCATACTTTCACAATGTCTTTCCACAATCAACACCACCAATTTAAAATTTAGACAACGTGCTTGCATCTGGGTGTGCGACTAGGATTGGAGTTTAGGCTTTGGTGAACAATAGTGGAGCTGAACCAAAAGAATGGGGTAGGCACAAAGGGGCTAGCAAGGGTAGACGATATCAGGAATGGCACAAATGCTCAACCGGGCCAAAATACGGCCTACGTCACTCTCACGCACTAGAACTATCCTATTCCAATGCTTCAAGAATCGCTTGGGGCAAGTTCTAGCCACCGAGAAAGATTCTCCTTTCTCCCGACTCAAGCAATATGAGTCTAGCGATCGTTTACACACATCCCTATGCTACCATTTGATTCACACCAGGTTCACCATTTGAGTAGAGTAAACAACATTAACACTAATAGAAAAATATAAAACCATAAGTATAAAAAGAAGTAATTTACACAAATTTCTATGCAACCGAGCACTCGACTAGGAGCACTACTGGAGTCAACATTTTACTTCGTTACATAGTCCTATGCCATCACCTAGACTTTCCCAAATATGCAGAAGAATTAAAATCAACTCAGAGCATGCATACAGATGAGTACGCGCTCAAGTGGGTGTTGTGGTGTGTGGAGATAATGAACAACAATTTTCAATAACTAAAATAAAAGTACTTCTAGCATGCTATGCAATGGTGCACATGAGTGGGCACACAGAACTACTCTCCCCCAGACTTAAACTAGACAATTCAAAACAGTTTATCATTAAGATATTCTAAAACAAAGCTAGGGGAAGAGAGTACCCAATGCTCAGCAAGTGAGCATACCAGAAGACGCATGAAAATCCAAGGTAAAGCCGCCATACGAATAATCACGACCACCGCCTTCACAAATAGAAAATACCTGCAGGGGTGAGCTCCGCAAAAACAAAAGAAAATATACAGGCTAGAATAAAGTAAAACTAACTAAACAAACTAAAACTGAAATTGCAAGAAAAGTAAGATAACTACTGGGGTTATTGTCATCCCAGCACGACTTATTCAGGAAGTGGAGGGTCTTAGCTAATGGGAGTATGGAAGGAGAAGTGGACAAGCAACTGTTCTAATATCCACATCGGTAATGGGTACCGATACGGCGACAGAACAGTTACTCCCCTACCTAAATAAAAATACCTGCTGAACACAGGTAGCAGGAATAGAAAGTAAGAAGAGGAGGAGAGCTAGTCCTCACTCATCTCACCACAAACTAAATCCTTGCCCAGCAAGGTGTTGTCTTCAGGGAGGCAGCAGAAGGAGAAGGCAATGAATGAGGCTTCCTCTATGGAGGGGGGATCAACCTCCTCACATGAGAGGATACACTCATCATTGACTTGAGCAGAATGCTCCAAGTCCTCCTGAAGTACCTGTGAAGACTCAACCTACACAGGCTCAGATGAAGAAGGGGGGTTAGGAAATAAATTGAAGAAAAACTTAAATGAACATCAATCGGGGGAGTGGTCCCGGTCTCACTCCCAAGAGGTTGGGGAAATAAGATATTGTCGGCATCATCGACAATGCTGCAGGGCTCAGTAGGATCATCAGTGACCTCCTCCACGATTTGGACTTCCTCCACCGGTGCTGAGGTGGAATTCTCGTCACCTTGGAAAATATCCTCCTCCATAGGAATAGGCACAACACATAAATCACCTGCCTTATCCTGCGAAACATCCTCAATAATGTCGTCAGAGACAAATGTAGTAAAATGCGCAATAGGGGGAGGAATAGTGCTTGGATAAAAGTCAAGCACCGATTCCTCACAAAGAATCGAATCTATACACAGTGATATATGCATAGGGGAGATGGGCTCAGTCGTGTCAGAGCCTAGATCAGCCACACATCTGGTGACTGTGTCCACGCCATACCCTTCAAAACATGAAGGTGACACAGACACATAACCAGATGTTGAAGGTATGCTGCCAGAGTTAGGAGTCGGGACGATCCAGATATCCGGTTCGTCATCCTCGTCCAATTGGCGAAGATAAGCAGCACAATCCTTCAAAGCATGATCCGTGCTGTGACAAAACTAGCACTGCCTTGCGGGCTTCTTTGGCACAGCAGGAGCTGAAGCCGAAAAGAAGTGTGACGGTAAAGGCTCAGCAGAATAGCCATAGGACTTACGTGCACCATATGGAGTACCAAATGAAGTCGGTGCTCCATATACTGGGCCTTGAGTGCTAGGGCTATTATCTCCCTTTGGACATCTATCACTAGCATGAGAGATATCTCCACACAAAACGACAACGAATATTAAATGAAGCTCACATTGTGTGAAGATAACAAGATTCAAATGAAAAACACTATTGTGCAAAATGCTACACCTAACAATAATTTACTAAGCAACTTAATATAAAACAGGAAAAAGGAATAACAAGAAATAAAATAAAGAAAGGATGCAATTTACAAATGGAAGGGCTTCTCTCTTAGATTTTCCCTCTCCAGAAAACTCACACGTCTGTGTTCCCCGGCAACGACGCTAAAAACTTGATGCGCAAATCTAGCACACTGCTATAGGCGGTAGCGAGACTACGACACGAAACGGCAGTGTACCGATCGTTCAAGTAATATAAAATGTGGGAGTGAATCCCCAAGTATCGATCTCGAAGGAACACAGTAAGGTGGAGTTAACTATTGAGGAAGGACTTGAGATTGAAGTCCTTTAGGTCGGATGAGTGTGAAAGGGGGTGATTTGGTTTGTGGAAATAAAAGAAAATAACTAAACTACTCCTATGCAATGCCGCTATGCAATGCTTCGCTTGGCGGGATGGAGACTAGGCAGGCCTTGAGCGCGCTGCTTTGCAAGGGCAGATGGACGAGTAGGCAAGCAGAATTGAACTGTGCAGGCCTTGAGCGCGCTGCTTCGTTGGGCGAATGGATTACACGGGCCGCTATGCCACGCTTCGCTAGGCGGATGGAAGAGTAGTCTTACGGAATGGAATGAGTCACACCGGCGGAATGAGGGTCGCAAGCACCTCGTCAACAAGCACGCCACTAGCAATTGCTAGTGCGGCACACAGAACACGATGGAGGAATGGAAAATGAATGGTGCTCACCTCATACACACATATGAACAAAATAATCTCATACAGATGAAATAGACATTATAAAGCAGAGTTCATAGTGCACATCATCATAATATAAGAGATCTAACGTTTACAACTACCAATACAAAGAGAGAGAGCAAGGAATCGACCCAATCCAAAGCCTTGTCGAAGATTCACGGTTGGAATCACTGGGTTGTCAATCCCCGTCCAAACTCGGTCCTCAACTGCGTCCGGGGTAGAGAAGGCTGTCACTACCTTCCAATGGCCCGTCTTCTTCATGTCACGATCCGGCCGCACGACCTAGCTTCCTTCTCCTTGGATATTGGTGGATGTAGGGCTAAATCCCTCTCCTTGGGTCTTGAGGATGATGGAGGAGGCCAAAAGGACGGAGTCCCTGCGGAAATTGCGAAAATGGCGGAGCGGTACGGTGTGTATGTTCTCCCCATTAGGTTGAAAACTGCAGCTTTTATAGAAAAAGATCAGAAATTTGGTCACGCACGGTCGAATGCACGACCGTGCATTTCCCGTGCGATATTAATCGTAAATAAAAGAAGGAAGATGACCCAGAGCGCCCGTGCGTTTTACTCACGCACGGTCGAAGCCGTCCGTGCGCAGAAACGCACGGGTAAATTCAGAAAAGCCAAAAAGCTAGACTAAACAGGTCGATCGTGCGATTCCTTCACGCACGGGCACTGCCCGTGCGTATAGACGCACGATCAACGACAGAACATCGTATTCCACCCTAGAAGAGAACGAATGATCACCTATGACTGTGCGTCAAGGAAACCGCACGACCGTGCGATATGCGCAGTCATGAATTCTGGATAGAACTGGATGAACCGTCCACCTGCATTAACCACAACACAGCTAGGAATACCATTCCAGCTCCAACATGAAAATAGAAATACAATGGGGAGCACAGTGTGCTTGCCCCCAACAAAATAGTGCGCAATTACGCACCACAACGGGCCTAAAAGTGCACTTAGCATGGAATGAAGTATTGAGAGCAAATATGAGTGATTATGAATCTAATATGTAGTGCATTAACTAAATTTCCAGCCCAGATGAGTCCATAAAAGTGTATATAATTGGGACTCATCAACAAGTCCCTGAGGTGCTCTTCGTATCCAGCCTACAACCAGTATAATCTGCATCAGAGTATCTCACTAACTCAAATTCAGATTATGTTGGATACCACAAGACAAGTTCAGGAGTACCATTTTGATATCCTAGAATTTTTTTTGATTGAACTCAAGTGAGACCCTTTAAGGTCCACTAGGAATCTAGCACATACACAAGTGGCAAACATAATATCTGGCCTACTGGCAGTGATAGAGAAGAGAGTCAATGATTGCTCTATATGTCTTTTAGTCAATAGATTTGTAACATCCCCCAAACAGCTAGACCACTAAGTTGGTTTTGCCATGACTAGGTCATGACAAAACCATAGCAAGAGCTCAAGATCTTGTAAACATAGTTGAGAAGGAGAAAACCCAAGTGGTCTGTAAATAGCAATTTCCAGTTAGCAAGCATAAGATTGGATTTAGGGGCCCCACTTTGAACCTTGACCCCACCATAGCATCCCTAACCCATTAGCGGTCCTCTTGGAGCACCAAGGACCCATTGGGGTCAAATAAAGAGGCCAATTAGACAAAAGTCAACCTTAATTCTAAAATTCGTCAAACTAACTCAACTAAGGTCAATTGGCCCCCACCATGCCAAATTGACCCTTCCCCTACCCTTATATGGGTACTAGGAGCCTAATGGACCAAAAAGCCCCATCATGGGACTTGCAATTTGACCAATTTACCCTTGCCCTAATTTAGGTCAAAATGATTTAATTTGCCCAAATTGGACCCAATCCACTTGGGCTAGACCCAATTAAGGTGGTCCACCACCTAATGGGGATTGAATGCTGCTGAGGTGGCCATTCAATTTGGAGGGAGTCGGCCAGGAGAGAGAAAGCCCATTTTGGAAGAGAGAGAAAGAAGGGGGAATTAATGGTGGGGAAGGAGAAACCCCCCAATCTGAGCAATTAATAGCTCCATTCATCTCCCCTTGGGGAGAGGAGAAGTTTTCAGCTTCTTCCCGGCCTAATTGATGGCCAATTCATCCCCCCTAAGTGTAACCGAAATCTCCACTTATGGCCATTAATGACAATCCGAGTAACTCCCCACCCTTAGCCTCAATTGACCCTTTTAACATCTTCAGAGGTTGGAAAGGAGTGAAACCCCCCTCTTCCCCGAAGAAATCGAGTACCAGGAGCAAGGATCGACATGGCACCAAAAGCTCCAGCACCGTCAATGGCAACTCGCCGGAATTCGCGCAACCAATCCCCTACTCAGGTCCGATCCTCTTCTCCTCCCTTGATGCTAGATCTTTTCTAAATTTGGGGCTTGATCCGTGTTCAAAAGGGCCCGGATTGTGCTTCCGAAAGGGTGCGAAACGTACTCTTTTTCCCTCCCCTAAAATCCTGATCCGACCACCTCCGGTCGGCCAACCACCCCTATCGCCGGCCTCCACCTCAACGGAGGTGGTGGTGGCATTGGCTGGCCGGAAAGAGGCGTAGGTGGCCGGGAAATCACCCCGCAAAGAAGCCTAGGTCGGGCTGTCGCGCGCCGTCCATTTCGCTGGGACGATGATAGAGAGCCGTCAGATCTTATTAATAATGTTTACGTATATATCATTTCATTCGTCGAACGGAATTAATTCGTCGACCTGAATTAATTCGCCGAGCGGAATAGATTTCGTCGAGCTCAAATTAGAATTAATTGTTTAAGTTTATTTCATTTAATTCGTCGAACTGAGTTAGACTTTCGTCGAACACAGAAATATTCGGCGTTCATCGAACGCAGATCTTCGTTCGTCGAACGCATTTAGGATTTTCGTCGAACGCAGAGTTTTTCGGCGTTCGTCGAACGCAGATCTTTTTTCGTCGAACGCAGTTAATATTTCGTCGAACGCAGGTTATTCATGATTTCGTCGAACGCAGTAAACTTTTCGTCGAACGCAGATGTGTTCAGCGTTTGTCGAGCGCTGTTTTATTTTCGTCGAACGCAGGATTCAGTTAATAATTAAAGGTTATATTAATTTCTGTCATACCTTTTTGTTGTAGTTTGTTTTAATTATTAAAAATACTAGATCACCTCTGATTAAAAAGTGTCCAACACCAAAGTTGTATCCCTTGGAGTCTACTGTGTCTTAAAATTGATTTCACCCTAAAAGGAGTACTGTAGCTCCCCGTAGAACCATTTTGGTGGGGCTGGTTCCTAGTGTAGGATAGCCACCATTCCTTGAATAACTTTTTACGGGTAGATGCTGTGGCCTTGATATTTTAAACCTAGGCCAGTTACATGCACCCACACCACATATTAAAAGATGGGATTTTTAGGAGAACCTTTTTCTAAGGTTCTTGAAATAATTTCATAAATCATCTAATAATTAATTAGTGGGTTAAATTGTAACATCCCGACTTTGAAAAGGGGTCTAGCCGGTTCAGTTGAACCCTTGGAGGAGCTTAGGCCGGGTCAGAGGAAAACCACGACCCGACCTTCACCACATAGCGGTGGTCATTTAGAGAAATGACTATTTTGGGTAGCATCGTGCTTCACCACAACGTCAAAGTTGTTTATGGAGCATACGTGCTCCGAATTGACTTCCGTCAGTTGCGTTAGACTCGTACGGTTGATACGAGTGCAACAGAATTTGTTTCGTTCCAATCCGAGGTCATTTGGTAAAAGTGACCGTTTTGAGTACCGTAGCGCGTCACGACGACGCACATGGAGCATACGTGCTCCGAATTGACTTCCGTCAGTTGCGTTAGACTCGTACGGTTGATACGAGTGCAACAGAATTTGTTTCATTCCAATCCGAGGTCGTTTGGAGAAAACGACTATTTTGAGTAATATCGAGCGTCGCAACAACGCCATTTTAGAATATTAAGCAAACGAACTCCGAATTGAATTCTGTCAGTTGCATTAGACTCGTATGGTCGATACGAGTGCAACGGAATTCGTTTCGTTCCAATCCGAAGTCTTTTGGAGAAAATGACTATTTTGAGTAATATCGAACGTCGCAACAACGCCATTTTAGAATATTAAGCAAACGAACTCCGAATTGAACTCTGTCAAATTCATTAGACTCGTATGGTCGATACCAGTGCAACGGAATTTGTTTCGTTCCAATCCGAAGTCTTTTGGAGAAAACGACTATTTTGAGTAATATCGAGCGTCGCAACAACGCCATTTTAGAATATTGAGCAAACGAACTCCAAATTGAATTCTGTCAGTGGCATTAGACTTGTATAGCCGATACGAATGCAACAAAATTCGTTTAGCCCAATTTCGACATCATTTGGTCAAGTAAATAAAAATAAACGTTCGTAAAATTATAAGATTTTCGAGATACGTAAACGCTGGATTTCAACCCTGCCACGTCCATGGTGACCCGACACTCGATGACTCAGACCCATTTTGACCTTGACCATATGCAGGACCCACTTAGGGTTGACTTTGGTCAACCCTCTTAAAAGAGGATATTTTTGGATCTTTTAAAACCCTCTCCACTCATCCTCCACTCAACAAAACCATAATCTCCATGCCATTCTCTCATCGGCTGATCAAGAATTTGGCACTAATCCCAAAGCCAAGAAGTTTAGACATATGGCCCACCCAAACATTCTCTCACTCTCCCTCTCTCTCACTCTCATCCTATTGGTTAAAACCAAGCCCTCCACATGGCTAATGGCCTACCTAAGCTTATAGGTTGTACAACTCCCCAATGGATGGCTGCCACTTGTCTTAACCAAATGGATGGAGGCAAGGCTTCTTCTCCCATGGAAGATAGTCCCATATCGAAGGTAAGAGGGAGGGGGTGCTCCATCTCCCTATATAAGGACCCCATGCCTCCCAAAGAAAGACACACCTCTCCCCCATCTCAGTCGAGCCCATCCAAACCTCTGCCGGAGCTCCACCTTGCCGGAAAATGCGAGCCGGACCTCCAGCACCCTCCACCACCTCCAATGGCGGAACTCGCCGAAAGCTCTCGGAGGCCCCCAAACAGGGTGGGATCTTCTCCTCTCCTCCCTACCTTATCCCCGAATGCATCACATGCAAACGCCGACGACCGGAGTGCCGCCACCGCCCTCCTCCTCCTCCATGCAGATTTTGATAAAAATCAACTCCGGCGGTGGCCGGCGGCGGCAGGCCGCCGGACCACCGCCGGAGGGAGCGCCCGCCCCCGTATAGACGGCCGGGGGAGGAGCCACGGCCGGCCGGTGGCCGGACGCCGGCGGGGAAAGCCCGCAAGGGGGAGGCGGCGTACTGAATCGGCAGTTTTGTCAAAAAATTTGATAAATTTTTTTATAAATTTTTATTATTATATTTATTATATCATTTGATTTTTTTGGGTTTTATATAGAGCCCAAATGCAAAAATTTTGAACATCAAAGTTGCTCATCTTGGCAAGGGCTAGCCCCTGTAAAAATTTCATAATTTTTGGAGGAGGCTAAGTATTTTTAGAAATTAGAATACCATGATTTTTGGGGTTTTTGAATTATCAGAGGGCCGTAAAAATGATGGAAAATTTTGAGAAAATTTGGGAAGCTTCCTACTACTGACTTACATCGACTGTAATTATTTTGGAAATTTTGAAATGGGTTTACTATTTTTAGATGCTAAAAATCTATGCTATGAATTAATAATGAATTACGCTCTCCTCCAGCACGTTTCCAAAAATTATGGGAAGCTCGGGAGGCTGGATCGCACCCTCTAAAAGTTTGGGTATTTTTAAAAGTAAAAATATCGACGCGCAGTTAAGGTCGCAATCGCGAGGCGACGCCGTCAATTCAATAACCTCAAAATAATTAAAAATGTGAAATCAAGGCACACGAAAATAAGTAACCTCATAAAATATAAGTAAGCTCCTATGAACGGAGAAAGAACAGAATTTCCTCCTATGAACGGAGATGGAACAGAATTTCCTCCTATGAATGGAGATGGAACGGAACTTTCCTCCTATGAACGGAGATGGAACTGAAGCCTCTTGATTATCGAGTGATTGGACTACTAACCCTTTTATTTATTATGCTCTCCAGTCTCGCACTGGTCCTGCGTTTACTTTCTGCATTTATTTCCAGTAATCAAGTCTCGCACTGGTCCTGATATTATGGCCTCTGCTTTCGGCCTATTATACTCCTGATATTATGGCCTCTGCTTTCAGCCTATTTTACTGCTTGATATTATGACCTCTGCTTTCGGCCTATTTTACTGCTTGATATTATGGCCTCTGCTTTCGGCCTATTTTACTGCTTGATATTATGGCCCCCTGCTTCCGGCCTTTATTACTGCTTATGTTGCACCTTCATTATATTTTAGTGCCAATCTGGCCGCCGCTTGTAGAGCAGAGCGGACAGATCGATGTTTTGGCTTTTCCTTCTGTATTGCCTATAAATTTAGAGTTGACGTGAAGACGTGACATACTTTCAGAGTCAACTCTAAATAGTGCCGAACTGGCCGCCGCTTGTAGAGCAGAGCGGACAGATCGATGTTTTGGCTTTTCCTTCTGTATTGCCCATAAATTTAGAGTTGACGTGAAGACGTGGCATACCTTCAGAGTCAACTCTAAATAATGCCGAACTGGCCGCCGCTTGTAGAGCAGAGCGGACAGATCTATGTTTTGGCCTTTTTCTTCTGTATTGCCTATAAATTTAGAGTTGACGTGAAGACGTGGCATACCTTCAGAGTCAACTCTAAATAGTGCCGAACTGGCCGCCGCTTGTAGAGCAGAGCGGACAGATCGATGTTTTGGCTTTTCCTTCCGTATTGCCTATAAATTTAGAGTTGACGTGTGTAACGCCCCTAATTTTCGTTAATTTTTTTACGTGCCCGCTGTGACGTAATTTTGGCATAAGGGCGTTACGTCAGCTCGTCTAGTAGTGTGTTGAGCCTTAGTTTAGTTAAAGTATGTCTTGTAGATCGAGCGTGCGAGATTTCGCATCGTTTCGAGTTAAAGTAAAGATTTTGGGTGGATTTCAAGATTTTAGCTTCGGGAGGCTTTAGCCCGAGTTTGGCCCGTCGGAATTGAATTCTAACTTCGCCGTTGGATTCGCAGCGCCGTGCTTTAGTTAAGGTGCGAATTTCGTAGAAATCCGAGGTAATCTGGTCGCCCTCGTAGTTTAAGTAAATTGGGGAATTAATTAATTAATTAATAAATCAGGTCTTATATAAAGCCTAAAATCCCTTTCCCCTATTCATCTTCTTCCTCCCTCGATCAAATCAGCCGCCGAGCGAAAGGGCGAGTGCGGAGCTTCGAGGAGCGTTCGATCGGCGATTTCTAGGGGTGTAGTAGTCGGAATCGCGTTTGGAGAGAAGATTTGGAAAGCTCTCGGCGAGATATTCGTTCTAGCGGTAAGCTTTTCCCGTTTTATGGAATTTTTGGAGTTAGGATAGTGACCTAACCCCTTCTTTCGACCCGAAAAGTTTCAGGAATCTGTGCTCGTGTGTTTCCCTAGCCGATCCATAGCTTTCGGAGCGGAGATCTTCGAGTTTGCAAGGTTTAAGGCAAGTGGCTTCCTCCTCCTCTTTGTTTGGTTAAGTCGTGGTTTGTCTTTCTCCCGATAGATGCTTGATGAACTGTGGGCTCGTGTTTCGAGCGTCTTGTGTGATAGTTAGAAACCCTAAATTTTCTTCCCCGCGTAGTGTCGGGGCATTTCTCCCGGAAGACACCGTCGTTCCCTGAATTTTAGCCGCTGATTGGTCCTTCTCGAGAAGTCTTTGAGAGTCTCGAGAAGTTGTGTAGCCAAGTTTTCGAGAGATCCCTGGTCCTTCTCGAGAAGTCTTCATCGTTTTCGAGAAGTTGTTTTAGCCAAGTTTTCGAGAAGACCCCTTGACCTCTCGAGAAATCGTTCTCTTCTCTCGAGAAATTGCCTTCCTCTCGAGAAATCATTCTCTTCTCTCGAGAAATTGCCTTCCTCTCGAGAAATCATTCTCTTCTCTCGAGAAATTTGCCTTCCTCTCGAGAAATCAATTTTCATCACTCGAGAAATCCTACTCATCTCTCGAGAAATCCCTGCTTTTCTCTCGAGAAATCAAATTCCATCTCTCGAGAAATCCTTTTATCTCTCGAGAAGTCCCTTGTAGTTTTCGAGAAGTCCTAAATTTTGATGGGATTTTGTGTGGTTTCTGGTGGTGGGTTTTCAAAATTTTGGACGGGGCTCTGCCCCGCACCACCGCCAGGGGCGCTGCACCTTGGACCCCGTTAGGGGCTCTGCCCCTAAGACCCCGCCAGGGGCGCGGCCCCTTGGAACCCCGCCCGGAACGCATGTGATTTCGTTGAGTTGTTATGTTTGAATCTCGTGTCCCCTCGGGTGCACTTGGATGATTGCCAGTGACCCTTCAGTTCTCCTGATCTCGAATCCCTCTCGTTTGAACCTCTTTTTACTCGTTGTGGTCTGTTAACATTTGAGTCACTCTTATGATTCATATTGATCGATGTGTACTTCGTCTTGACCCTATTTCTTAGGGCCTTCCAGTGATTATCCTTTCGGGAAGCGTCCCGTGTTTAATTAAAATTTAAGTAATAAGAACTACTGTCTTTAGCCTTACACAGTAGTTGTGTTTGGGGGACAGTGGGGGAAAATGTTATAGCCTTGCACGGTAGTCGTGTTTGGGTGGTTGGATCTAGTGGTACCCCCACCTGGTTTTGGGCTGTGGGTAGCGGAGGTAGTTAACCGCTCCCGTATAATTTGAGCTGATCAGTCTCTTTAATTGATGAAACTAGATAAATGAACGTGTTGTTCCCCTTTTGATATTTAGTGCACTTGATGCTTGTTGGTTCTTTGTTCAGAGCTCTCTTTCGGTAAATTTGGCTTGGGTTGATACCCCTTATGCCTTGCTTGTTTTTCTGCTAGTTTTCTGCCACTTGTAATTCCTTGCTGAGGCGTTCTTTGTTGTATTGAATGCCTCAGGTTCAGAGCCGTAGCGGCTAGTGGTGTAGCCTGAAGTTCAGAGTTTTAGTAGTTGTTCACCCCGCTGCTGCGAGGTAGTTGTTTTTAGTTACTTCTTGTGCTCAGACATACTAGTTGGTGCCAATGGGTTAGTGTCATGTTGTTGACGCCCATTGTGCCCCTTTTTATACTTTATAGTTTATTTGCCAGATTATGCCACTATCTTTAGATCTTGTGTATCTTACCCTCTGGGAATGATTTATGTTAGGTGCACTATAGTTATAAAATGGTTTTTCTTCATCCTCATTGCATTCTTTCTAACTGAAACCCTTAACTTTAAAGTCGCCTAAAGGTATTTTCTACTCTTACAGTACGCCTAGTTATGTGCATATCATTTACCTCATGCTCCGTCGTTTGCATACATGTAGGACTTTAAGTAAACTAAATCAAGTGCTTTCCGCTGCAATTATATATACTTTCTCGGTGGACTAGTTGATCCACGAACTGAGAGACACAGTTCTTATCTCAAAACCCCTAATAAATGATTTCAAATGATGACATATCATATAATCATGTTTGTTTAGTTAAGTAATAGGTTCCCGCCTGAGCGTCTACAGTTGTCTCCTGTATGACGTGGCATCATGACGTGTATTTTCTCTTACTCTGAAATTCTTAAATTCGGGGAAAATGCGGGTTGTGACAACGTGAAGACGTGGCATACCTTCAGAGTCAACTCTAAATAGTGTCGAACTGGCCGCCGCTTGTAGAGCAGAGCAGACAAATCGATGTTTTGGCTTTTCCTTATGTATTGCCTATAAATTTAGAGTTGACGTGAAGACGTGGCATACCTTCAGAGTCAACTCTAAATAGTGCTGAACTGGCCGCCGCTTGTAGAGCAGAGCGGACAGATCGATGTTTTGATTTTTCCTTCCGTAGTGCCTATAAATTTAGAGTTGACGTGAAGACGTGGCATACCTTCAGAGTCAACTCTAAATAGTGCCGAACTGGCCGCCGCTTGTAGAGCAGAGCAGACAGATCTATGTTTTGGCTTTTCCTTATGTATTGCCTATAAATTTAGAGTTGTCGTGAAGACGTGGCATACCTTCAGAGTCCACTCTAAATAGTGCCGAACTGGCCGCCGCTTGTAGAGCAGAGCGGACAGATCGATGTTTTGGCTTTTCCTTCCGTATTGCCTATAAATTTAGAGTTGGCGTGAAGACGTGACATACCTTCAGAGTCAACTCTAAATAGTGCCGAACTGGCCGCCGCTTGTAGAGCAGAGCGGACAGATCGATGTTTTGGCTTTTCCTTCTGTATTGCCTATAAATTTAGAGTTGACGTGAAGACGTGGCATACCTTCAGAGTCAACTCTAAATAGTGCCGAACTGGCCGCCGCTTGTAGAGCAGAGCGGACAGATCGATGTTTTGGCTTTTCCTTCTGTATTGCCTATAAATTTCGAGTTGACGTGAAGACGTGGCATACTTTCAGAGTCAACTCTAAATGGTGCCGAACTGGCCGCCGCTTGTAGAGCAGAGCGGACAGATCGATGTTTTGGCTTTTCCTTCCGTATTGCCTATAAATTTAGAGTTGACGTGAAGACGTGACATACTTTCAGAGTCAACTCTAAATAGTGCCGAACTGGCCGCCGCTTGTAGAGCAGAGCGGACAGATCGATGTTTTGGCTTTTCCTTCTGTATTGTCTATAAATTTAGAGTTGACGTGAAGACGTGGCATACTTTCAGAGTCAACTCTAAATAGTGCCGAACTGGCCGCCGCTTGTAGAGCAGAGCGGACAGATCGATGTTTTGGCTTTTCCTTCTGTATTGCCTATAAATTTATAGTTGACGTGAAGACGTGACATACTTTCAGAGTCAACTCTAAATAGTGCCGAACTGGCCGCCGCTTGTACAGTAGTGCGGTCGAATCAATGTTTTGAAGTCTATTCTTGTATTGACAGTAATGAATATTCCTACGGGAATATATTGAGCCTATGAGAAAATATTCCTACGGGAATATATTGTGCCTTCAGGAAGTATTCCTACGGGAATGAAATGTTGCCTTCGAGAAATATTCCTACGGGAATATATGGTGCCTTCGAGAATGTAATTCCTACGGGAATGAAATGCAGCCTTCGAGAAAGTAATTCCTACGGGAATGAAATGCAGTCTTCGAGTAGAAATTCCTACGGGAATGAAATGTTGCCTTCGAGAAGTAATTCCTACGGGAATGAAATGTTGCCTTCGAGAAATATTCCTACGGGAATATATTGCGAGTTCGAGAATTATTCCTCCGGGAATATAAAATGTGCCTTGGGAGAATGTCGGATGGCCTATGAGTTTTACTCTAAGGCAACCCGCACGACGGATGGTCTGGGAGGGCAACCCGTGCGAAACTAATAGAACTACGTGGGTCTGAGACCGTATGCAGGATGATACTGTGAGGCCCCTATTTGGACCCCACTTACATTTGTATCTAAGCTATGTTCATACATGTGTCCCAGGTTGAAGTACGGTTAGTAAATACAGAATAAAAGCACATAATAAGAAATTTACTTTCGTACCTTACATTTCTCGTCCCGCATCTTTATCGTCCTCCTATAGTAAGTTCATTTGGTTGTGTTTATCCAAAGTCATGCCCGATACCTACAAAATTTGACGACGGGCTTAGTCATGTAAATATGATTAAGCGAGGATATACCTCTTTCATTTTATTATACAATTAAAATAACTTACGCATTGTAATTACATAGTTTTCATACTAACCGTTTTCCGTCTCAGTAATGAACTCATGAAGCATATAACTACATGAACATGTTAGTATCAATAGAACATTATGAGCAGTATAAGATCATAACCATATCATGTACAATGTAACATTAAAGCAGTGTGTCCATGTATCAGTATCTATGAAAGAACATAATAATTGGGGGAACATGTCAGTAATCATAAACAGTATAAGGAGCTGTAGTATTCATATGAACTATGGAACATGTCATGTAAGTATCATAACTGTATCTATATCATGAAAGCAGTGCAGATACATAATTTCATATCAGTTTTCATGTCTATGAGCATTTATCTTTGTTTCTTTTCTTAGGATATATTAGGGGCGATTCGACTTCTTTTTCCTTTTTCCTTTACCCCGAAGGGTCCTTTACCCCGAAGGGTCCTTTACCCCGAAGGGTCATACATGTGCATGCATATTCAAGTCGCCCGTAATATAACCTCGTGTCGACACGTTTACATAATAATGAGTTATTCATATTTATTCATCCCCTCAGAAGTAATTCGCATGTTTGCCTTTATCAAGGTCATACAATATAGCGACATTAATTATCAGTGATGTCAACTATGCATTTAACATTCAGTAATATAAGAGTGCGTGTGTAAAAAAGAAAGTAAAGCCATAAAGCTTAAATGAAATAGGTAGCTCTCACCATCAGTCGTTCTTTGCTTTTGATAGTAAATCATATTTGCCATGTCTATTTTGAGGTGCCATCCTTCGCGATATCTTTATAGAAATCGTATCCTAAGGGCATTTAAATCGGGGTTGCACCTCACTATAGCTATAATATTGACTGTTATGTTGACATCATTTGGTAGCTACTTAAATAGCCCTTAATCAACCTTAACCAAGAAAGAGACAGTTTCAATCAATGATAAGAGAACCATGGAGTTTCTCCATATAAAGCAGTATAACTAAATCAGTATAAAGCAGTAGATAGGAGAAAGCCGATAATATGAGAGAAAACCCCCACCTATAGAATACTTTACTTCATGAACTAAATTATAAACTATTGCATGTTAAATTGTGCATCTACATCAGCTTCAACACCCCCATAATTAAAACCCTTAAAATGAATAGTATAAGCACTGAACCAATTGGTTCAGCCATCCATAACTCGTACCCCAATATATTGTAAACGAGGGGCAGCAGTTATACTAACTCTACTTTTCATCTTAGATCAACAGCCGGCCAAGTTGGATAAGAGAGCCAGCACAAATGAAGTCCCCATAATATTTATAATAGCAGTTAACTGGAAGAAGCATTTCCCATGAAAATTTCCCCAAAAAAAAAACTATATAAAAGCTGCAACATGAGCCTTATCCAGCCGGCCAACCAGCCTTAAACAAAAAGTAATCGGCTCCCAATATAAAAAGGGGAACCTCAAGTAATAATGCAGTAACATCAGCCTCAGCTGGGAGGAATGGATATTCATCATAAAACCCCTACCTTAACTCTAACTGGCCAAGATCCATATCAATACATCAGGAGATACGCAATTCATTAAATTCCCCAACTACGAATCGATAATCGTTATAACCAGAAACTTAATAAGCAGAACTTTCATAGAAGAAGAGGGGAATTGGAAAGAGGAGCTCACCGAACAGGTAAGACAAACTGGCCACAGATTCAAGACGAAAACACAAACTCATGCGCCTTCTGCGAGCCCTAGGAGAGAGCAGGAGGAAGGCCAAACTATACCTTGCCATGCTCTGATCCTAACAGCAGTTCACTATAAGGGAGGAAGAGTAGGAGGATAGCGAAGGAGAGCGGCTCCGAAAGCCCTAGCCGCGATGTAATCGCGAGCGAGAGAACTAAAGAGGGAGTCGGCAAGAACAATTAAAATATAAAGTCCCCACCGCCTCAAAAGTTAATCCCATTTATAATGAAGCCCATTAATTGCTATCAGCACACCTTTGTTAATTAGTCCTGTTAGTGTTTGAATCCCAAGTCAACTTAGCTAACAAGCTCATTGGCACACCAATTTACCATGAGTACCCCAAGTTCATTATATGCACTCCAATTTTAATCCTCCATTGCCGCCAGCGATGGTAAATTCACAATTTCATCAAATTAATGCAATATGAAATTACAATTGTAAAAAGAGAGCTTCGTCACTACATACAAATCATTGCGATAAACCAATGTCGACACTGATTTATGTTTTTCATCATAGGGGATATATATCTATTAATTTAAATGGAGTTTTCTTATCCATTTGTATCAATTCACAGTTTGGGCCGTTACAAATTCTTCCCCTCTTATAGAACTTTTCGTCCTCGAAAATAGGACACGATATTAATTCTCAAATATGACATTATTTACTTTCCCATGTTCAAATCTTCCCTTGCTCTCCCGTGTTCCGAACTCTTAAAACTAAAGCGATTGATAAACCATTACCATGAACAATAAAAGAAAATTAGTATTCCATGCAGCATATAAAACCTTGTCGTGAATCACTATCATATATCTTTCTTCGTCCACCGGTTGGACTTTTATCTTTAGCCGTGTATCGTTTGATCTCATACTTTTCACGTTAATGGAATATTGACAATTTACCTTATCATTTGTAACTATTCGTAAATCATGACATGATATGCACGTTGCACTCTCTTACGTTCTCATTTCACCTACGCACATGTCATCACTCATCATTTCCCGTCCCTTACATTTTAAACTTTCCTTCAATATGACATTATATATTAGTGCACGCAAATGAACTTTTTACCTCACCTTCTTTACTTGCTTTGATTACCATATTTTCATTTTGCAGTTAGGAGTTTCCTTTACTCCCCATGTCATTTGTCATAGCACTTTTCTTTGTCCAATACCTAAATTGTTGATTTAGATTCGTATCTCCTTATCCTATTGGCCCTTTCCAATACGACCGACAATATGTCGAATGTCAGTAGACTTTCTTTTCCTGTAGCTTCACATTTTCATATTCCCGTTTTCATTTACAAATTCCTTTTTAACGTTTAATCTTTAGCCCTTCCTCAGTTTACTTTATCACTTATTTTCACATTTCTTGAAACAATTACATAGTATTGAAACGACAGGCTTGGTATACAATTTATCTTGTAACTTTATTTCATTTTCTTTTTACTTGTGCGTGTAATACGTTGTTTCAAAACTTTGGTCCCTATTCACATTGTCTTTTCGTTTCATTCACCATTACTTCTTTTTTTCAGTACATATCGTTTTTGTTATAACTATTCTATGAATGTGTAGCAGTGTCTCCATGGAAGATATAATTTGTATTTATACACCGTTCAATCCATGTTTATCCTAGTCATTTAAACACATTTAGATAAGTACCTTCCTCTTTCAACTACTCCATGCTTTTCACATTCGTTTGATTTGTGAAAATACTACTTTCTTTTTACACAAGTAAGAAATATTTCTTGGAGAAGATGGTTATCTCAAGCATTTGCTAGTGGTCTTTATGACACAGCCGGTCATATCGGGCCTTTATTTTAATACTGAATGAAAATATAGGTTCATATTTACTCCAGTACTCACTCTCATGATGGAATGTGTTGGGAAACCGATCTCTTGTTTCTTTTCCTTCATCTTTCTAACATTAGTTTTGTAACACCTCTTTCACTTCCATATAACGTATCAAAGATTCGGCCGAAATCCAAAATATATTATATAGCGTGAAAGTGAAATTACAAATCATTATACTCTTTATTTTGCTTATTCATTCCTTTCAATGTTACATACCCATTAGCACATTCTCCTTTTGGTCATAGCTTTTACATCGAATGTAGTGAGTTAGACTTACCACAAATTTTTAAGAGTGCTTCATTGAAAACAATCATGTCTTTTAGGAAACATTTTATCTAAGCATTCTTCCTGAGCTATTCACTTTTCTCTATTATTCTTGCTTTACTATGTCATCTTTACCAAATAATTTGTAATCGTTGGTCGTCTTATAAGAAAATGGAGAGATTTTTCATCTTTACTACTCTTCATATACCTTTTCTATAAGGCAACATAAATGTAAGGTTATTTTCATTACCCCTTGATCTTATGCGTAATTATTCATAAGCACATCGTTCTTTACTCTTAGTTTTACTTCAAATCGCAATAGTGTTAAATTTGAGTAAGTTACAAGTGAATAAAACTCCTCAGATACTTTATACATCATATCAGTCATATAATTTGCCACCATCATTCATTTTATAGCAGAAAGGAGGGGTTCCATTTCAGATACACTTCATATGCCTTCGTTGTCAAAGTGATATGTGCATCTGAGTGAAAATATATTTTATGTTCATTTGACATTTCACGTTAAAAATCACATCTATCTTCTTTTTATTGCTATCCTAAATGTTGTCATTTCATGCCTTTAAGATTACGCGTCGTCTTCATCCTTACTTATTATAGTCGAATAATTTCATGTCGGACTTTTATTTGAACTTTAACTTGGAAGCTACATCTACATCTTTTTGCCCATACAGGCACCATAATGATAAGCATAATAATCCTCAATATTATTTCATATTTCATCTCATCAAAATTATTTGATTCCTCCTTAACCACCATAACTAAAATTGATAGGTTTACTTTACTTTGAGTCATGAAAATTCATGTGTGAAAAGTTGATTCGAATATATCTTTCCGTAGTATCACTTCTTTTCGTATTCATTGACTTCATGACATCATATTACCACTACTTACATTTATAACTTCTAGTATAACCAAATTCCGTTTTCTTTTTACAATGAATAGCATTATTTAACTTTTCTATAGATGTTTAGCAATGTCTGCATAGACAATAAACTTTTGTTTCTTGTAAAAAATGAGAGTCAGACCTCCGTCTTCGCAGTATAAAAAGAGACAACGCTAATATATGCGTATAACCTTTCTTCCGATTCTAAGTACAATCATCTTTCAACTCATTTATACTTATCATATTCATTTTAATACGAAAATCTTTCTTTGCAGAAACAGTTGGGCTGATTTGTGTAATAGGGACAATAGCAAGATCTACTTGAAGTTATCTCGCTTTATGTTCGTGTACATTTCATTTAAGACTTATCAGTTCATGAATTCTTTCCAAACCTTTGGACGTACGTTAATTTAAAAATAATTTCACTTACTATATTTTTATGAACGCTTTTCTCACTATCATATCATGTGTACTTATTCAGTACTCACTACAACCGAACTTCTTGAAAACCTGGCTCTGATACCAAATTGTGAGGCCCCTATTTGGACCCCACTTACATTTGTATCTAAGCTATGTTCATACATGTGTCCCAGGTTGAAGTGCGGCTAGTAAATACAGAATAAAAGCACATAATAAGAAATTTACTTTCGTACCTTACATTTCTCGTCCCGCATCTTTATCGTCCTCCTATAGTAAGTTCATTTGGTTGTGTTTATCCAAAGTCATGCCCGATACCTACAAAATTTGACGACGGGCTTAGTCATGTAAATATGACTAAGCGAGGATATACCTCTTTCATTTTATTATACAATTAAAATAACTTACGCATTGTAATTACATAGTTTTCATACTAACCATTTTCCGTCTCAGTAATGAACTCATGAAGCATATAACTACATGAACATGTTAGTATCAATAGAACATTATGAGCAGTATAAGATCATAACCATATCATGTACAATGTAACATTAAAGCAGTGTGTCCATGTATCAGTATCTATGAAAGAACATAATAATTGGGGGAACATGTCAGTAATCATAAACAGTATAAGGAGCTGTAGTATTCATATGAACTATGGAACATGTCATGTAAGTATCATAACTGTATCTATATCATGAAAGAAGTGCAGATACATAATTTCATAGCAGTTTTCATGTCTATGAGCATTTATCTATGTTTCTTTTCTTAGGATATATTAGGGGCGATTCGACTTCTTTTTCCTTTTTCCTTTACCCCGAAGGGTCCTTTACCCCGAATGGTCCTTTACCCCGAAGGGTCCTTTACCCCGAAGGGTCCTTTACCCCGAAGGGTCCTTTACCCCGAAGGGTCATACATGTGCATGCATATTCAAGTCGCCCGTAATATAACCTCGTGTCGACACGTTTACATAATAATGAGTTATTCATATTTTTTTCATCCCCTCATAAGTAATTCGCATGTTTGCCTTTATCAAGGTCATACAATATAGCGACATTAATTATCAGTGATATCAACTATGCATTTAACATTCAGTAATATAAGAGTGCGTGTGTAAAAAAGAAAGTAAAGCCATAAAGCTTAAATGAAACAGGTAGCTCTCACCATCAGTCGTTCTTTGCTTTTGATAGTAAATCATATTTGCCATGTCTATTTTGAGGTGCCATCCTTCGCGATATCTTTATAGAAATTGTATCCTAAGGGCATTTAAATCGGGGTTGCACCTCACTATAGCTATAATATTGACTGTTATGTTGACATCATTTGGTAGCTACTTAAATAGCCCTTAATCAACCTTAACCAAGAAAGAGACAGTTTCAATCAATGATAAGAGAACCATGGAGTTTCTCCATATAAAGCAGTATAACTAAATCAGTATAAAGCAGTAGATGGGAGAAAGCCGACAATATGAGAGAAAACCCCCACCTATAGAATACTTTACTTCATGAACTAAATTATAAACTATTGCATGTTAAATTGTGCATCTACATCAGCTTCAACACCCCCATAATTAAAACCCTTAAAATGAATAGTATAAGCACTGAACCAATTGGTTCAGCCATCCTTAACTCGTACCCCAATATATTGTAAACGAGGGGCAGCAGTTATACTAACTCTACTTTTCATCTTAGATCAACAACCGGCCAAGTTGGATAAGAGAGCCAGCACAAATGAAGTCCCCATAATATTTATAATAGCAGTTAACTGGAAGAAGCATTTCCCATGAAAATTTCCCAAAAAAAAACTATATAAAAGCTGCAACATGAGCCTTATCCAGCCGGCCAACCAGCCTTAAACAAAAAGTAATCGGCTCCCAATATAAAAAGGGGAACCTCAAGTAATAATGCAGTAACAGCAGCCTCAGCTGGGAGGAATGGATATTCATCATAAAACCCCTACCTTAACTCTAACCGGCCAAGATCCATATCAATACATCAGGAGATACGCAATTCATGAAATTCCCCAACTACGAATCGATAATCGTTATAACCAGAAACTTAATAAGCAGAACTTTCATAGAAGAAGAGGGGAATTGGAAAGAGGAGCTCACCGAACAGGTAAGACAAACCGGCCACAGATTCAGGACGAAAACACAAACTCATACGCCTTCTGCGAGCCCTAGGCGAGAGCTGGAGGAAGGCCAAACTACACCTTGCCATGCTCTGATCCTAACAGCAGTTCACTATAAGGGAGGAAGAGTAGGAAGATAGCGAAGGAGAGCGGCTCCGAAAGCCCTAGCCGCGATGTAATCGCGAGCGAGAGAACTAAAGAGGTAGTCGGCAAGAACAATTAAAATATAAAGTCCCCACCGCCTCAAAAGTTAATCCCATTTATAATGAAACCCATTAATTGCTATCAGCACACCTTTGTTAATTAGTCCTGTTAGTGTTTGAATCCCAAGTCAACTTAGCTAACAAGCTCATTAGCACACCAATTAACCATGAGTACCCCAAGTTCATTATATGCACTCCAATTTTAATCCTCCATTGCCGCCAGCGATGATAAATTCACAATTTCATCAAATTAATGCAATATGAAATTACAATTGTAAAAAGAGAGCTTCGTCACTACATACAAATCATTGCGATAAACCAATGTCGACACTGATTTATGTTTTTCATCATAGGGGATATATATCTATTAATTTAAATGGAGTTTTCTTGTCCATTTGTATCAATTCACAGTTTGGGCCGTTACAGATACGGAGTACGTAGGCGGTGGTCGTGGGAAGACTGCCTCGGCCCAATAAGAGTCCAGATGTCCCCTCCCTTATAAATGTTATATTATGTCTGTTTGTTAGTATGGGTTGAATTCTGTTTCGTGGTTCTAATAACTTGTCTTTGGCACAGGTGACAGGTGCGGATGAGTGACAACATCTGTGTGTGGATGAAGCCACGGAGCAGGCTACGTCAGGTACAAGTTGTTAAGCCGCATCCCTTTTGTTGTGCCCCACCTCATAGCATCTATATATTGGCAACGAATTAATGCGGCGGAGGTATGGAAGTTATTCATGCAGGTCTTGAGTTTAAGGTTTCTGTGATAGTTAATCTTCCGCTACGATACGACGTCTTCCGCTAAATACTATAAAGTGCACTCTTTAATGAAGTCTTCCGCTAGAATGTCGCTTCCTTACTCTGTTGATGTGTAGTGACTTTCGCTTAACACCACCCCAATGCATGACCTTGGAGTGTTCAAGGAAGGGGGTTGAAGAAGCTAGTACCTTCACCCTTCGTGATCGCTTCAGCGTCGTGCAAAAAGGGTGGTGTGCGATAAGATCCCCCGGTCGGACTGTTGATTTTGGAGGGGGGTCTTATAAATGGATCAGAGCCTAACCGATCTTGTCGACCAAAAGTGATCACAGAAACAACTATTTCTCCACCGGTCGTTATTGCGTGGTTCGGGACGAACCACTGCAGCGGAAGCAGTGGTGGACCTTAAAGTTAAAAGTTGACAACAAATTAACTTGGCATATATTTGTGGATTGACACTTAAATGTCATTTACCACATCTGATCTCAAAACGATGATTTACATTGTCCCCATAAAACACTTCCGTTAAACCCTACAAACGTCTACTTCAAATTTTGAACCCCGGGTTTAAGCCTCTTTGTTTTATTGGGGTTAAATTTTTGTTTTCAAAATTCCATTCGAGGTAAACTAATCGTATGGAATTATGTGTGCAATGTAAGGATTCTATTACTAATTTCAATCCCAGGTTTAAGCCTCTTTGTTTTATTGGGATTAAAATTCTCATTTTTAAATTTCATTTGAGGTGAGCTAATCAAATGAAAATTTGTGTGTATATGGAGAATTGCTCTGACGATTGCAAATATGAAGTATGCTTTGACTTGATATGACATTTATCAATTTGACCATCTGTTTAAAATAAAGCTGTGTAATCGTAGAAGAGCTATGATGAAATGTTAGTCTTTTCAATAACGTCAATATTTCAGGAAATAATTACTAAGGCAATGTGCTGGATTGAAATAAAATAGTGGCAAATTTAGAAAAGCTTGTATGCACCCCATCCTAGAAGTACATTGTTAGCATTGATGGGACTTGCAATATTGCATACTCGGCCAGCCAGAAAGCCTCATTAAAAAGGGTAAGTCACCGCGGACCCGAATATGTTGGTTGCCTATTTTATTCATTGTTTTTACTGTAAATTGCTTGATGTGGAAAAGTGGCGGGTCGGTCATGCCCGTAGACCGTACGTACCGGTGTGGGAGGGTTGACGACTCTAGGCGACAGGGAGATGTGCACCCCGGGAGCTCGATTGTATCTTATATGCCCCGCTGGGTCCCTCCGCTGGTTGGCCAAATTCAATTATTGCCAGACGTCTCCTACGACCGAGAGTACACGTGGTTGTACGTTAGGGCCTGGGTAGTGCGGTACTTCCACACCCAGAAGTGGCAGGACCGGCCACTGTCACCGACGGCCACATCGGTGAGGCTCGCGGGGTTCGCTACCCTGCTGGAAGAAAAGCGGTCAAAATATGGCAACATAATGTGCAAATAATTGTATGTGATTATCGTGGCGAGTCAGTCATGCCCAAGGACCGTTCGTACAAGAATGGGAAGGTTGACAACTCATGAGGCACTAGGGAGTGTGTGAACCCCGGGAGGTTATTTATTATTTCCCCGAGAGGTCCCTCCGCTGGATAGCCGAATCTCGGAATCGCCGGATGTCGCTCACATCCAAGAGTACACAGAGTTGTACGTTGGGGCCTGGGTAGTGCGGTACGTCCACACCCAGAAGTGGCAGGACCGGCCACTGTCACCGGCGGCCACATCGGTGAGGCCCGCGGGGGTCGCTACCCTGCTGGAAGAAAAGCGGTCAGACTGTATCAACGCAGGGAATTGTGATGAGTCATGAGTACTTGTCGTGCATGGACTGCATACACATCGTTTGCATCGTAACATACATATATCTACATGTACCATCAACATATAACCTTCGTATGGGAGTTGGTTATATGTTCATGGATTTTTCACTACTTACTTGCAATTTTACATGTACCATCAACATATAACCTTCGTATGGGAGTTGGTTATATGTTCATGGATTTTTCACTGCTTACTTGCAATTTGTACATGTACCAACAACATATAACCTTCGTATGAGAGTTGGTTATATGTTCATGGATTTACCCTGCTTACGTACATTTCTGTTCATCTATCCCACTAACATATAACCTTCGTATGGGAGTTGGTTATATGTTCATGGATTTACACTGCTTACTGGCATTTCTTGTTCTTTGTTCCACAGACATATAACCTTCGTATGAGAGTCGGTTATATGTTAATGGGTTTTTACTATGTACCTCTAGGACACAACTCATAAATTTTGCGTTTCAGATATGCAAACTTTGGAGGTATTCGACTATGCTAGAATTACTTATTCGATATAATTATCTAAGCTGATAATTCAGTTAGCGAACGATTTGGCGCACGAAATGTTCACTCAAACAATATATATATCAGAATTAGGGCAGAATGGACATGTCTAGGGTAAAGCTACCCCCTAGTTCGCTTAAGCTACTTATTGCAGTACACGGCGGGAGCCGTCAACACAGCTCATTTAGGTAAAACCAAACCTATAGACCCTTAAATTTTGGGGGTCGTTCGACAAATATAGTGGTCTATAGTAGGCTCCGTTTTAATCTCCATGACCCACTCGTATTTTCAGGGACGAAAATTTTCTTTGTTTTATTGGATTGTAACATCCCGACTTTGAAAAGGGGTCTAGCCGGTTCAGTTGAACCCTTGGAGGAGCTTAGGCCGGGTCAGAGGAAAACCACGACCCGACCTTCACCACATAACGGTGGTCATTTAGAGAAATGACTATTTTGGGTAGCATCGTGCTTCACCACAACGTCAAAGTTGTTTATGGAGCATACGTGCTCCGAATTGACTTCCGTCAGTTGCGTTAGACTCGTACGGTTGATACGAGTGCAACAGAATTTGTTTCGTTCCAATCCGAGGTCATTTGGTAAAAGTGACCATTTTGAGTACCGTAGCGCGTCACAACGACGCACATGGAGCATACGTGCTCCGAATTGACTTCCGTCAGTTGCGTTAGACTTGTACGGTTGATACGAGTGCAACAGAATTTGTTTCATTCCAATCCGAGGTCGTTTGGAGAAAACGACTATTTTGAGTAATATCGAGCGTCGCAACAACGCCATTTTAGAATATTAAGCAAACGAACTCCGAATTGAATTCTGTCAGTTGCATTAGACTCGTATGGTCGATACGAGTGCAACGGAATTCGTTTCATTCCAATCCGAAGTTTTTTGGAGAAAACGACTATTTTGAGTAATATCGAGCGTCGCAACAACGCCATTTTAGAATATTGAGCAAACGAACTCCAAATTGAATTCTGTCAGTGGAATTAGACTTGTATAGCGAATACGAATGCAACAAAATTCGTTTCGCCCGATTTTGACATCATTTGGTCAAGTAAATAAAAATAAACGTTCGTAAAATTATAAGATTTTCGAGATACGTAAACGCTGGATTTCAACCCTGCCACGTCCATGGTGACCCGACACTCGATGACTCAGACCCATTTTGACCTTGACCATATGCAGGACCCACTTAGAGTTGACTTTGGTCAACCCTCTTAAAAGAGGATATTTTTGGATCTTTTAAAACCCTCTCCACTCATCCTCCACTCAACAAAACCATAATCTCCATGCCATTCTCTCATCGGCTGATCAAGAATTTGGCACTAATCCCAAAGCCAAGAAGTTTAGACATATGGCCCACCCAAACATTCTCTCACTCTCCCTCTCTCTCACTCTCATCATATTGGTTAAAACCTAGCCCTCCACATGGCTAATGGCCTACCTAAGCTTATAGGTTGTACAACTCCCCAATGGATGTCTGCCACTTGTCTTAACCAAATGGATGGAGGCAAGGCTTCTTCTCCCATGGAAGATAGTCCCATATCGAAGGTAAGAGGGAGGGGGGTGCTCCATCTCCCTATATAAGGACCCCTTGTCTCCCAAAGAAAGACACACCTCTCCCCCATCTCAGTCGAGCCCATCCAAACCTCTGCCGGAGCTCCACCTCGCCGGAAAATGCGAGCCGAATCTCCACCACCCTCCACCACCCTCCACCACCTCCAATGGCGGAACTCGCCGAAAGCTCTCGGAGGCCCACAAAAAGGGTGGGATCTTCTCCTCTCCTCCCTACCTTATCCCCGGATGCATCACATGCAAACGCCAGCGACCGGAGCGCCGCCACCGCCCTCCCCCTCCTCCATGCAGATTTTGATAAAAATCAACTCCGGCGGTGGCCGGCGGCGGCAGGCCGCCGGACCACCGCCGGAGGGAGCGCCCGCCCCCGTATAGACGGCCGGGGGCGGAGCCACGGCCGGCCGGTGGCCGGACGCCGGCGGGGAAAGCCCGCAAGGGGGAGGCGGCGTACTGAATCAGCAGTTTTGTCAAAAAATTTGATAAATTTTTTATAATTTTTTATTATTATATTTATTATATCATTTGATTTTTTTGGGTTTTATATAGAGCCCAAATCCAAAAACTTTGAACATCAAAGTTGCTCATGTTGGCAAGGGCTAGCCCCTGTAAAAATTTCATAATTTTTGGAGGAGGCTAAGTATTTTTAGAAATTAAAATACTATGATTTTTGGGGTTTTTGAATTATCAGAGGGCCGTAACAATGATGGAAAATTTTGAGAAAATTTGGGAAGCTTCCTACTACTGACTTACATCTACTGTAATTATTTTGGAAATTTTGAAATGGGTTTACTATTTTTAGATGTTAAAAATCTATGTTATGAATTAATAATGAATTACGCTCTCCTCCAGCACGTTTCCAAAAATTATGGGAAGCTCGGGAGGCTGGATCGCACCCTCTAAAAGTTTGGGTATTTTTAAAAGTAAAAATATCGACGCGCAGTTAAGGTCGCAATCGCGAGGCGACGCCGTCAATTCAATAACCTCAAGATAATTAAAAATTTGAAATCAAGGCACACGAAAATCAGTAACCTCATAAAATATAAGTAAGCTCCTATGAACGGAGAAAGAACAGAGTTTCCTCCTATGAACGGAGATGGAACAGAATTTCCTCCTATGAATCGAGATGGAACGGAACTTTCCTCCTATGAACGGAGATGGAACTGAAGCCTCCTGATTATCGAGTGATTGAACTACTAACCCTTTTATTTATTATGCTCTCCAGTCTCGCACTGGTCCTGCGTTTACTTTCTGCATTTATTTCCAGTAATCCAGTCTCGCACTGGTCCTGATATTAAGGCCTCTGCTTTCGGCCAATTATACTCCTGATATTATGGCCTCTGCTTTCGGCCTATTTTACTGCTTGATATTATGGCCTCTGCTTTCGGCCTATTTTACTGCTTGATATTATGGCCTCTGCTTTCGGCCTATTTTACTGCTTGATATTATGTCCCCCTGCTTCCGGCCTTTATTACTGCTTATGTTGCACCTTCATTATATTTTAGTGCCGATCTGGCCGCCGCTTGTAGAGCAGAGCGGACAGATCGATGTTTTGGCTTTTCCTTCTGTATTGCCTATAAATTTAGAGTTGACGTGAAGACGTGACATACTTTCAGAGTCAACTCTAAATAGTGCCGAACTGGCCGCCGCTTGTAGAGCAGAGCGAACAAATCGATGTTTTGGCTTTTCCTTCTGTATTGCCTATAAATTTAGAGTTGACGTGAAGACGTGGCATACCTTCAGAGTCAACTCTAAATAGTGTCGAACTGGCCGCCGCTTGTAGAGCAGAGCGGACAGATCGATGTTTTGGTTTTTCCTTCCGTATTGCCTATAAATTTAGAGTTGACGTGAAGACGTGACATACCTTTAGAGTCAACTCTAAATAGTGCCGAACTGGCCGCCGCTTGTAGAGCAGAGCAGACAGATCGATGTTTTGGCTTTTCCTTCTGTATTGCCTATAAATTTAGAGTTGACGTGAAGACGTGACATACCTTCAGAGTCAACTCTAAATAGTGCCGAACTGGCCGCCGCTTGTAGAGCAGAGCAGACAGATCGATGTTTTGGCTTTTCCTTCCGTATTGCCTATAAATTTAGAGTTGACCTGAAGACGTGGCATACCTTCAGAGTCAACTCTAAATAGTGCCGAACTGAACGCCGCTTGTAGAGCAGAGCAGACAGATCGATGTTTTGGCTTTTCCTTCTGTATTGCCTATAAATTTAGAGTTGACGTGAAGACGTGGCATACCTTCAGAGTCAACTCTAAATAGTGTCGAACTGGCCGCCGCTTGTAGAGCAGAGCGGACAGATCGATGTTTTGGTTTTTCCTTCCGTATTGCCTATAAATTTAGAGTTGACGTGAAGACGCGACATACCTTTAGAGTCAACTCTAAATAGTGTCGAACTGGCCGCCGCTTGTAGAGCAGAGCAGACATATCGATGTTTTGGCTTTTCCTTCTGTATTGCCTATAAATTTAGAGTTGCCGTGAAGATGTGGCATACCTTCAGAGTCAACTCTAAATAGTGCCGAACTGGCCGCCGCTTGTAGAGCAGAGCGGACAGATCGATGTTTTGGCTTTTCCTTCCGTATTGCCTATAAATTTAGAGTTGGCGTGAAGACGTGGCATACCTTCAGAGTCAACTCTAAATAGTGCCGAACTGGCCGCCGCTTGTAGAGCAGAGCGGACAGATCGATGTTTTGGCTATTCCTTTTGTATTGCCTATAAATTTAGAGTTGACGTGAAGACGTGGAATACCTTCAGAGTCAACTATAAATAGTGCCGAACTGGCCGCCGCTTGTAGAGCAGAGCGGACAGATCGATGTTTTGGCTTTTCCTTCTGTATTGCCTATAAATTTAGAGTTGACGTGAAGACGTGGCATACTTTCAGAGTCAACTCTAAATGGTGCTGAACTGGCCGCCGCTTGTAGAGCAGAGCGGACAGATCGTTGTTTTGTCTTTTCCTTCTGTATTGCCTATAAATTTAGAGTTGACGTGAAGACGTGACATACTTTCAGAGTCAACTCTAAATAGTGCCTAACTGGCCGCCGCTTGTAGAGCAGAGCGGACAGATCGATGTTTTGGCTTTTCCTTCTGTATTGCCTATAAATTTAGAGTTGACGTGAAGACGTGGCATACTTTCAGAGTCAACTCTAAATAGTGCCGAACTGGCCGCCGCTTGTAGAGCAGAGCGGACAGATCGATGTTTTGGCTTTTCCTTCTGTATTGCCTATAAATTTAGAGTTGACGTGAAGACGTGACATACTTTCAGAGTCAACTCTAAATAGTGCCGAACTGGCCGCCGCTTGTACAGCTGCGCGGTCGAATCAATGTTTTGAAGTATATTCTTGTATTGACAGTAATGAATATTCCTACGGGAATATATTGAGCCTATGAGAAAATATTCCTACGGGAATATATTGTGCCTTCGGGAAGTATTCCTACGGGAATGAAATGTTGCCTTCGAGAAATATTCCTACGGGAATATATGGTGCCTTCGAGAAAGTAATTCCTACGGGAATGAAATGCAGCCTTCGAGAAAGTAATTCCTACGGGAATGAAATGCAGCCTTCGAGTAGAAATTCCTACGGGAATGAAATGTTTCCTTCGAGATGTAATTCCTACGGGAATGAAATGTTGCCTTCGAGAAATATTCCTACGGGAATATATTGTGCCTTCGAGAATTATTCCTCCAGGAATATAAAATGTGCCTTGGGAGAATGTCGGATGGCCTATGAGTTTTACTCTATGGCAACCCGCACGACGGATGGTCTGGGAGGGCAACCCGTGCGAAACTAATAGAACTACGTGGGTCTGAGATCGTATGCAGGATGATTCGGAGTACGTAGGCGGTGGTCGTGGGAAGACTGCCTCGGCCCAATAAGAGTCCAGATGTCCCCTCCCTTATAAATGTTATATTATGTTTGTTTGTTAGTAGGGGTTGAATTCTGTTTCGTGGTTCTAATAACTTGTCTTTGGCACAGGTGATAGGTGCGGCTGAGTGACAACATCTGTGTGTGGATGAAGCCATGGAGCAGGATACGTCAGGTACAAGTTGTTAAGCCGCATCCCTTTTGTTGTGCCCCACCTCTAACATCTATATATTGGCAACGAATTAATGCGGTGGAGGTATGGAAGTTATTCATACAGTTCTTGAGTTTAAGGTTTCTGTGATAGTTAATCTTCCGCTACAATACGACGTCTTCCGCTAAATACTATAAAGTGCACTCTTTAATGAAGTCTTCCGCTAGAATGTCGCTTCCTTACTCTGTTGATGTGTAGTGACTTTCACTTAACACCACCCCAATGCATGACCTTGGAGTGTTCAAGGAAGGGGGTTGAAGAAGCTAGTACCTTCACCCTTCATGATCGCTTCGACGTCGTGCAAAAAGGGTGGTGTGCGATAAGATCCCCCGGTCGGACTGTCGATTTTGGAGGGGGGTCTTACATAAATGACCTCCAATGCCCTCCAAATTTTGGTGGATGCTCCTTAGGGTTATGTTATGACCTAGGTAAAAATCTCAGCCCAGTTGGGACTATTTTGGTTGAGTAATTGGTTAACCCAAGTTAGGTCAAATTGGGACATAGTTAGGGCATGGTGTTTATCTTGGAATTTTGTGGTCAAATCTCCTCACCATGAGATGGAACCTTGTCCACAGGTTTAGGATCACCTAAAGTATCCCCATGAGTGGTTTGGGTTGGTGTAGAGGTGATTAAGCCATAGAACACTAGTTTTATTCCTATGTGTGCATTTAGAACCTTGTGAAGGCCATGTGGTCAAAAGTCCCTGGATGGTTATGAAACTTGGTGGATAGGTTCATAGGGTGTAAATAGGCACCAGGTAATTTTATAAGAATTTTAGGAGCCAATATTCCCTCTGAATTAGGACATAACTCCTTTAGGAAAACTTCTTATAAGAAACATTTACATGCTTAAAAAGTCTTGGATGATGATGAAACATTGGTGGTGCCCTTATAATCATGGTTTAGACCTCTGGTAAATTTTGTGAATTTTATTAAATAATTTAATCAGTACTTCTTTCACAAGGCACCTGTTTTGATTTAGACTTAAGAAAAATATTTGGGGGTCCAATACTATTTTATAAACTGTGCAAATTGATGATAGAAAATTTCAGAACATTAGGAAGCTCTGTGAATTTTATAGAATTTTTGAAGACTTAAATCAGTAGGCTACTTCACATTTCATTTAATTTGAGGTTTTCTTAAAGTATATATTATAGTGAGAATATGATTTCCTTAAATCCTGAAACTTAGTCAGTAGCCTTGTCTGATGAATATCAGAGTTTGGTAATTTTCCCATAATTTTAGTGTTGATCTTTTTGGTGGTTCCTTCATAAAATTACAATTTTGGATGGATGATAAATAATTAAATTAGAGAACAATTTCTTACTGTAAAAATATGATATGCTGTTTCTGATGTTATTTGGTCATCATAGATTTATTATAATTTTTGGAGAGCCATATAATAAGAATTTATTACACTTCATGTTCATTTTCATACTTGGCAAATGTTTGGAGAAATTAAAATAAATACTAATAATTAAGGAAAAATATGATTCTCTGGACTTAGTCTTATAACATCATGATAGACCTCTAATAAATATCATGGGTCAGTTGGATGAATATTTGGAGTACCTCTAGTTGTAAGCTTCATATAGTTAGTTTGGTTTGCGTTTAGTAAAACTATGAAACTAAGGTAACTAGTGGCCTACTAAGTGGGAATGACATGTAGTTGGTGTACATGGTCAGGATGAGGAGATTTAGGTCACCAAAAAGGAGTTATTTATTAAGAGTGTTTGGTGAGTTAAGGGTAAAGTAGTGCTTGGGATTGACGAAGGATCGTCTTTTCCCTAGCGTGTCATAAAACACTTAGGTTTAACTCAAGTGAAATGATAAGAGGGGTGTTCTTATGGGTAAATACCAATAACAGTAAGTATCTTGAGAAAGGGAACTTTGGGGTTTCATCCCATTGTGGTTCCTAGTACCGTAGCGAGCCCCTCACAGGGTAACCCTCGGGAAGTCCAAGATTAACCATAAGTCGTAGGAGTATAGAAGGTGCTCAAGACTAACTAATAACACACTCACTCACACTCCGTCGTCACGGGAGTTTAGTTGGTTTGGTACCCCGAGCTGTAGGATCGGTGGTGGTTGGTGCAGATTGTTGATCCAGTGAGTTTGTGACTCAGATATGTTCTTGGTTGGGCAAGTTAAGCCCAGGTGGTTTATGTTTGGAGTTTGTAGATAGATAGTAGAACATGTTGCATGTGCACAAGGTGGTGGGTCCTTAGTGTCGACGGTTGTTGCACCGACGTTGATACTCGGGCTCGGCAAGTGTGGAATTTGCACTTAGCCATAAAAGTCTAGTGGTCCAGCTAGTAAGAGTACGCAGATACTCTGCGGTTTCGCGTTGAGGCGTACGATAGGTCTAGGTTAGGTAGTGCATATACCAACCTAGAGGTGGGCGAGGCCCAACCCACTTCTTTCGTTTGCCACTACGGGAGTATCCTGGGAGTCTAGCTAGCTCCAAAAAGGGGGAACTAAAGGTCTATGCGCATAGAGTCGAAGTGTGTGAGTTGCACTTGTATGAACATAGCATAAACTGCATAACTCTGCATGTCATGGCATAAACATTGCATTTCAACCCCTACCCCTATCGTATAAGTTGGTTATGGGACTTCTTATACGATAGGCCCTGCTAAACGACCTCTTGGTCTATAGGTTTGTATGGGCATTCCTATAAATCAATGGTTACTTTTCTATTATGTACCTACTTTACTTACTGTTCTTTACTTACTCTTTACCTGCTCTTACTATGCTTTATTAACTTCTTTGATTATGTATATATATATACTTGAGTAGTGGTAGAACTCTTCCTGCAGATTATGCCCCGTCATCTGCTTTTTGATTATACCCCTTGCTGTCCTCTTCTTCATCATCCCACACGGTGCCTAGGAGCCATTGTGGGTGGGGTGGGGAACATAAGGCTTAGTCTTTTTGACTAACGGTCGGTGGACCATATCATTTTAGGGGATCGAGGAGACGCAGCAACACCAGAGGCCAATGCATACGGAGGCAGGCCGGTGCAGTACAGGAGCACAAGATTCAGGTTTAGTGAGTGATTAGGAGTTAGCTTTCGCGAGTGATCTTGTAGTGAGGATGTGATGTACAGGGCATGAACCCTTTATTATTGTAACCTTTGTTATCTTTTTTTTTTCAGTTATATCATGTGAACATTTTTATATTTTTCATGTTGATTCTGTGGACTTGTCTTCTTTAATGCACTTTTCTTTGTGATCGATTTGGCCGGCAGGATCGGCGTTTTGTAGTGGCGACCTTTCCGAGTGAAGGTGTCACCGCAAAGCGGCGGTTCTGGGCTTAAGACCCTGTGTTTGGAAAGGAAAAAATGAGGTCTTACAAGTGGTATCAGAGCAAACCTTGATCCGAAGAAAAGAAGTCCACAAAACCTGGGCCACCCCGCGCGAGCTTAGTTTGAGGACAAACTAGCAGCGGAAGCAGTGGTGTGCCCATATGGGAATCACATTGAAAAAGGTCCACTTTTAACTGAATCTTCTTGGTCAGTTTCCCCCTGCGAGTGTCAAGTTTTCTTTTGTAGCCAGCGACAAACCCTGCCCCCAGCAGGGAATACCTCCGGCTGCAAAGATATCTTTAGATAGTCCTTTGGTCAACAAGTTAGACTCAACCCCACTAGGACACATGACTTACCTTGACAATTTATACCATGACCTAGTCTGAAATAGACCGTAGGTATAACCTTTGGTGAAGGTACGAGGATACCCCAAAGAGGCTAGAGAAAGAGAGTTGACACATAAGCAGAATGGTATGAGGCTCATAGATTCAACCCTCGTACCGGTGACATGATTACATTGAGACAACCATCACACTAAACACCGAGGGTCAGATAAGAATTCAAGTGCAGAAGAGACCTATTTGGGATTGGCTCTCAAGTTTAAGGTTATCGTAGAGGGTACCTTGAAGAGTCTGAAGAATGGAGTGAATTGACAAGTTTCAAGATAGAACGCCAAGTCTAAGGTTGTGTTCCCTAAGGATTGCTTGCATACCTAGGACGAATATATTATGGCGATATTGAAGATACTTAGCCCAAAAATAGATAGAGGCTAATCTTTTGTTTATTGGGGCTTACCTTTTGGTTATTGGGCAAATTAGTTACTGACTTGGGTGTCCCTAAAATCTAATTTAGCAAGTGCTATGTCGGGAACATGATGACTTTGAAGTTGATCTTATTCAATATTACTTGTACAAAGATGAGACGGTGTAACCGTATGTTCGGAATAATGATCCGTAGTATTACTAGGGCAATGAATAGACATCATTGATCGAACAACAACTTGACCTTAGTTGAATCGTTGGAAATGTAAGCTGCCAAGATTAATCACTTAGGGATGCAGATGCTCTTCTGGAAGTTGGGAACTGAAATTAGGTCATGCAAGTTTTAGTTATATTTGAAAGTTCTGGTAGTTTGGGGCTCCGGAAGTGATTAACTTATGATTTGTTAAAAATCACGCTCTGTCATGGTGGAAAATTTTAACTACAATAATAACCCTTATACCTTGGGAGCTATGATGGTGAATAACCCGAGATCTTAGGCGAGGACTTATTGGGATTAGAATATAGCGTTTGAGTTTACTATGATAAGATCGATCTAAGTTTATCATACCTTGGACCATTTGAAAGAGATCAAGACTAGCATAAGTTGAAGTGATGGAAATTTGGTGAAATAAACGAGATGATATTTCCGTGATGGAATGGTCTTATAAAAAAAAAATCTTATGGTTTCAAAAGATTTTACTCGTATAGGGAGTCATCTTACCATTATGATTGGTTAATATGTACTCATAAAGGTTCACAAGTGCACCACCATTGAAATTTAAGGAGGATTGGGACGCTAGGAGATTTAATTAGTTCCATCAATAGTAAGAACTGGAAAAGTTGTAGAGTAGAGATGATTGATTACTCGGGTGTACCTAAAGGAGTAAGAATTTGAACGTGTGAAGAAAACTTTAGAGGCATAAGAATCTGCCCAGGTTAGAGTGGAAGTTCGAGGATATAATTATTGATTTCATATACAGGTTGCCACATCCCCACTCCGGGCACATGTTTATTTGGAGCATCGAGGATAGATTAACCAAGGTAGCTAGGTCACCCCGGTCAGGACAGATGATACGACGGTGCGAGTCTTGCGGCGCAAGAAGATCCCATAGGTAAAAATCATGTTGTAAATTATAGACAGGAGGAGCACACCTGGGAGCCACTAGAGCTGGTGTGGAAGAAATAGTCGGTACTCTTCGAGCCAGGAATAACTCCAATTCTTAAGGGATGTTACGTTCAGTCACTCTCGGTGAAAACCCCGCAAGCCTAACCTGAATTTTAAGTACGAAATTATTTTTTTTGTTTATTGGGATTTGTAACATCCCCCAAATAGCTAGACCCCTAAGTTGGTTTTGCCATGACTAGGTCATGACAAAACCATAGAAATAGCTCAAGACCTTGTAAACATAGGTGAGAAGGAGAAAACCCAAGTGGTCTGCAAATAGCAATTTCCAGTTAGCAAGCCTAGGATTGGATTTAGGGGCCCCACTTTGAACCTTGACCCCACCATAGCATCCCTAACCCATTAGGGGTCCTCTTGAAGCACCAAGGACCCATTGTGGTCAAATAAAGAGGCCAATTAGACCAAAGTCAACCTTAATTCTAAAATTGGTCAAACTAACTCAACTAAGGTCAATTGGCCCCCACCATGCCAAATTGACCATGCCCCTACCCTTATATGGGTACTAAGAGCCTAATGGACCAAAAAGCCCCATCATGGGACTTGCAATTTGACCAATTTACTCTTGCCCTAATTTAGGTCAAAATGATCTAATTTGCCCAAATTGGACCCAATCCACTTGGGCTAGACCCAATTAAGGTGGTCCACCACCTAATGGGGATTGAATGCTGCTGAGGTGGCCATTCAATTTGGAGGGAGTCGGCCAGGAGAGAGAAAGCCCATTTTGGAAGAGAGAGAAAGAAGGGGGAATTAATGGAGGAGAAGGAGAAACCCCACAATCTGAGCAATTATTGGCTCCATTCATCTCCCCTTGGGGAGAGTAGAAGTTTTCAGCTTCTTCCCGGCCTAATTGATGGACAATTCATCCCCCCTAAGTGTAACCGAAATCTCCACTTATGGCCATTAATGGCAATCCGAGTAACTCCCCACCCTTAGCCTCAATCGACCCATTTAACATCTTCAGAGGTTGGAAAGGAGTGAAACCCCCCTCTTCCCCGAAGAAATCGAGTACCAGGAGCAAGGATCGGGATGGCTCCAAAAGCTCCACAACGGTCAATGGAAACTCGTCGGAATTCGCGCAACCAAGCCCCTACTCAGGTCCGATCCTCTTCTCCTCCCTTGGTGCTAGATCTTTTCTAAATTTGGGGCTTGATCCGTGTTCAAAAGGGCCCGGATTGTGCTTCCGAAAGGGTGCGAAACGTACTCTTTTTCCCTCCCCTAAAATCCCGATCCGACCACGTCCGGCCGGCCAACCACCCCTATCGCCGGCTACCACCTCAATGGAGGTGGTGGTGGCATTGGCTGGCCGGAAAGAGGCGTAGGTGGCCGGGAAATCACCCCGCAAAGAAGCCTAGGTTGGGCTGTCGCGCGCCGTCCATTTGGCTGGGACGATGATAGAGAGCCGTCAGATCTTATTAATAATGTTTACGTATATATCATTTCTTCGTCGAACGGAATTAATTCGTCGACCTGAATTAATTCGCCGAGCGGAATAGATTTCGTCGAGCTCAAATTAGAATTAATTGTTTAAGTTTATTTCATTTAATTCGTAGAACTAAGTTAGTCGTTCGTCGAACGCAGAAATATTCGGCGTTCGTCGAACGCAGATCTTTTTTCGTCGAACGCAGTTAATATTTCGTCGAACATTCATGATTTCGTCGAATGCAGTAAACTTTTTGTCGAACGTAGATATGTTCAGCGTTCGTCGAGCGCTATTTTATTTTCGTCGAATGCAGGATTCAGTTAATAATTAAAGGTTATATTAATTTCGGTCACACCTTTTTGCTGTAGTTTGTTTTAATTATTAAAAATACTAGATCACCTCTGATTAAAAAGTGTCCAACACCAAAGTTGTAGCCATTGGAGTCTACTATGTTCTTAAATTGATTTCACCCTAAAAGGAGAAGCTCCCTGTAGAACCATTTTGGTGGGGCTGGTTCCTAATGTAGGACAGCCACCATTCCTTGAATAACGTTTTACTGGTAGATGCTATGGCCTTGATATTTTAAACCTAGGCCAGTTACATGCACCCACACCACATACTAAAAGATGTTATTTTTAGGAGAACCTTTATCTTAGGTTTTTGAAATAATTTCATAAATCATCAAATAATTATTTCGTGGGTTAAATGATCTTCAATGCCCTCCAAATTTTGGTGGATGCTCCTTAGGGTTATGTTATGACCTAGGTAAAAATCTCAGCCCTGTTGGGACTGTTTTGGTTGAGTAATTGGTTAACCCAAGCTAGGTCAAATTGGGTCATAGTTAGGGCATGATGTTTATCTTGGAATTTTGTGGTCAAATCTCCTCACCATGAGATGGAACCTTGTCCACAGGTTTAGGATCACCTAAAGTATCCCCATGAGTGGTTTGGGGTGGTGTAGAGGTGATTAAGCCCTAGAACACTAGTTTTATTCCTAGGTGTGCATTTAGAACCTTGTGAAGGCCATGTGGTCAAAAGTCCCTGGATGGTTATGAAACTTGGTGGATAGGTTCATAGGGTGTAAAAAGGCATTGGGTAATTTTATAAGAATTTTAGGAGCCAATATTCCCTTTGAATTAGGACATAACTCCTTTAGGAAAACTTCTTATAAGAAACATTTACATGCTTAAAAAGTCTTGGATGATGATGAAACTTTGGTGGTGCCCTTATAATCATGGTTTAGACCTCTGGTAATTTTTGTGAATTTTATTAAATAATTTAATCAGTACTTCTTTCACAAGGCACCTGTTTTGATTTAGACTTAAGAAAAATATTTGGGGCTCCAATACTATTTTATAAACTGTGCAAATTGATGATAGGACATTTCAGAACATTAGGAAGCTCTGTGATTTTTTATACAATTTTTGAAGACTTAAATCAGTAGGCTACTTCACATTTCATTTAATTTGAGGATTTCTTAAAGTATATATTTTAGTGAGAAAATGATTTCCTTAAATCCTGAAACTTAGTCAGTAGCCTTGTCTGATGAAAATCAGAGTTTGGTAATTTTCCCATAATTTTAGTGTTGATCGTTTTAGTGGTTCCTTCATAAAATTACAATTTTGGATGGATGATAAATAATTAAATTAAAGGACAATTTCTTACTGTTAAAATATGATATGCTGTTTCTGATGTTATTTGGTCATCATAGATTTATTATAATTTTTGGAGAGCCATATCATAAGAATTTATTACACTTCATGTTCATTTTCATACTTGGCAAATGTTTGTAGAAATTAAAATAAATACTAAATAATTAAGGAAAAGTATGATTCTCTGGACTTAGTCTTATAACATCATGATAGACCTCCAATAAATATCATGGGTCAGTTGGATGAATATTTGGAGTACCTCTAGTTGTAAGCTTCATATAGTTAGTTTGGTCTGCGTTTAGTAAAACTGTGAAACTTAGGTAACTAGTGGCCTACTAAGTGGGAATGACATGTAGTTGGTGTACATGGTCAGGATTAGGAGATTTAGGTAACCAAAAAGGAGTTATTTATTAAGAGTGCTTGGTGAGTTAAGGGTAAGGTAGTGCTTGGGATTGACGAATGATCGTCTTTTCCCTAGCGTGTCATAAAGCACTTAGGTATAACTCAAGTGAAATGATAAGAGCGCTGTTCTTATGGGTAGATACCAATAACAGTAAGTATCCTGAGAAAGGGAACTTTGGGGTTTCATCCCATTGTGGTTCCTAGTACCGTAGCGAGCCCCTCACAGGGTAACCCTCGGGAAGTCCAAGATTAACCATAAGTCGTAGGAGTATAGAAGATGCTCAAGACTAACTAATAACACACTCACTCACACTCCGTTGTCATGAGAGTTTAGTTGGTTTGGTACCCCGAGCTGTAGGCTCGGTGGTGGTTGGTGCGGATTGTTGATCCGGTGAGTTTGTGACTCAAATATGTTCTTGGTTGGGCAAGTTAAGCCCATGTGGTTTATGTTTGGAGTTTGTAGATAGATAGTAGAATATGTTGCATGTGCACAAGGTGGTGGGTTCTTAGTGTCGATGGTCGTTGCACCGACGTTGATACTCGGGCTCGATAAGTGTGGAATTTGCACTTAGCCATACAAGTCTGGTGGTCTAGCCAATAAGAGTACGCAGATGCTCCGCGGTATTGCGTTGAGGTGTACGATAGGTCTAGGTTACGTAGTGCATATACCAACCTAGAGGTGGGCGAGGCCCAACCCACCGCTTCCGTTTGAAACTACGGGAGTATCCTAGGAGTCTAGCTAGCTCCAAAAAGGGGGAACTAAAGGTCTATGCGCATAGAGTCGAAGTGTGTGAGTTACACTTGTATGAACATAGCATAAACTGCATAACTCTGCATGTCATGGCATAAACATTGCATTTCAACCCCTACCCCTATCGTATAAGTTGGTTATGGGACTTCTTATACGATAGGCTCTGCTAAATGACCCCTTGGTCTATAGGTTTGTATGGGCATTCCTATAAATCAATGGTTACTTTTCTATTATGTACCTGCTTTACTTACTGTTCTTTACTTACTCTTTACCTGCTCTTACTATGCTTTATTAACTGCTTCGATTATGTATATATACTTGAGTAGTGGTAGAACTCTTCCTGTAGATTATGCCCCGTCATCTGCTTTTTGATTATACCCCCTGCTGTCCTCCACTTCATCCTCCCACATGGTGCCTAGGAGCCATTGGGGGTGGGGTGGGGAACATAAGGCTTAGTCTTTTTGACTAACGGTCGGTGGACCATATCATTTTAGGGGATCGAGGAGACGCAGCAACACCAGAGGCCGATGCAGACGGAGGCAGGCCGGTGAAGTACAGGAGCACATGATTCAGGTTCAGTGAGTGATTAGGAGTTAGCTTCCGCGAGTGATCTTGTAGTGAGGATGTGATGTACAGGGCATGAGCCCTTTATTATTGTTACCCTTGTTATCTTTTTATTCAGTTATATCATGTGGACATTTTTATATTTTTCATGTTGATTCTATGGACTTGTCTTCTTTAATTCACTTTTCTTTGTGATCGATTTGGCCGGCAGGATCGGCGTTTTGTAGTGGCGACCTTTCTGAGTGAAGGTGTCACCGCAAAGCGGCGGTTCTGGGCCTAAGACCCGATGTTTGGAAAGAAAAAAAATGGGGTCTTACAAGTGGTATCAGAGCAAACCTCGATCCAAAGAAAAGAAGTCCACAAACCCTGGGCCACCCCGCGCGAGCTTAGTTTGAGGACAAACTTGCAGCGGAAGCAGTGGTGTGCCCATATGAGAATCACATTGAAAAAGGTCCACTTTTAACTGAATCTTCTTGGTCAGTTTCCCCCTGCGAGTGTCAAGTTTTCTTTTGTAGCCAGCGGCAAACCCTGCCCCCAGCAGGGAATACCTCCGGCTGCAAAGATCTCTTTAGATAGTCCTTTAGTCAATGAGTTAGACTCAACCCCACTAGGATACGTGACTTACCTTGACAATTTATACCATGACATTGTCTGAAATAGACCGTAGGTATAACCTTTGGTGAAGGTACAAGGATACCCCAAAGAGGCTAGAGAAAGAGAGTTGACACATAAGCAGAATGGTATGAGACTCGTAGATTCAACCCTCGTACCGGTGACATGATTACATTGAGACAACCATCACACTAAACACCGAGGGTCGGATAAGAATTCAAGTGCAGAAGAGACCTATTTGGGATTGGGTCTCATGTTTAAGGTTATCATTGAGGGTACCTTGAAGAGTCTGAAGAATGGAGAGAATTGACAAGTTTCATGATAGAACCCCAAGTCTAAGGTTGTGTGCCCTAAGGATTGCTTGCATACCTAGGACGAATATAATATGGCGATATTGAAGATACTTAGCCCAAAAATAGATAGAGGCTAATCTTTTGTTTATTGGGGCTTACCTTTTGTTTATTGGGTAAATTAGTTACTGACTTGGGTGTCCCTTAAATCTAATTTAGCAAGTGTATGTCGGGAACATGATGACTTTGAAGTCGATCTTATTCAATATTACTTGGACAAAGATGAGACGGTGTAACAGTATGTTCGGAATAATGATCCGTAGTATTACTAGGGCAATGGATAGACATCATTGATCAAACAACAACTTGACCTTAGTTGAATCGTTGGAAATGTAAGTTGCCAAGATTAATCACTTAGGGATGCAGATGCCCTTCTGGAAGTTGGGAACTGAAATTAGGTCGTGCAAGCTTTAGTTATATTTGAAAGTTCTGGTAGTTTGGGGCATCAGAAGTGATTAACTTATGATTTGTTAAAAATCACGCTCTGTCATGGTGGAAAATTTTAACTACAAAAATAACCCTTATACCTTGGGAGCTATGATGGTGAATAACCCGAGATCTTAGGCGAGGACTTATTGGGATTAGAATATAGCGTTTGAGTTTACTATGATAATATCGATCTAAGTTTATCTTACCTTGGACCATTTGAAAGAGATCAAGACTAGCATAAGTTGAAGTGATGGAAATTTGGTGAAATAAACGAGATGATATTTCCGTGATGGAATGGACTTATAAAAAAAAATCTTATGGTTTCAAAAGATTTTACTCGTATAGGGAGTCATCTTACCATTATGATTGGTTAATATGTACTCATAAAGGTTCACAAGTGCACCACCATTGAAATTTAAGGATGATTGGGACGCTAGGCGATTTAATTAGTTCCATCAATAGTAAGAACTGGAAAAGTTGTAGAGTAGAGATGATTGATTACTCGGGTGTACCTAAAGGAGTAAGAATTTGAACGTGCGAAGAAAACTTGTAGAGGCATAAGAATCTGCCCAGGTTAGAGTGGAAGTTCGAGGATATAATTATTGATTTCATATACAGGTTGCCACATCCCCACTCCGGGCACATGTTTATTTGGAACATCGAGGATAGATTGACCAAGGTAGCTAGGTCACCCCGGTCAGGATAGATGATACGACGGTGCGAGTCTAACGGCGCAAGAAGATCCCGTAGGTAAAAATCATGTTGTAAATTATGTACAGGAGGAGCACACCTGGGAGCCACTAGAGCTGGTGTGGCAGAAATATTCGGTGCTCTTCGAGCCAGGAATAACTTCAATTCTTAGGGGATGTTACGTTCAGTCACTCTCGGTGAAAACCCCCGCAAGCCTAACCTGAATTTCGAGGACGAAATTATTATTTTTGTTTATTAGGATTTGTAACATCCCCCAAACAGCTAGACCCCTAAGTTAGTTTTTCCATGACTAGGTCATGAAAAAACCATAGAAAGAGCTCAAGACCTTGTAAACATAGGTGAGAAGGAGAAAACCCAAGTGGTCTGCAAATAGAAATTTCCTGTTAGCAAGCCTAGGATTGGATTTAGGGGCCCCACTTTGAACATTGACCCCACCATAGCATCCCTAACCCATTAGGGGTCCTCTTGGAGCACCAAGGACCCATTGGGGTCAAATAAAGAGGCCAATTAGACCAAAGTCAACCTTAATTCTAAAATTGGTCAAACTAACTCAACTAAGGTCAATTGGCCCCCATCATGCCAAATTAACCCTTCCCCTACCCTTATATGGGAACTAAGAGCCTAATGGACCAAAAATCCCCATCATGGGACTTGCAATTTGACCAATTTACCCGTGCCCTAATTTAGGTCAAAATGATCTAATTTGCCCAAATTGTACCCAATCCACTTGGGCTAGACCCAATTAAGGTGGTTCACCACCTAATGGGGATTGAATGATGCTGAGGTGGCCATTCAATTTGGAGGGAGTCAACCAGGAGAGAGAAAGCCCATTTTGGAAGAGAGAGAAAGAAGGGTTAATTAATGGAGGAGAAGGAGAAACCCCCCAATCTGAGCAATTAATGGCTCCATTCATCTCCCCTTGGGGAGAGGAGAAGTTTTCAGCTTCTTAACGGCCTAATTGATGGCCAATTCATCCCCCTGTAAGTGTAACCGAAATCTCCACTTATGGCCATTAATGGCAATCCGAGTAACTCCCCACCCTTAGCCTCAATCGACCCTTTTAACATCTTCAGAAGTTGGAAAGGAGTGAAACCCCCTCTTCCCCGAAGAAAGCGAGTACCAGGAGCAAGGATCGGCATGGCACCAAAAGCTCCAGCACCGTCAATGGCAACTCGCCGGAATTCACGCAACCAAGCCCCTACTCAGGCCCGATCCTCTTCTCCTCCCTTGGTGCTAGATCTTTTCTAAATTTGGGGCTTGATCCGTGTTCAAAAGGGCCCGGATTGTGCTTCCGAAAGGGTGCGAAACGTACTCTTTTTCCCTCCCCTAAAATCCCGATCCGACCACGTCCGGCCGGCCAACCACCCCTATCGCCGGCCACCACCTCAACGGAGGTGGTGGTGGCATTGGCTGGCCGGAAAGAGGCGTAGGTGGCCGGGAAATCACCCCACAAAGAAGCCCAGGTCGGGCTGTCGCGCGCCGTCCATTTAACTGGGACGATGATAGAGAGCCGTCAGATCTTATTAATAATGTTTACGTATATATCATTTCATTCGTCGAACAGAATTAATTCATCGACCTGAATTAATTCGCCGAGCGGAATAGATTTCGTCGAGCTCAAATTAGAATTAATTGTTTAAGTTTATTTCATTTAATTCGTCGAACTGAGTTAGACGTTCGTCGAATGCAGAAATATTCGGCGTTCGTCGAACGCAGATCTTCGTTCATCGAACGCATTTAGGATTTTCTTCGAATGCGGAGTTTTTCGGCTTTCGTCTAACGCAGATCTTTTTTCGTCGAACGCAGTTAATATTTCATCGAACGCAGCTTATTCATGATTTTGTCGAATGCAATAAACTTTTTGTCGAACGCAGATGTGTTCAGCGCTCGTCGAGCGCTGTTTTATTTTCGTCGAACGCAGGATTCAGTTAATAATTAAAGGTTATATTAATTTCTGTCACACCTTTTTGCTGTAGTTTGTTTTAATTATTAAAATACTAGATCACCTCTGATTAAAAAGTGTCCAACACCAAAGTTGTAGCCCTTGGAGTCTACTGTGTTTTAAAATTGATTTAACCCTAAAAGGAGTACTGTAGCTACCTGTAGAACTATTTTGGTGGGGCTGGTTCCTAGTGTAGGACAGCCATCATTCCTTGAATAACTTTTTACTGGTAAATCCTATGGCCTTGATATTTTAAACCTAGGCCAGTTACATGCAGCCAAACCACATACTAAAAGATGGGATTATTAGGAGAACCTTTTTCTAAGGTTTTTGAAATAATTTCATAAATCATCTAATAATTAATTAGTGGGTTAAATGACCTCCAATGCCCTCCAAATTTTGGTGGATGCTCCTTAGGGTTATGTTATAACCTAGGTAAAAATCTCAGCCCAGTTGGGACTGTTTCGGTTGAGTAATTGGTTAAGCCAAGTTAGGTCAAATTGGGTCATAGTTAGGGCATGGTGTTTATCTTGGAATTTTGTGGTCAAATCTCCTCACCATGAGATGGAACCATGTCCACAGGTTTAGGATCACCTAAAGTATCCCCATGAGTGGTTTGGGGTGGTGTAGAGGTGATTAAGCCCTAGAACACTAGTTTTATTCCTAGGTGTGCATTTAGAACCTTGTGAAGGTCATGTGGTCAAAAGTCCCTGGATGGTTATGAAACTTGGTGGATAGGTTCATAGGGTGTAAATAGGCACTGGGTAATTTTATAAGAATTTTAGGAGCCAATATTCCCTTTGAATTAGGACATAACTCCTTTAGGGAAACTTCTTATAAGAAACATTTAGGTACATGCTTAAAAAGTCTTGGATGATGATGAAACTTTGGTGGTGCCCTTATAATCATGGTTTAGACCTCTGGTAATTTTTTTGAATTTTATTAAATAATTTAATCAATACTTCTTTCACAAGGCACCTGTTTTGATTTAGACTTAAGAAAAATATTTGGGGGTCCAATACTATTTTATAAACTGTGCAAGTTGGTTATAGGACATTTCAGAACATTAGAAAGCTCTGTAAATTTTTATAGAATTTTTGAAGACTTAAATCAGTAGGCTACTTCACATTTCATTTAATTTGAGGTTTTATTAAAGTATATACTTTAGTGAGAAAATGATTTCCTTAAATCCTGAAACTTAGTCAGTAGCCTTGTCTGATGAATATCAGAGTTTGGTAATTTTCCCATAATTTTAGTGATTATCTTTTTGGTGGTTCCTTCATAAAATTACAATTTTTGATGGATGATAAATAGTTAAATTAGAGGACAATTTCTTACTGTAAAAATATGATATGCTGTTTCTGATGTTAATTGGTCATCATAGATTTATTAAAATTTTTGGAGAGTCATATCATAAGAATTTATTACACTTCATGTTCATTTTCATACTTGGCAAATGTTTGGAGAAATTAAAATAAATACTAAATAATTAAGTAAAAATATAATTCTCTGGACTTAGTCTTATAACATCATGATAGACCTCCAATAAATATCATGGGTCAGTTGGATGAATATTTGGAGTACCTCTAGTTGTAAGCTTCATATAGTTAGTTTGGTCTGCGTTTAGTAAAACTGTGAAACTTAGGTAACTAGTGGCCTACTAAGTGGGAATGACATGTAGTTTGTGTACATGGTCTGGATGAGGAGATTTAGGTCACCAAAAAGGAGTTATTTATTAAGAGTGCTTGGTGAGTTAAGGGTAAGGTAGTGCTTGGGATTGACGAATGATCGTCTTTTCCCTAGCGTGTCATAAAGCACTTAGGTTTAACTCAAGTGAAATGATAAGAGGGGTGTTCTTATGGGTAGATACCAATAACAGTAAGTATCTTGAGAAAGGGAACTTTGGGGTTTCATCCAATTGTGGTTCCTTGTACTGTAGCGAGCCCCTCACAGGGTAACCCTCGGGAAGTCCAAGATTAACCATAAGTCATAGGAGTATAGAAGATGCTCAAGACTAACTAATAACACACTCACTCACACTCCGTTGTCACGGGAGTTTAGTTGGTTTTGTACCCCGAGCTGTAGGCTCAGTGGTGGTTGGTGCGGATTGTTGATCCGGTGAGTTTGTGACTCAGATATGTTCTTGGTTGGGCAAGTTAAGCCCATGTGGTTTATGTTTGGAGTTTGTAGATAGATAGTAGAACATGTTGCATGTGCACAAGGTGGTGGGTCCTTAGTGTCGATGGTCATTGCACTGACGTTGATACTCGAGCTCGGTAAGTGTGGAATTTGCACTTAGCCATAAATGTCCGGTGGTCCAGCCAGTAAGAGTACGCAGATGCTCCGCGGTTTTGTGTTGAGGCGTACGATAGGTCTAGGTTAGGTAGTGCATATACCAACCTAGAGGTGGGCGAGAACCAACCCACTGCTTCCGTTTGCCACTACGGGAGTATCCTGGGAGTCTAGCTAGCTCCAAAAAGGTGGAACTAAAGGTCTATGCACATAGAGTCGAAGTGTGTGAGTTGCCCTTGTATGAACATAGCATAAACTGCATAACTCTGCATGTTATGGCATAAACATTGCATTTCAACCCCTACCCCTATCATATAAGTTGGTTATGGGACTTCTTATACGATAGGCCCTGCTAAACGACCCCTTGGTCTATAGGTTTGTATGGGCATTCCTATAAATCAACAGTTACTTTTCTATTATGTACCTGCTTTACTTACTCTTTACCTGCTCTTACTATGCTTTATTAACTGCTTCGATTATGTATATATATACTTGAGTAGTGGTAGAACTCTTCCTGTAGATTATGCCCCGTCATCTGCTTTTTTATTATACCCCTTGCTGTCTTCCGCTTCATCCTCCCACACGGTGCTTAGGAGCCATTGGGGGTGGGGTGGGGAACATAAGGCTTAGTCTTTTTGACTAACGGTCGGTGGACCATATCATTTTAGGGGATCGAGGAGATGCAGCAACACCAGAGGTCGATGCAAACAGAGGCAGGCCGGTGAAGTACAGGAGCACAGGATTCAGGTTCAGTGAGTGATTAGGAGTTAGCTTCCGTGAGTGATCTTGTAGTGAGTATGTGATGTACAGGGCATGAGCCCTTTATTATTGTAACCCTTGTTATCTTTTTATTCAGTTATATCATGTTGACATTTTTATATTTTTCATGCTGATTCTGTGGACTTGTCTTCTTTAATGCACTTTTCTTTGTGATCGATTTGGCCGGCAGGATCGGCGTTTTGTAGTGGCGACCTTTCCGAGTGAAGGTGTCCCTGCAAAGCGGTGGTTCTGGGCCTAAGACCCAGTGTTTGGAAAGAAAAAAAGGGGTCTTACAAGATTGACCTATTTCATCTTTATCAATCACATCATTGGTAGCCATGGGAGTTTTCATAGTGGAAGCACTTTCCATCTCAAACTTCTTGATAAGCTCTTTGGTGTACTTAGATTGAGATATGAAGATGCCTTCATCACTTTGTCTCACTTGGGGACCAAGGAAATAAGATTGTTGTCTCATACTACTCATTTCAAATCCAGATTGCATTAGGTCTACAAACCTTTCACAAAGTCTTGGATCTATTGAGCCAAAAATGATATCATTCATATATATTTGCATTATCAATAGTTGATGTGTATGTGTTCTAGTGAATAGTATCTTATCCATCTTTCCTCTTTCAAAGGAGTGCTTTAAAAGGAAAGTGGATATGGTCTCATTCCAAGCACTTTTGACATCCACTCTTCTTGTAGCGAGCCATTGAGGAAAGCACTTTTGACATCCATTTGATAGACTTTGATCTTCATGTATGCAGCATAAGTAAGAAATATCCTTATGGCTTCCAATCTAGCTACTGGTGCAAAAGTCTGATTATAATCTATGCTTTCTTCTTGCATGTACACTTGTGCAACAAGTCTTGCATTATTCCTGATGATAACTCCATTGCAATGAAACTTGTTTCTATATACCCACTTAGTTCCAATGATTGGGTTATTTCTAGGACTTTCTACTAAAGTCCAGACCTTGTTCCTTTAAATTAAGCTAGCTCTTCTTGCATGGCAACAATCCAGCGGGTATCATTGTCTGCTTCCTTAAACTTCTTTGGTTCAAATTGAGAAAGAAAGCATTGAAGCATAGCGCATTTGATATTTGATTTCTTATTTGAACACCAAGAGTGATATCTCCTATCACTTGATAAGGGGATGATCCTTGAGATCTATTATCTCAGGATTAGTTCTAATTACATCAAGGATAGGATTGACTTCTTCAATAGATTTTTCTTCAGTAATTACTGGTTCAGCATCTTGCACTTAATTTTGAAGAGAATCTTGTGCTGATTGGCTAGCAAAATGTGTGAATTCATCACTATGTGAGAGTTTTTCATCTAAATCAGCAATGTCCAACTGATTATTCTCTTTTGAGCAGCCTTCTTCATTATTCTTGATGTGATTTGTTCAATTTCAGCAAGTAGCTGATCTTCTTCCTGCAAAAAAGTATTGGTGGAAGTTTCCTCCCCCTTGTAAAATATGTTAGCTTCATGAAAAACAATGTGCAAAGACTCTTCTATTCTAAGAGTCCTCTTGTTGAGACACATATAGGCTTTGCTTGTTGATGAATATCCTAAGAATATACCATCATCAGCCTTCTTGTCAAATTTGGCAAGATAGCTCTTTCCATTATTCAAAATGAAACAAGTGCATCCAAAAATTCTAAAATATGAAACTATAGGTGCCTTTCCCTTCAGAAGCTCATAAGGGTCTTCAACTTAGTCTTGTGAATGAGAATTATATTCAGACCATAATTGACAATGCTAACTGCTTCAACCCAAAAGGACTTAGGCAAGTTTGACTCAGTTAGTAACAGTATGAGAACTTTCAAAAGAAAGCAAAAGAGTTAGTTGCTAAAATGTATATTAGATTCAGCATAATTGTCAATGAACTCAAAGGTCTAGACAAAGACATCTCTTTGATAGAAATTAGACAAGCTCCTCGTGTGCTTCCCTACCACATGGGATTCAAGAATTTGGGCTATAAGAGATTCAAGATGCCACAAGGAGATCACCACTGATGCCTTGCTGGGAAAATTGAATCCTTTTGAGCTACTTCTCAAAAGTAGGGTTGAATCTGAAGCCAAGGAGAAAGTCTCTACTCCATTAAAAGAGAGATCAATTGCATTAAAGGCTTTTGATGGAGGGTCTTCCAAAACTGAAGAGGAGTTGTTCAATCTCTTAGCTAGAAGATTCAGAAAATGGATCAAATCTGAAGATTCAAGAAGGAGAGATAAAAGTTTAAGCAAGCCCAAGTTTGACAAGACTCCTAACAAGGAGATTACATGTTATGCTTGCAGAAAGCCAGGACACATAGCAACAGAGTGTCCTGATAATCAGAAAGAAAAAGCTCACAAGAAGGAGCATAAGAAGCAATCATTCAAGAAGAAGGATAAGAAGAAAGGCAAATGTTTCAGTGCTGAAACCTGGAGTGATACTGAATCTGAATCCAACTCTTCTTCAGAGAGTGAAGAGGAGACTAGTGTTGAAGAAGCTTGCTTGATGCTTTGAAAACATCCACAGAGGAAGATCCGATAACCTATTTTAGTAATATTGATTTTCTTTCTTATGATTTCAAAGTTTGTTTTAGAGAATTTCGCCAAGACCACCTAGGGCAGAAAAAAGCAAATAAAGCAACTTAGAAAAGAATTAGAGAGTCGAAAAATGAGAAGCTTGATGAGAACTCAGCTTATTAGAACTATCAACTTAGGGTTGAACTAGGTAAGCTAGAAAAACAAATTGATGAGTTGACTTTAGAGAACCAATCACTAAAGGAAGAGCTTGCAAAGGCGAAAGCCTTTGAAGACTCACTGAATGGTAGGAGTAAGAAACTTAAAGACATTTCTGAGAATCTCTCTATGAGATTCAAAAACTTAAGATTAGGTGCTGATCCATCACCAATTAGTGAATCTTCCAGCAAACCTGCATGGAAGAGTCCAGCAGTCTTTGTTACGGTTAATGATAAACAACCACTTAATGATTCTCATGAGAACCTTGATAGGATCACCATTTTCAATATGGTTAGTTCATCAGATCATCAGGGAATTCTATGGAAAAATCCTACAGAAAAATAGTTTTGAATGTGAAATTTTCTAATAACAGGAAATATGCGTCGAATTCTATTCGATGCAACTCTGCTGATGCGTTGACTTTTAATCGATGCAAGTATGAAGGTGCATTGAATTTAACTCGACACAACCACATATCTGCGTCAAATCCTTATCGACACTGTTGAAATTGTTGAAGTGGAAGTTTGGAGGCTTTTGGACCTGGGCGGTCTGGGAGGAGACCGGGCGGTCTGGCGTGACCGCACGGTCTGGCGGTCTGACAATGGCGATCTGTTCTATTGGTCAGCTGCGGCTTCCAGGGTTGACCGCTGGTCTGGTCCAAGGGCTGCTGGAGGAGGAGGTCGTGCGGTCTGGCTGTGACCGCATGACGGGTGATCTTCCTCAGGGTCGCGCGGTCTGTCTCTGACCGCGTGACAAGTTGTTCTCTTCAAGGACGTGCCGGTCTGGCGTGACCGCACGGGTTGGCTCTTGAATCCGGTCTGGTGGCTTTCCAGAGGGTTCTGAAGGAGTTCGCGACTAAGTCATTCTTAATCGCGCGGTCTCAGTTCGCGGTCTCAGGAGGAGACCAGGAGGGCGAGCTGGCTGTGTTTGCGGTCTCAGGCGAACACAGGTGGTGGGTGACTTCTAGGCGGTCTGGCGATCTCCGTGTGGAGTCGTGTTCAGACTAAGGGAGTTGCGATCTCCCGCAGTCTGGAGTGAAGTCGGCGCTCACCAAAATGAAGCAGGAGGGTTGCAGTGATCGCGCGGGTTGACCGGTAAGGTCGCGCGATCTGATGGGTGGTGACTCTATCTCATAGGGAGGTGACTGGATCAGGTCTCACGCCTATAAATAGGGAGCCACTGTTGCAACAACCAGAACACACCAAGTGTAAGCCGAGTTTGCCTAGTTCCTGCGGTCTGTGTTTATCTGACCGAGCGGTCTCTGATTGAATTCTTCCTTGTGCAGCTTCTGCGGATAGTGCAGGCAGCAGCGATCACCTCTTCCTCTGAAAGTGTTCGGGCGGTCTGCGGCTTGGAGTTGTGGTGCTGGAGTTCGGGAATCAGGAGATCGGCAAAGGAGCGGTCTGGTGCAGCGGTCTGGTGGTGTTTCGAGATCGGGAGCGGTTGCGATCAGGCAGCAGCGGTCTGGCGAGCTGCTGAGTTCGGCAAGAGACCGTGCGGTCTCAGTTATCTTCAGTTTCTGTTTTTTCTCTTTGAAGGTTTGTGTTGACGAAATCATGTCTCGTCGAGCATGTCTTGCCCTGTAATTGAAGTTAGAAAATCAATAAAGATCAATTGTTTGCCCCAAATTGTTTCTGGTTGTTTTGGCTTGTAACTCTAGTTGTTATTCCTGCTTGCTCTCACAAGGTCCGGAAAAAATTCACATGGTATCAGAGGTAGGTTGGAGTTGAAAGAGCAGTGAATAACTTAGAGTAGCCATCGCCTTTGTGAAGAAGGAACCAGAGGAAGGGCAATGGAAGGTGGTTTTGCAAGAGGTCTTGGTATTGAGATGCTTACATCGACTAACTTCAAGAAGTGGAAGTCGTGTATGCAGAGCTATCTTCTGGGTGAGGACCTCTGGGAGGTGGTAGGAGGAGATGAAACAGAAGAGGTGAAGGCAGTAGAAGGAGGTGATAAAGGACCGGCCGTGAGGGCATGGAGGAAGACCAACGCCAAGGCCGAGTTCACCTTGAAGCGTGCCATTTCACCTGATCTCTTTGATCACATCTTGGGGTGTGGATCAGCTGCTGAGATCTGGAGAGCCCTGGATGGGATGTTTAACAAAAAGAATATAGCAAGGCTACAGTTCTTAGAGAATGAGCTGGCAAGGTCGGCTCAGGGTGATCTTTCTATCTCAAACTTCTTTCTGAAGATGAAGAACCTCTGCGCTGAGATATCAGCACTGGATCCTGATGAGCCTATCTCTGAGGCAAAGCTGAAGAGGCACATCATCCGCGGCCTGCGGAAGGAATATGTTGCCTTTGTGACGTCAGTGCAGGGATGGGCAAATCAGCCGTCTCTGCTAGAGCTGGAGAATCTGCTAGCTTCGCAGGAAAGTCTGGCAAGGCAGATGGCGGGAGTGTCAGTGACTGGGGGAGACGGCGAGGTGCTCTTCTCAGGGAAGAAGAAGAAGTGGGAGAAGAAGAAAAAGATCGCGGGAGGCTATGGGCCTTCAACTTCTGGGCAGCAGGAAAGGGGGTATGCTCCCAAGGCTGACGGGAAGAAGAAGGGGGAAGGTCCGAGATGCTTCAAGTGCGGGAAGGTTGGGCACTTCAAGAAGGAATGCCCAGTTGTTACTCAATCGGGGCATGTTGCTGGAAAGGTGGAAGTGGAGGCCAGGCACATTGATGGAGGATGGGGAGGAGCCTTCTCGGCTTCGGTTGAAGCCTCGGCTACTATCAACTATCAAGAGGACTGGATCGTGGACTCGGGGTGTGGTCATCACCTCACCGGAGATGAGTCGAAGCTTTCATCAGCACAACCCTATACAGGTAAAAATGCTATCATCACCGCTGATAATACTGTGCATCCAGTCGAGAAGGTGGGGGTTGTTTCTTTGGGCAGTGATAGAGGGCCACTTACCTTGAAGAGTGTCTATCATGTGCCCGGGATGAAGAAAAACCTCTTCTCAGTAACCAACGCTGTTGACGCTGGGTATCACGTTCTGTTCGGCCCAACAGAAGTGAAATTTCTACGAAATGTAGAGGCCGTGAAGGCGGAGGTCGTTCATGTTGGGAGACGGGCAAAGGACTTGTTCGTTTTGTCGACAAGTTCCTACGTCGACAAGATGAAGACGAATGATGGTGCCGTGATATGGCATGAGAGGTTGGGGCATGTAGGAATGGACAAGCTGAAAGCTATGGCGGTGAGAGGTCTGGTCAAGGGCCTGCCAAGTCTATCTTCCTACGGAGAAGGTCATGTTTGCGCGGGATGTCAGTTCGGCAAGTCTCATCGACTACCGTTTGACAAGTCGCAGACAAGGAGTAGTGTGCCGTTGGAGTGCATCCACGGTGACTTGATGGGACCTACTGCTACCCCAAGCCTCGGAGGCAGCAGATATATGCTGGTGCTGATCGATGATTACACCAGATATGTCTGGGTTTATTTCCTGAAGGAGAAGGCGGAAGCGTTTGCCAAGTTTGTGGAGTTCAAGGAGCTCGTGGAAGGTCGGCTGAATCTGCGGATCAAGAAGCTGAGGACGGACAACGGAGGAGAGTTCACCTCTGCTGAGTTCTCCAGTTTTTGCAGGAAGGCAGGCATCCGGAGGGAGCTTACTTGTGCACATACTCCACAGCAGAACGGTGTTGCAGAGCGGAAGATCCGTCATCTGACGGAGACCTGCAAGTGTTGGCTGCATGCCAAGAGTATCCCAAAGTCCTTCTGGGCGGAGGGAATGTCTTGTGCTGCTTACGTCATCAATAGGATGCCTCTGAGCCCCATCAACATGTTGACCCCGCATGAGATGATGTTCAAGGAGAAGCCAAGCGTGGCACACCTTCGGGTGTTCGGTTCCACCTGTTACGTGCACATCCCTGATGCTCTTCGGACAAAGCTAGAAGCGAAGGCTAGGAAGCTAGTCTTTGTGGGATACGATGAGAGGAAGAAAGGGTGGAAGTGCATGGACCCGGAGACGCGGAGATTTGTTGTATCTCGCGACGTCGTGTTCGATGAGGTGACATCTTACAGGGGGTCCTCTGGAGTGGAGTTACCAGAGAGCAGGGTGGAGGAGCCGGAGCAAGCTGTGGAAAATCTTCAGGTGGAGCTACCTGTGTCACCAGGTGGTCCATCGCCTTCTAGTTCTGAGACGGGAGCTTCTGGTTCAGGGAGCAGGGGGAGCAATGCTCCTAGCACGTCTGGAAGAGGAGCTAGGGAAGAAGCAGCTGAAGATGATGCGGTTCAGGGGAAGGAGCTGAGGAGATCGAAGCGAGCGATCATCGCCCCTGATCGCTATACAGGAGGAAACACAGTGAGCTTTGTCTCATATTTCTTCGCTGGTCCCTTAGATGAGAGGGAACCGTCGAGCTTTGAGAAGGCCAGAGGCGTGAAGGAGTGGGATGTTGCAATGCAAGAAGAGATGTCAGCTCTTGAGAAGAATGAGACCTGGTCTCTTGTGCCCAAGCCTAAGGGCACCACTCCTGTTACATGCAAGTGGGTCTACAAGCTGAAGAAGAAGGCTGACGGTAGTATCGAGCGGTACAAGGCTCGCCTTGTAGCTCGGGGGTTCTCGCAGCAATACGGTGAAGATTACGAGGAGACTTTCAGTCCGGTGGCAAAAATGACTTCAGTTCGTTTTATTATTGCCTTGGCGGCGTTCAGTGGATGGAAGATTTGGCAGCTCGACGTCAAGAACGCCTTCTTGTACGGTGAGATTGACAAGGATATCTTCATGGTCCAGCCTCCAGGCTTTGTGTCTGAAGATTTTCCGGAGCATGTCTGCAAGTTGAAGAAGGCCCTGTATGGGTTGAAGCAAGCGCCGAGGGCGTGGTATGGGAAGATCGCAGAATATCTCTTATTCTGTGGATTTGGGGCTTCAGACTCAGACTCAAGCTTGTTCGTCAAGAAGAGCGGGGAGCTTCAAGTCATCGTGCTGTTATACGTCGACGATATGATCGTGACGGGGAACTCGAAGGAGGAGGTAGCACAGCTTCGGGCCAAGCTGGCTATCAGGTTCGAGATGAAGGATCTTGGTGAGCTTCACCATTTTCTTGGACTTGAGGTGCAGAGGAAGGAAGGTGGAGTGCTGGTGACCCAAGCCGGATATGCAGAGCGGATCGTGGAGCGGTTCGGCATGAAGGAAGGGAAGTGCACTTCCACACCTCTGGAGAAGGCTATGAAGCTTCGGAAGGATGAGGGAAGGATCATGCAAGATCCGTTGGTGTTCCGAGCTCTGGTTGGGAGCTTAATCTATCTGACGATCACGAGGCCGGACATTGCATATGCAGTGGGCAGGGTGAGTCGGTTTATGGCGGAACCACGAGTACCTCATCTGCTAGCGGCCAAGAACATTCTGAAGTATGTCAAGGCGACCTCGGACATGGGTCTCCTATACAGGAAGGATGCGGGCTTCGAGGTGCAAGGATACATGGATGCCGATTACGGGGGAGATTCGGATGATCGAAAGTCGACATCTGGATTCGTCTTCATGGCGGGCCCTACGGCTATATCATGGTGCAGCAAGAAGCAGGATTCCGTGTCAGTCTCTACCACGGAAGCGGAATACAAGGCTTCGGCCTTGGCAGCTCAGGAAGCCATCTGGCTTAGGAGGTTGGTAGGAGACGTCCATAAGGAGGTTCGGGAGCCGACTCTGCTACGCGGTGACAACGAGAGTGCTCTCAAACTGGTAACCAATCCAGTTTGTCACGCGAGGACCAAGCATATCGAGATCGAGCATCACTTCATACGGGAGAAGGTGCTGGAGGGATCTCTTTCGGTCGGGCATGTGCGGAGTGCGGACAATGTCGCAGACATCTTCACAAAGGCGCTGGCAAAGGGGCCGTTCACACGGCTAAGGAGCTTACTGGGGCTGGTTTCAACTTCCCACTTCAAGGGGGAGTGTTGAAATTGTTGAAGTGGAAGTTTGGAGGCTTTTGGACCTGGGCGGTCTGGGAGGAGACCGGGCGGTCTGGCGTGACCGCACGGTCTGGCGGTCTGACAATGGCGATCTGTTCTATTGGTCAGCTGCGGCTTCCAGGGTTGACCGCTGGTCTGGTCCAAGGGCTGCTGGAGGAGGAGGTCGTGCGGTCTGGCTGTGACCGCATGACGGGTGATCTTCCTCAGGGTCGCGCGGTCTGTCTCTGACCGCGTGACAAGTTGTTCTCTTCAAGGACGTGCCGGTCTGGCGTGACCGCAAGGGTTGGCTCTTGAATCCGGTCTGGTGGCTTTCCAGAGGGTTCTGAAGGAGTTCGCGGACTAAGTCATTCTTAATCGCGCGGTCTCAGTTCGCGGTCTCAGGAGGAGACCAGGAGGGCGAGCTGGCTGTGTTTGCGGTCTCAGGCGAACACAGGTGGTGGGTGACTTCTAGGCGGTCTGGCGATCTCCGTGTGGAGTCGTGTTCAGATTAAGGGAGTTGCGATCTCCCGCAGTCTGGAGTGAAGTCGGCGCTCACCAAAATGAAGCAGGAGGGTTGCAGTGATCGCGCGGGTTGACCGGTAAGGTCGCGCGATCTGATGGGTGGTGACTCTATCTCATAGGGAGGTGACTGGATCTGGTCTCACGCCTATAAATAGGGAGCCACTGTTGCAACAACCAGAACACACCAAGTGTAAGCCGAGTTTGCCTAGTTCCTGCGGTCTGTGTTTATCTGACCGAGCGGTCTCTGATTGAATTCTTCCTTGTGCAGCTTCTGCGGATAGTGCAGGCAGCAGCGATCACCTCTTCCTCTGAAAGTGTTCGGGCGGTCTGCGGCTTGGAGTTGTGGTGCTGGAGTTCGGGAATCAGGAGATCGGCAAAGGAGCGGTCTGGTGCAGCGGTCTGGTGGTGTTTCGAGATCGGGAGCGGTTGCGATCAGGCAGCAGCGGTCTGGCGAGCTGCTGAGTTCGGCAAGAGACCGTGCGGTCTCAGTTATCTTCAGTTTCTGTTTTTTCTCTTTGAAGGTTTGTGCTGACGAAATCATGTCTCGTCGAGCATGTCTTGCCCTGTAATTGAAGTTAGAAAATCAATAAAGATCAATTGTTTGCCCCAAATTGTTTCTGGTTGTTTTGGCTTGTAACTCTAGTTGTTATTCCTGCTTGCTCTCACAAGGTCCGGAAAAAATTCACAGACACAACCAAGCAGATGCGTCGACTTCTACTCGACGCATCTATCCAGTTCCAGTTTCTAGAAAATACAATTCCAAGTTTGTACTAATTCTCTGTATACTACTTCTAGATGTTATTGCTGCAATAAATTAGGAAAGCTTGCTAGAAGTTGCTGACGTAATAAACCAGCAATATTCCTGTTGGTATTTCTAAGGTGATCTCAAAGCAATCAAGCAGTTAGACTCACTGCCAACGCAATATGAGCCTATAGGGTCGCACATAAGAGTGTTTGGAGAAGTTGGAGGAAGGATTATGTTGGCCTTACTCATATTGGATATGAGTGAATGACCAATCCTATGACTCATTGGAGTTAGGTCAAGTCGGCTAAATATTCCACAGATATTATGAATATTGTATGGAGCATGTTGGCATGTGTTCAAGATGACATTGCATGTATCGTCGAGATCATTAAAACAATATTGTGAATATCGTCGAGTGGTCACAATGATATGACCGACTGTCACCTATGATGTATCGTTGAGTGCTGAGCGATGTCATCTTGATTGTCAAGATGATATTTTAGGCATCAAGACGGTAACGTCGAGATCGTCTTGACGATACAGATCTTCATGACGATATCGTCGAGATCATCTCGACGATAGAGGTCATCATGTAAGACCCTCTTTTTTTGCACGCTTCCGGGTCTTACCGCCCAGAACCGCCATCTTGCGGTGGCACCAACTCACGAATTAGTCGCCACCACAATACGCCGATTCTGCAAGCTAATCACATCATCCAGGCCAACCACAGTTCATAGTAACAGAAGAGTTAAAAGAAATAAGTCCACAAATCACATTATACATAAATATCGAAATACAAGTCCACGATGAGAAAATACTATAATGAATAGGGGCTTATGCCCAGTACAACAATATCCTCACTACAGGTTCACTCATGCTCATGTAGAAGTCTCGAAAACATTTACATCCATATCTACTACGGCTACTGCTAGTACAGGCTGCTCCATGTCACGCTCTCTTATCCTGGTCTCCTGTATGGGGTCCTGCTACTTCGGTATATCGATTCCTAAAATGATGTGGTCCACAAACCATTAGTCAAAAGACTAAGCCAAATTCTCCATCCCCTCCCTCTTAGCTCCTAGGCACCGGGCGGGAGGAAGAAGCGGAGGACAACAAGGGGTAACATATATCAAGCAGGTGATAGTGAATCTATCTAGCAGTTCTACCATGTATAAAAGAAGTGATACTATAGAACCGAGTAGTATACAAACGAGTGTCAAAGTGAGTATATGCACGCAGTTATAAAAGAACTAAGCAGCTAGAAAAGTAAACCAGAGCAGTTATAAAGTAAACTAAAGCAAATAATGAAACAACTAGAGCAGCTATGAAAGTAACCCTAACTTATATGGATGCCCATACAAACATATAAGTCAAGGGATCTGGCACAACGCTAAACCCATTCTATAAAAGAGCTCATACTAATTTTTATGATGGGGTCTTGTTATGAATGATGTATGCTATGCAATGTAATGCAATGATGCAACACACACACTCGACTCTGTACGTACAAACCTTTTGTTAGTTCCCTCTGTTTGAGTGTGTCAACTCAGGTACCTGGTTGAAGCAAACAGGGCAGTGGATTGGGTTGTCCACTTCTAGGCTTATGTCACACATATCCCAGCCTAGACCTTACGTACGCCCCTAAGAACACACAGGGTATCTGCATACTATCCAGTAAGCACCACCTCTATCCCACTTTTTGAGTCTCCGCTCATGTACACCCCGTTGAGGAAAATAGGGGCAATGGATCGGGTCGTCCACTCCTAGGCCAGTATGAGACATCCCAGGCTAAACCTTATGTACGCCCCTAAGAGCACACATGGTATCCACATACTACTTGATACAGCAATGCCCCTAAGTGAAACACCGAGCCTACCGCTCGTGGGACTAACTCGTCCTTCTAATATACCGAGCCTACCGCTCGCAGGACTTAACCCATCCTTCTAGTATACCGAGCCTACCACTTGCAGGACTTAGCCCATCCTTACTTGAGCAATACTAATCCATCCCAAATTTGGGACGGGAGTTATCCTATTAAGTTCTCCTATTTAAACTACTCTTGTCTACCGTTTAGTTATACTTAGAAGTTTAGGGTGAATCCCAGACTTCCCGAGGGTTACCCAATGAAGGGCTCATAGCGGTACTAGGAGATGCGATGGTGGATGAATCCCAAATCCCCTTTCCAGGGTATTTACTCTTCTTGGTGGCTACCCATTCTTATATGCCCACTTGCTCTCTAATTGCTCTAAAATCCTAAGATGGATAACCAATTTGACTCGACAGACAAGTGTCGGTGATCAATTGAGCACTGAACCCTTCCTTCCCTAGTGACAGACTATTTCTTTGTGTTATCTTTCAATCACAACTTGTAACTCCTATTGGGTCACTCCTCACCTCTCCCAATAGGTCTTTGTCAATTTCTGAACTAAAAGTTTTACTAAATGCACCCCAGTCCTTTCTTCCGTTGACTGCCCTTGGTGATTAACCTTCCAACCTGACTAGGCATAAGCAAATCTCTGAGAGTTAATAACTCTAGGGGTGGTGACCATAAGGGAGAAGTCTAGATCTAAGTTTTTAGTTTTTACTATTCGCAGACCGGAGACCTTTAATCGAATCCTTATATCCTAAAGGAGTGACTATATGAATCCCAAATCAGGATGAGTCAATTCTAGTTCCATATTTTCATAATGATATTATAAGCTTATGTCCAGATTCCTAGGGTATTCCATTGTCAATAATTCAAGATATGGATATTCTAAAATACAATTCCAAAGTCTACATTGTGAATGAAGTATGAAATATATTCAATTATTAATTCCAATAAAATTTCCAGAGCTTTATACTGATGTAAAAGATCTATATACAAAATTCTATAACAATCCAGCAAATATAATTCATGATATGAATTTCTTAAGATGTAAGCTCAAATTCTACTTTGAGAAGAAAGTATGGCATTTACTCAATGATTAATTCTAACAAAATTCTCAGAGCTTCCTACTGATATGATAAGTCTATATACAAAATTCTATAACAATTCAGCAAATATATTTCATGGTAAGAATTTCTCAAGTTATAAGCTCAAATTCTACTTTGTGAAGGAAGTATATTATTTACTCAATGATTAATTCTAACAAAATTCCCAGAGCTTCCGACTGATATGAAAAGTCTATAATCAAAATTATATAACAATCCAACAACTATAATTCATGATATGAATTTCTCAAGTTATAAGCTCAAATTCTACTTTGTGAAGGAAGTATGTCATTAACTCCATGATTAATTCTTACAAAATTCCCAGAACTTCCTACTGATATGAAAAGTATATATACAAAATTTTATAACAATCCAGAAACTATTTTTCATGGTATGAATTTCTCAAGTTATAAGCTCAAATTCTACTTTGTGAAGGAAGTATGTCATTTACTCAATGATTACTTCTAACATAATTCCCAGAGCTTCCTACTGATATGAAAAGTCTATATACAAAATTCTATGACAATCCAACAACTATATTTCATGGTATGAATTTCTCAAGTTATAATCTCATATTGTACTTTGTGAAGGAAGCATGTCATTTACTCAATGATAAATTCTAACAAAATTCCCAGAGCTTCCTACTGATATGAAAGGTCTATATACAAAATTCTATGAGAATCCAACAACTATGGTTCATGGTATGAATTTCTCAAGTTATAAACACAAATTGTAATTTGTGAAGGAAGCATGTCATTGATACATTCTAACAAAATTTTCAGAGCTTCCTACTGATATGAAAAGTCTATATACAAAATTCTATAATAATCCAGAAACTATATTTCATGGTATGAATTTCTCAAGTTATAAGCTCAAATTCTACTTGTGAAGGAAGTATATCATTTACTCAATGATTAATTCTAATAAAATTCCCAGAGCATCCTACTGATATGAAAAGTCTGTATAAAAATTTCTATGAAAATCCAGCAAATATATTTCATGGTATGTATTTCTCAATTAATAAGCTCAAATTGTACTTTGTGAAGGAAGCATGTCATTTACTCAATGATAAATTCTAACAAAACTCCCAGAGCTTCCCACTAATATGAAAAGACTATATACAAAATTCTATGACAATCCAACAACTATATTTCATGGTATGAATTTCTCAAGTTATAAACTCAAATTGTACTTTGTGAAGGAAGCATGTCATTTACTAAATGATAAATTCTAACAACATTCCCAGATCTTCCTACTGATATGAAAAATTTATATACAAAATTCTATGACAATCTAGCAATTATATTTCTTGGTATGAATTTCTCAAGTTATAAACTCAAATTGTACTTTGTGAAGGAAGCATGTCATTTACTCAATGAAAAATTCTAACAAAATTCCTAGAGCTTCCTACTGATATGAAAAGTCAATATACAAAATTCTATAACAATCCAGAAACTATATTTCACGGTATGAATTTCTCAAGTTATAAGCTCAAATTCTACTGTGTGAAGGATGTATGTCATTTTCTCAATGATTAATTCTAACAAAATTTTCAGAGCTTCCTACTGATATGAAAAGTCTATATACAAAATTCTAAGACAATCCAGCAACTATATTTCATGGTATGAATTTCTCAAGTTATAAACTCAAATTGTACTTTGTGAAGGAAGCATGTTATTTACTGAATGATAAATTCTAACAAAATTTCCAAAGCTTCCTACTGATATGAAAAGTCTATATACAAAATTCTATGACAATCCAGCAACTATATTTCATGGTATGAATTTCTCAAGTTATAAACTCAAATTGTACTTTGTGAAGGAAGCATGTCATTTACTCAATGATAAATTCTAACAAAATTCTCAAAGCTTCCTACTAATATGAAAAGTCTATATACAAAATGTTACAACATTTCAGTAAGCTTTGACCCTAAAATTACTCACTTGGGGTCTATGTGATCAAATCATATGAAGTTAATTTTCCTAGGAAAATTAACCCAAAGGTTGATGATTTTCACTATAGAGTATTGTCCTATGATCCTAAGGACAGGTTTTAAATTTCATGAAGGTTGACCAATGGAAGACCCCTTAATTCTCATGTAATTCTAATGCTACATGGTTATGCTATTTGCACACCAAATTTTCCTTATACTTGCATGTGAAATAAACTAACATGTAGAGGTCCAAAAGACCTAAAATTTTAACCAGATCCTATTACATGCATGACCAACCTCCCAAAGGAGATTTGGAATGATTTGAGTCCAAATCACCCATATTATACACCTTTTGTGATCAATTTAATTTATATTAAAACTTTAAGAAAATGTGCCACAAAAATTCTAATTTTTGGCACATGGTAGATCTAGGGTGCATACACACATGGTTAAATTTACAGCCTCATTCCTTTTACTATATAAGAGTTATTCACATTTTAATGTCTGTCCTTCACTAGGATCAACCATACTAAATCTGCCATACAGAGAGTTGTAGGGCTTCAAATGGTGTGATTTCACTTTCTACAGATAGTAGACTTAAAGGCTTACAAAAGTTGTCTCTATCTACTTTTCAGTTTAAGGTCTCTAAGGGCCTCAAAATTTGTGTACAAGATGTCTATTTCACTAGGGCAAGAACAACATTTAGTGTGACCTAAATAAAGGTTTTTCTATGGCTCATCAAAACATGGATCTACTCATATGCAAGAGTCTAATTGAGCCAAGAATTTCACCGGTGACTAAAACACTCATAACCAACCTCCCAAAGGAGATTTGGAGTGGTTTGAGTTAAAATAACCTATAATATGCACCATACATGATTTATTTAATTTCTACAAAAACTTTAGAAAAATGTGCCCCAAAAATTCTAATTTTTGGTTAGGTGATGTATTATTTTATCATAAAGGTGTGACTAAAATTTCAAAGAATGAATCCAAGTCAAAAGATTTAAGGTCACATAATACCCATTTGAGCTATATGCATAGCACACCTAACCAAGTCAAGACATGCAAGTGGGTTAGTCCAACATGCAGTGGCCCAAATGACCTTAAATTTCTACCATAGACTATATTTGGCCTGATCTATCAACCAGAGAAAATTTGAGTGGATTTGGACAAATACACCCCTAGATCTAGGCCATACAAGAAAAATGAAATGTTGAATAAAACCTTAGAAAAATTATTTCCAAAAATCTCCAATTTTTGGCAGGGGTTACTTTAGGGCATGACACATGCATGCCCCAAATTTAAAGTCATTTAGAGTTATTTATTTCTCTAAATTAATTTCTAAAGATCTAAGGCTCCATATGTACATGTATCACAAGAATGGGTGCCTAGGGAGCTACATTGCTCCAAATGACCTCAAACAAATTTCTAATTTTAGTTAAGGTCATAAAATACACTTTTTATTCAGGGGGTATTTTCTGGTGAAGTGCCTAAGTAAGGTGAAAAGTCATCTGAATGTGACTGTCGCATTTAAGGCAGAATTTTTAATAACATTCATAAGGACACGTTTATTTGAATATATATATGGACTTTCCCAAACATGCACTGATCAAAATGAAGTGAAATTTTTACCAGAGGCCTAAGTTATCATATTAAAGCTCCCACCAAAATTTGGGGTAATTTCAGGGACTTTGAACCATGTAAATATCTTCATCATGGGAAATGAAATGTTTTCAAAAACTTTAGGCAAAGTGTACCCAAAAATCCTAATTTTTGGACAATGAATAAACTAGGGCATGAATCATGCATGCTCAAATTTTCAGTTCATTTGGACAAACCAAATGATGTGGGCACCCAAAATGGTGTCTAGGGCTCAAAGTGAACACCCTACACCAAAATGGGTGCACAGGGAACTACAGTGCTCCAAATGACCTCAAACAAATTTCTAATTTTAGTTAAGGTCATAAACTACACTTTTAATTCAGGTGAATTTTCCTGTATCCAAGCTATAATGTTTCTAGAATTAATTTCAAGTTCAGTCAAATTTAGATTATTTCAACATTTAAATAAATCCAGGAATTAAAGAATTGGCCTGCGGCTATCCAATCGCGCGTGATCGGATGGCTCCCCGTCGTCATCCCAGATGGATCGAAGGTCGCGATTCATTCCTCTTAGGGCCATCTTTGGCCCTGATATCTGGCGACCTCCGATCATTCCCGACGACCTCTGATCATTCCCGACGAACCCCTCAAGACACCACCTCCGGCCGAGGTAGGGGTATCCACTGGCGGTGAGAACGCGGTCGGGGGTGGCCGGAATAGGGCCCCGCTGTTTTAATTTTTTGGCCAAGAACAAGGAAAATGGTAATGGCATGTGCCATTCCCTGTATTGATTTTGAAAAGGAAGAGGAGTGATGTTAGCACCAAAGGAGGAAAGAAGGAATACATGCCTCAATTTTGAGCTTCATGCACAATCATCCCAGATTTCTCCATGCCCGATCTTGTGGAGCTCCAATGGTGATCCCAGCTTTCTGAGCCTGATTTCTTCTCCAATGTTGGGGATTTTTCTCCTCTCCACTCCAGGATGCTAATGCTCTCCTCGAATATAGGCTGAGGGGGTGTGTATATGGGGCTGCCATTGGGGGAGGGGCCGACCAAGCCTTGGAAGCTCCTCCTTGGCTCCACTTGGCAGCTGGCCGGCCTGGGAATTGCTGGGAATTACTCCCTGAGTTCAAAGAGGGGTTTGGGAAGGGAAATTGAGGGCCATTTGGCACTCATAACCCAAATCCCTCATTATTGTCTCTTTTAATTTGGGGCTAATCCCAAATTAGCCCTAATCACTTCTCTAATGTAACACCCCACCCGATGCACAGTATATAACAGTAGGTCCGGTCGGGACCCCATTCCATATAAAGAGAATAAGCAAGAGGGATACGTATTTAGTTAACCAACCAACAACATCTCAGAGTTACACATTAGCGGAAGTAAGATATTTTAAAACTTGAACCAGAACAGAAGTCCACAACACTAAATATAAATGTCTGATATATATATATATACAAAAGAGTTTGGCGCTACGGCCATACATCACAAAACGTGTTTATCTGTTTACAGGGTTTCCAAACATTGACACGTAGGCCGACAATACATGAACCAAAAACACGCAAAATAGTTGGGCCTTCGAGGGACAGTAAAGCGCATCAGCTGGGGTTCCAACCCGCTATTTCCCGCTCGTCTCGCCAAGACCTGTAGAGCACAATCCACCAAGCGGTGGGAAAATAGGTAACCGGTAAGCTCTAGCTGACCAACATTTATAACGACCCTACCCCATGCCCGGGGCGGTGGTACTCCTTCCCTGCAAGCAAGCAATAGCAATAGCAACATATATTTCACGGGTGCGTCTAAGCACCGCATAGAAACAATCACCATATACGTCGACTCAAGGCCACATGTATCGTGCTCTCAAGGCACACATTGGCGTACTCCTTGAGTTACACCAATAATCTAAGTCCTTTTTCAAACTTAGACAATACTAAGTACTTTTTCAACTTAGTATCCATTGAGTTTTTATCGTCAAGGTCGTCCTGCCTTACGGTCTAGTCCCAAAATTTTCCAAGTGAAACAGAGTGGCGACCTCATCACTGAATGACTAAAGGATGGGTTCGGTTCAGTTTTGTACCCGTGCTCATACTGCCGAGCAAGTTAACTACCCGACACGGGTGCAGCTTCCCCTTGTGCCCGCTATTGTCTTGCAAGACCAATGAAGGTGAGCTCGACGGTCATACCTCTTCATGATGTTATGCACCCAATCCTTTTTGACTTAGGATTCACAGTCTCCACATATTTGCTCACTGGAGCTACTACCAGCGATAAGACTACTGGTTGGCGTTCACCACAGAACTCATTTCTGCCCTCTGCTATGCTCAGCAATTGTGAGTCAATAGCTTTCTGGTGCTACACCACAAGTCCCCAAGACCCAGGCTTCACACCCATATCAAAATGTCTCACTGGCACTAGCGTCGGTGCTTGCGCTAGCGCCGCACGCTAGCTAACAGAACGTCGTTCTGTTAGCTCTTTCGGTTAGTTCCTGGAGGTAGCCTCCAGGACCCCCTACCGCACATCACATCAGTCAGAACCCGAAAATGAGCATCTATACTCGGAGTCTTCTCCGGTGCGCAATAACAACATCACCAATCCAGACCAACCTGTCCATATGGGCTTCACACAGTATGCCTATGTTCGTATCACGATTCGGACTATATATGCAATTTCTACGGGGATAAACCATATCGACCCGTCGGAAGAAACCTATCCACTAATTAGTGGAAATCTTCCAGCTACTACGCGAATCAAAGGACTAGCATGTTCAAAGATTAAGGAGGAGAATCGTTACCCTTGCTGCTCATTTTGGTGCCATCGGACCAGGATTCCTCTACACTGATTTGAAGATGGCATAAGAACACAAGAAGCCTTCTACCTCGGACTTGCCTAGCCAACACGACTTCCTTCCTCTGATTTCTGCTTCCTAGCCTTAGGAGAGAGAAGATTAGAGAGAACTTAAGAGAAAACTACGGCCTGAAGGATATATATAAGAAACTGCTACCGTCGGTGTTAGCCACTAGCGCATGGCGCTAGCCCAGAGGCAGTACGGCTTAGCCGCTTAAGGATTCGTCGATAAATGCTACCGCTAGCGCTACCGCCTACGCTATCTTTCGTCGATGAATTCACTTATTCAACACGATTCCTCGGAATACATTCGTCGAGACACAGTTGTCGAGAAAGCTACCGCTAGCGCTACCGCCGGCGCTAGCACTCGACGATGCATTTTGATGCTTTCGACGATACACACAAGGCCCTTCGTCGATATGCTACTAATTCGATGATAAGAGCTACCGTCGGCGCTAGCCCTAGCGCCCGGTGCTAGCTCCTTAGCTTAACACACCGCGCATTCTTTGCACCTGAACATTGGGGATCTTACAATCCTTCGCCCCTTAAAAAGAATTTCTTCCAGAAATTCTAACGGTGCAAAACTACAAAGATACAAAAGTTCTGTACCTTAAGGGAAAAATTCAGGGAACTCCTCAAGCATGGTCTGCTCTCGCTCTCACGAAAGCTCCTCACGCCCGCAATTGTACCAGCAAACTTTGACCATTTTGATCGACTTGTTCCGTAACTGCTTGATTTCAGTGTCTTCAATCCGAATGGGTTTGAACCTTGTTGCTAACCCACTTTTGATCGGCACTTGAACATCATCCACAAGCATTTGCGTAGGCTCTTGCAGAACCTTCCTAGCACGGAGATGTGGAACACATCATGCAAACCACTCATCTCTGTCAAAAGAGCGAGTTGATAGGCAGCTTCACCAATATGCTCCAGTATCTCAAACGACCCAAGGTATCTGAGACTCGGCTTTTTTTTCATGCGTCGAATTCTTGACACGCCCTTGAACGATTTAATTTTGAGATAAACCCAGTCGCCCACGGCGAACTCGACGTTTCTGTGTCTAGCATTATAATACTTTGCTTGCCTATCTTATACAATCAGCAATCTCTCCCGGATTGTCTGAATAGTCGAAGTAGCATCTTCGACTTCCCTTCGCCTAGACAGCTTAGTCTCGCCTGTCTCTGCCCAAGCCAAAGGTGTACGACACTTCTTACCATAATGGGCTTCAAAAGGCGCCATTTGCAAGCTTGCTTGATAGCTGTTGTTATAAGCGAACTCGATCATAAAAAGATGATCCTATTGGATCGATAAGCGCCCTTAGAGGGGGGGGGGGGGGGAATAAGGGAATAAATTTTTTTTGAAATTTTAAGCAATTTACTATATTGTTTTAAAGTTAACGAGAGAGCAAAATAACAATTTAGCAAAAAGTAATTTGCAATAATAAAATTTATGCCAAATGAGAGAAATCAAGTAAACACAAATAGAGACAGGATTGTATTATAGGAATAAATGTTTACATAAATTTTATTTCAATATCGCTAGAAATCGGAGGCGTACAAATGAAAATATCTTTTCCTTTTCTATACCGACTTGTATCCCCACAAACCGGTTGACTTTAGCCTATCCTTCCCTGGATATGGCCTCAAGCCGCTCTAGCCAATCCTTCCCCGGATATGGCCTCGAGCACCCCCTAGATCTAATCTCCTAGACCTAGTCGCCAACTCATGCGGCGAATTACCCCCTAAGCCGCGCAAGGACCTAGTCGCCAACACAAGGCTATTTTATTACAAAAATTACAATAATGAAATAAAGTAAATAACAAGAACTCCCTCTATGAGATTTCTGAAGTTGAGGATGAAGGATCGATGTAGCATAAGAGAGGTTGAAGCGATCGTTCTTCGGATGCAGCGTGACGGCTTCCTTCTCCAGAGATCTTCTTTGATTTTGAGTGGGAGATGAACTTTCGGCAGAGTAACAACTCTGGAATTTTGGCACAAGTAATCTCTCAGGAAGCTCTCACCAAAACGAGAGAGAAGCCATCAATTTAAAGAACTTGGAGATAGCGCCTGCTGTAGCTCCTAACGCCTGTGGTAACATTCGTATGGAGGCAGTTTCGAAACCATTGGAGGCGTGGCATTGTGGCACAAACTCGAGATAGCGCCAGGCGGTAGCGGTAGCGCTGGCGGTAGCGCTAGCGCCTGCGGTAACCCCTAGCGCTGGCGGTAGTGCTTTAGTTCAGTTTATTGGTTCCAAGTTACTTTCTACCTGTGGAGTATTGCACCTATAGTTCCTGCACACTATAAACACACGACAAGCAAGATCAAATACAATATGGGATATGTTATTCTCAAACAAATGGATGTGACACACATGTCCAACAATCTCCCCTTTTTGATAATAACAAATCCTCTTAGCAAGAAATCAACAATGGTGGTTATAGTATATGATAAACATGATAATAGTGCAACTATAGTATATGATAAGCATGAGAATAATGCATACTCCCCCTACATAAATGCAATTTATGTTTTACTCCCCCTAAATTACAAGAATTAGTCTCCCCTTAATATTCTAGATTTCTCCTCTAGATTTCTTCAAATAATCTCCCCCTTTTGGTATTATCAAAAGAAGGTGGGGTGAGGGTAGTAGGGAGGCATTCTTTACAAATGATAAATCATGATCGAGCTTTTGTAATAGAAAAAATGATAAAGAGTTTAAGCATAATGTTGAAGAGATTTCAAATAAAAGGATAAGAGTTGTAAGCAAGCGGAGGATTATAAGAAACATCTTTTTGTAAGCATGAAAAGCAAAAGTATAGATCTTAGTTTAAGTTCAAAATGTAAAGATGTTTTAACCTTTTTGAAATCTTATAATTTTACATAAAGTTACCAAGCATGAAATGATCATATTAAAAAGAGAATATACTACAATGTTACTTAATTTCAAGTGTAAGAGATACCAAAACATTGTAGAGATCATGCTAGGTTATCTAGTGCATTTCTTATATATATGGTAGTATAGATAAAGCATTAGAATCCAATACTCATGAGAAGAAGTGTTATGAAAGATAATGAAGTGCACATAAGTGTATTTTGAGCAATTAATGTTAACAAATGATTTAAATCGCAAAATACAAGACATATGTAGAGTTAAGTGCACAATAAAACACAAGTATATTACTTTCACACACTTTTAATGCACATAATTTTTAACAAAGTGGTGTAATAACCAAGGTTTGTACAAGACACTTTACTATTCTTTCCAAGGTTCTCAACCTCACAATGCTTATGAAGACTTATCAGGAGGTTCAAGTAGTGCTTGGTGGAGTTATATTTGTCTATTTTTTATTCACTTTTGTGAGACAACATTCTCTGAATACACTTGTTTTGCAAACCGAACATAATAAAAAAAAACCACTTTTCTTAATTTTTAAGTGCAATTCAAATGTAGTGTAGATAATAAACTTATGCAAATTTTAATTCATTGTACAATTACAATACACAAGCAAACATTTTTAGATTTAAACACACATGTACATTACCAAACATAAGTGAGTGTAAAAGTATCATTATCAATCACAATACATTTACTCATACTTAGAGGCATGCTAAGTTTGGTTCTACACATATTTTTAAATACAATTGATGCACTTTAAATAGGTATATCAAAGCATGATAAACAAAATAATGTTCATAGTAATATGAAGAAACAAGTTTTAACATTGTAGATAATTCTAAATAATAGAATTCATACATGCTTGATATTAGCAATAAAGATCATACAATTTTTTTGTTGTTTTGAAAATTTTTAATGAAAGAAAAACAGAAAAAACACAAAAACATATTTTTGAATTTTTGAATTTTGAAGTTTTGTAGTTGATTTTTCATAATATAAATAAAACAAAAAATAACAAAAATCAGAAACACAAAAATAAATAGCACATATGAACTAACATATTTTTATAGATTTTTAGAAATTTTAAAAAACAAAAAAATGAACATCCACGCTAGCAGCGGCGCTAGTGCTAGCGCGGAAAACAGTAAGTGATTTTTTGAGAATTTTAAACTTTTATTTTTTTGATCTTGATTAAGAGTCCTTAGAGTAGTCTTATGCAGAAATTTTGTAATTTATGGAGATGTCTTGATTGCTCAAATTGCATAAAACTTTAGCATTTTTCAATTAACCTATCCTAAGTTGTTTAAGACTCCTAATTCCAACCTTAACATTTGAAACCTTGCATCGGGAAGAGGTTTAGTGAATATATCAGCAAGTTGAGAGTCCGTGCCAATGAAACTTATTCTATCATTTTCCTTTTTAATGTGATCCCTTATGAAATGATGACATACATCTATATGTTTGGATCTAGAATGGTGTACCGGATTATTTGTAAGATCGATGACACTTTTGTTATCACATTTTAATTCAATATGTTTTAGATGAAAACCAAAGTCCTTTAGAGTTTGGCTCATCCATAGTGCTTGTGCACAACAACTCCCTAATGCAATGTATTCAGCCTCCGTGGTGGAGAGTGCAACTGAATTTTGTTTCCTACTAGACCATGCAACTAATGAAGGTCCTAGAAAATGGCAAGTACCGCTAGTGCTTTTTCTATCAAGTGAAAAATCGATGTAGTACAAATAGGAATAGCCGTGAAGTGTAAATGAATTATTATGCGGGTACCATAATCCTAATCTAGCTGACCCAATAAGATATCTAAAAATTCATTTTACCGCTTTTAAATGAGATTCTTTTGGATTGGCTTGAAATCGAGCACATAAGCATACGACAAACATGATATCGGGTCTAGTTGCACTTAGATAAAGTAGTGATCCTATCATACCTCTATATAAAGTTTGATCTATAGAAATTCTCGATTCATCTTTTCCTAATTTTAGTGATGCAGTCATTGGTATAGAAGCTTGTTTAAGATTTTCAAATCCAAAACGTTTAAGCATATCATGGACATATTTAGTTTGGCATACAAAGATACCATCAATTCTTTGTGATACTTGAAAACCAAGAAAATAAGAAAGTTCTCCTACTAGACTCATTTCAAATTCATTTTTCATCACTAAAATAACTTCATTAAACAACTCTTCATTAGTAGATCCAAAAATAATATCATCAACATATATTTATAAAATAATCATATCATCATTGTTGTGCTTAATGAAGAGAATATTATCCGCACTTCCCATAATATAACTGTACTTTAATAAAAATGAAGTAAGTCTTTCATACCATGCACGGGGCGCTTGTTTAAAACCATAAAGCGCTTTTTCTAGTTTATAAACATGATTTGGAAATTTTTCACTAATAAAACTGGGGGTTGTTCAACAAAAACTTCTTCTTTTACAAACCCATTTAGAAAAGCACTTTTCACATCCATTTGAAATAGTTTTATTCTTTTAAAGCTTGCAAATGCTAAAAAGATTCTTATAGACTCTAATCTAGCAACGGGTGCAAAAGATTCATCAAAATTTATCCCCTCGATTTGTGAATATCCTTGTGTTACTAAGCGTGCTTTATTTCTAGATATTCTAGACTCACCATCTAATTTATTTTTAAAAATCCATTTTACACCTACAACCGGGTGATTAGATGGTCTTTCTACTAATTTCAAAACATTATGTCGCTCAAATTGTTCTAACTCTTCATTCATAGACAAAAATCAAAATTCATCATTTAAAGCGGTTGAAATGTTTTTTGGTTCAATTTCGAAAACAAAACAAATATTTGAATAAGATTCATGAAGAGAAGGGCGAGTTCTTACCCCGATGGATGGTTCACCAATTATTAATTCCCATGGATGATCCTTTGTGAATTTCAAGGCACTTGGAGGTACATATTCATCTTCCTTGGCCTCCTCTTCTTCTTCTTTGGAAGGTTCCTCGTCACCATGCTCCAAAGGTGGTAAGTGATCATCCTCTTTGCCCGCGGAAAGTCTTTCTATACAAGGAACAAGTTCATCAAATTTCACATTAATTGATTCTTCAACTTTTCTAGTTCTTTTATTAAAAATTCTATAAGCTTTATTATTTGAAGAATATCTAAGAAAAGTTCCTTCATCACATTTTTCATCAAACTTTCCCAAGCTATCTTTAGTATTTAAAATGAAACATTTACAACCAAAAACTTTAAAGTAAGATACGTTAGGCTTCTTTTGAAAATAGAGTTCATATGGTGTGAGATTAAGAGATGGGTGAATCATGATTCTATTTATAACATAACATGATGTATTTACGGCTTTGGCCCAAAAGGACTTAGGCAATTTATATTCACATAACATAGTGTGTGCTAGTTCTTGAAGTGTCCTATTCTTTCTTTCTACAACACCATTTTGTTGTGGTGTGCGTGGTGCGGAGAACTTATGTTTTATGCCTAACATATCACAAAAAGATGTGAATTTATCATTTTCAAATTCTCCTCTATGATCTGAGCGAATGCATTTAATTTTTAAATCACTTTCATTTTGAATACGAGTACATAGTTTTGAAAATTCGCTAAATGCATCGGATTTGGAAGAGAGAAATATTGTCCAACAATATCTTGAAAAATCATCTATTAAAACATATGTATATAATTTACCACCAAAACTTGTGGTGCTAACGGGACCAAAAACATCCATATGAATTAATTGCAAGGGTCTTGAAGTAGAAATAATATTTTTACTTTTGAAAGAGGATTTTGTAATTTTACCTTTTTGACAAGGTGAGCATAATGAAGGTAAATTCCCATTTAATCTAGGCAATCCTCTAATTAAATCTCTTTTGGCAAGGTTTACAATAAGTTTTGTGCTAGCATGTCATAGCCTTTTATGTCAAAGTTCTAATTCATCATTTTTAGTGATAAAACATTTTATAGATGATTTAGAAAGATCATGAAACGAAAATATATAAACATTATGTATTCTTGATGTAGTTAGTAAAATATCTTTTGTAGTAGGATTAGATATTTTGCATAGATTAGTGGAAGATTCAAATAAAACATCTAATCCTTTATCGCATAATTGACTAATAGAAATAAGATTGTGTTTTAGCACTTTCACATAAAGAACATTAGATATAGTAAAGGATTCGTTACCAACTGTACCAATTCCCATGATCCTTCCTTTTCCATTATCGCCAAACGTCACGATCTCTCCTTTCTTCTTTTCTAGGCTAAGGAACTTTGCTTTATTGCCCATCATGTGCTTGGAGCATCTAGAATCCAAGTACCACACATCTTCATTTTCCTTAGCCTGCCTGCACATCTAGAAAGAAGATGAGAGTAAAGATCCCGATACCCAAGTGGTACCACCCATAGAATAAGTGGAAGACTTAGGTACCCAGATTTGCTTTAAAGTAGTTTGTTTTAATTTCCTGCAAGAACAAGACGTGTGACCAAACCTACAACAGTTTGCACACATAATAAAGGGGGTTGAGACCCTTTTCTGGAATTTTTTCTTGCTGGAAGAAATTGGATTTACAGAAGAAAACATTTTGAAAAAGAAAATTTAGGCTTCTAGTATGAGGTGATAGCGTCGGCGTTAGTGGCTAGCACCGGGCGGTAGCACTCACCTCGATATCCGAGCCCAAATTTTCCAGACCCGTGGCACTGGTTCCTTAAAATCTTTTCCAGTGATTTTTGGCCTATTCCAATTTTTTTAATGGCCATGGTGAGTTCATGAACTTGTGCTTTAAGTGAAGAATTTTCTTTCACAAGCATGACACACCTATTTTCAAAATCTTTTTTATTATTTTTGATTTGCAAAAGAGAGGATTCTAATTTCCTTTCTAATTCCCCCTTCTCTTTTGTAAGAGTTTGGCCATGAGAGAGGGCTTTAGAAAGTGACTCTTCAATATCTTTTGCCATTTTAGTGGAGTGATCACACTCTTGGCAAGAAACCTTTCTCTTTTCTAAAACAATTAATTTTTTGGAAAGCTTTTGATTTTCTTTAATTAGAGATTCATTTTCACGATTCAATAACATATTATTTTTCATATTTTTATTAAAAGCTTTGGAAGTTTCAAGATATTCATTAAACAATTCATCATTAGTGGGAGGAGTTACCCCAGTGTTGCTATGAACACTGGTGTCGTCGTTGTCATTTCCTTGTCCCATGAGGCACATGTTTGCTTCCTCATTTTCGCTTGATGAAGACCCACTTGATTCTTCGAAGGTGGAGGAGTCATCCCATGTTTTTGCTTTTAGCACCTTCCTCTTTTCCTTCCCTTTGTGTCATTTTTCCTTTTTCTCCTTCAAAAATATTGGGCACTGGCTCCGAATATGCCCGGTCTTCCCGCAATGATAGCATTTTGGTGGAGGTCTTTCTTCTTCATCATCGCTCTCCTTTTCCTTCTTTGACGATGACCCTTTCCACCTGGCATCCTTTTGGAAATATTTCCGGAAGTTGTTTCTCCTTTCCGTATTTCGCATGAACTTTTGGAAGTTTTTTACCAAAAGGCTTTCTTCATCTTCATCCTCATCCTCTTGGCACTCCTTCTTTGATTTTAGTGCCAATGCCTTCTTCTTTGGCACCTTGTTATATTCATTGTGTTGGATCTTGAGTTCTACCTCATGTGTTTTGAGATTCTCAATGAGGCTCTCAACTTGGAGAGTTCTTAGGTTGTGCGACTCTGAGATAGCCGTCACCTTTGGATTGAATTTTGGAAGAAGGGATTGAAGAATCTTTCGGACCAAGTCTCCATTGGAGAAGGTCTTTCCAAGAACTTTGGAGGCATTAACGATCTTGGTGAAGCGCGTGTACATGGCATCAACATCTTCACTTTCATCTATCCGGAGCTTTTCATATTTTGACTCCAGTTGGAAAAGCTTTGAATCTTTAACCTGCAATGTACCTTCATAAGTAATTTCTAAATGATTCCAAATATCATATGCCGTAGTACATATGGAAATTCTATTAAATTCATTTCTATCTAACGCACAAAATAAAGCATTCATGGCCTTGACGTTATTTTTGCATTTAAGTTTATCCCTATCATCCCATTTATCTTTTGGTTTTTCTAATGTTATTTATCCAACTACAATTGTAGGAGGAGAGTATTCCTCTTCTACCATATTCCATACCTCAATATCTAGGGTCATAAAAAACATCTCATCCTATTTTTCCAATAATTATACTCTGACCCAGTAAATAGTGGAGGTCTACTAATTCCCTGACCCTCAGAAAAAGCGAGATCATAAGACGTCATTATTCCTGGTTTTTAAACCGTTTGGAATAACCTTTGCTCTGATACCACTTGTTGGATCGATAAGCGCCCTTAGAGGGGGGTGAATAAGGGAATAAAATACTTTTTGAAATTTTAAGCAATTTACTATATTGTTTTAAAGTTAACGAGAGAGCAAAATAACAATTTAGCAAAAAGTAATTTGCAATAATAAAATTTACGCCAAATGAGAGAAATCAAGTAAACAGAAATAGAGACATGATTTTATTATAGGAATAAATGTTTACATAAATTTTATTTCAATATCGCTAGAAATCGGAGGCGTACAAATGAAAATATCTTTTCCTTTTCTATACCGACTTGTATCCCCACAAATCGGTTGGCTTTAGCATATCATTCCCTGGATATGGCCTCAAGCCGCTCTAGCCAATCCTTCCCCGGATATGGCCTCGAGCACCCCCTAGATCTAATCTCCTAGACCTAGTCGCCAACTCACGCAATGAATTACCCCCTAAGCCGCGCAAGGACCTAGTCGCCAACACAAGGCGATTTTACTACAAAAATTACAATAATGAAATAAAGTAAATAATAAGAACTCCCTCTATGAGATTTCTGAAGTTGAGGATGAAGGATCGATGTAGCATAAGCGAGGTTGAAGCGATCGTTCTTCGGATGTAGCGTGACGGCTTCCTTCTCCAAAAATCTTCTTTGACTTTGAGTGGGAGATGAACTTTCGGCAGAGAAACAGCTCTGGAATTTGGCACAAGTAATCTCTCTGGAAGCTCTCACCAAAACGAGAGAGAAGCCATCTATTTATAGAACTTTGAGATAGCGCATGCGGTAGCTCCTAGCTCCCGCGGTAGTGTTTGTGTGGAGGCGGTTACGAAACCGTCGGTGGCGTGGCATTGTGGCACGAAATGGAGCTAGCGCCACGCGGTAGAGATAGTGCCTGCGCTAGCGCTAGCGCCTGCTGTAACCCTAAGCGCTGGCGGTAGTACTTTAGTTTAGTTTGTTGGTTCCAAGCTGCTTTCTACCTGTGGAGTATTGTACCTATAGTTCATGCACACTATAAACACACGACAAACAAGATCAAATATAATATGGGATTTGTTATTCTCAAACAAAGGGATGTGACACACATGTCAAACAAAGAGGACCATGTGCGATGGTTCCTTTGGGTACCCAAATACATCGAGATGATTTTTGGGGAGATGAGTATGAATGAACCCTTTCAAGTAAAGTTAATGTTTCATCTTTAATTTTGGGTCTCCATTCATACTTTGGTTTCATATTCTTATATTTCAAATTTCCATAATTATTTTCAAAAGTCTTACGTATAGGAAAGTTGTTAATGTTTAAATTTATGTTGGGAGAAAACGGATTTTGTAAATGATAGTGACTTAGACTTTGATTTACAAAGACTTTGTGCTCCTTACTCCCATTATTAGGTTTATTCAAGATATTCATATTCAACTTGCATTTACATATTCCTTGAGATTGTGAATTTATGTGTTGTGAATTGTTATTCATCATTTTCATAAGCAAGTTGATTTTTTATTTTTAATTCATCATTCTTGACCTTAAGATTATGTCTAGCTTTATTATAGGCTATTGTGCTATTTTTAAGAGTAGTGACAATAGATTCAATGTGAGTTTGATAGTCATTTCTTAATTCCTCAAATGTTTCATCCATTCCTTTAATTTCAATTTTATAGTTTTTACAACTAGCACAATTACTTTTTAGAGAAGAGTTTTCTAAACATAATTTTTCATTTTGTTCTTTCGCAAAAATAACTTCCTTTTCAAGTACTTTGTATTTTTCTTTTAATTCATTATGATCAATACAAGGTGTGGAGTTTTCAAATGAAGAGCATGATGGAGATTCAAACACATCATTTTTGGATTCTACATTCACATTTGCTTTCAAGGTTTTATTTCTAAATGTAAATTTGCATTAGCCTTTTTTAATTTCTTAATCTTACGTTTAGTAGTTTGTAGCAATTGAAATGTAGAAATAGAGGTACAAAAGATGGAATTTGATTTCCTTACATTGCTTGTGGACGATGCGATATTTGAACATATAGTTACTTTGCCTTCTTCATCTTCCACATCCAAACAGAAGTTTCCATCATCCCTTCCGCTTGATGTGCCTTTCATGGATCCATCATGTGAGGAGCTTTCTTGAATACTCGTGCATTCTTGTATGTTCTCCAATTCTTGCGTTTGTTTCATACCTGTAGAAGGAGAATCATAAGTTCTTTCAAAAAAAACCCAAATTTCATAAGCGGTGGGTAATTATAAATAAGTTTGAAAATATTTTGATCTAACGCACAAAATAGACTATTTATAGATTTTGCATTTAAAATAATTTCATTTCTAGATAGAACGCTAGGTGGCTTTTCAATAGTAATATTCCAAACTTCTTCATCTAAAGCTTTAAGAAAAATTTTCATTAATATTTTTCACCCTTTATAATTTTTGCCCATAAATAAAGGTGGTGATAATAATTTTTCATTTATATTAAAAATTCCCCCACTAGTAGAAGCGAGATCATGATCAACACACGCCATTATTCCCAGTGGTGAAACCATTTTGGAATAACCTAGCTCTGATACCACTTATTGGATCTTGAGGCACCCTTAGAGGGGGGGTGAATAAGGGTTTTAAAAAAGCTTATGTAATATTTTGAAATATTAGAAATGATAAGAGATTAAATTAGTGATAAACCACACAAAAAGAAGAAATCAAGTAATATATATGAGAGACATGATTTTATTAACTTGAGATATAAGATTATAAAACTTGGTTTCTTATGACGCTAGAAATCATAGGCGATAAAGTAAAACCTCCTTTTGTTTTCTATACCGACTCGTATCCCCACGAACTGGTTGGCTTTAGCCGATCTCTCCCCAGATACGGCCTCAAGCCGCTCTAGCCTTTCTATCCCCAGAAAGGCCTCGAGCACCCCCTAGTTCTACTCCCTAGACCTAGTCTCCAACACGAGGCGAATCCCTCCCTAAGTCCTACCCAAACCTAGTCGCCAACACGAGGCGAATTCACAAACCAATTACAATGATAAAATACAAATACAAATACAAAAGACAAATATAAAAACTCCCTATGAGGTAATCTGAAGGAGACGCCGAAGAATCGCTGAAGATCGTTGAAGTCCAAGCATGCGTTCTTCGCGTTGAGTTAGCGTGTTGATCCAAGACTCCTTCGATTCCTCCTTTTGAAATTGAGTGGGAGATGTGTTGGTCTGGAAATACGTCCCTCTCAAAGTTTCTGAAGTGCTGGAATAGGGCTCTAATCAATCAGTAGTTGGAGAAGAAGAAATCATCCAATTTATAGAACTTGAGTTAACTCCGGCGTTAAGGCTAACATCGGGCGTTGACCCAGTATAGTAATGTTTTGATGGCTCGGATCTTTAAAACAGGAAGGAGATTCTGCACTTTAGGAATTGTTTATTTTAGGCAATCCTAACGCTGGCGTCAGGTCAGATCATTCATAAACTTCCCCCTGCAATCACCGTTGCTTCCTCCCTGCCATAATCATCCCGGTGAGTTACGCATTAACGTCTAGCATTAGGTTCTAAGGCCTGGCGTTAGACCAATTTCCATACTTCGGCTTTGAGTTGTTGCAGACCAATAATTCCACCTACTAGTGTCATCACTGTGCAAGCCTGCAAACTAAAAACACAATGGAAAACAAGATCAAATACAAGTAGGATTTGTTATTCTCAAATCAAAGGGATGCGGAAGAACCGTGTTCCAACAGGGAAGAGGCGCGCGGGGGAGTGCGCAGGGAAAAGGCACGCGCGGGAGCATACAGGGAAGAGGCGCGCGCGGGAGCACGCAGGGAAGAAGCGCACACTGGAGCGCACAGGGAAGAAGCACGCGCGGGAGCGCGCAGGGAAGAGGCACGCGCGAGCGCGCAGGGAAGAGGCGCGCGCGGGAGCACGGGGAAGAGGCGCGCGCGGGAGCACGGGGAAGAGGCGCGCGGGAGCGCGCGGGGAAGAGGCGCGCGGGAGCGCACGGGGAAGAGGCGCGTGGGAGCGCGCGGGGAAGAGGCGCGCTGGAGCGCACTGGGAAGAGGCGCGCGGGAGCGCGCAGGGAAGAGGCGCACGCGGGAGCGCACACGGAAGAGGTACGCGCGGGAGCGCGCACGGAAGAGGCGCGCGCGGGAGGGCGCAGGGAAGAGGCGCGCGCGGGAGCGCGCACGGAATAGGCGCGCGCGGGAGCGCGCACGGAAGAGGCGCACGTGGGAGCACGCAGGGAAGAGGCGTGCGCGGGAGCGCGCAGGGAAGAGGCGCGATTGGGAGTGCACAAGGAAGAGGAACGGTGGAGAGAGTGAAAATCGTGGGAGGAGGAGAGAGAAAAATCCGTATGTGGATTTTTTCGGGCCAAAAGGAGATTAAAATGAAGGGGAATGAGGGTCTATTTATAGATTCCAAGAGGGGCAACCCAGTAGTTTCCCCCGATAACTACCGGACGAACGAATATGAATGTTCCATTTAAAGCACGCAGATCACCGATTTTACGCAAATGACGAGACCGTCCCCGGGCGGTTACATGTTCAACGGAAAAAACAACCTCTCCTCCCGCGAGGGGAGGAGCGGCCGGCGAGGCCGGCAGCTGGGGAAGTGGGTCACCATCCAAGGTCGGGCGACCAACTTGGCCGCCCGGGCTTGGAGAAGGGGAGGCCGCCCTGTCACAACCCGCATTTTCTCAATATATATAAATATATTATCAGAGTAAGAGAAAATACGCGTCAAGATGCCACGTCATACAGGGGATAACTACAGACGCTCAGGCAGCTCTACCTCCAACGTTTCTTTGGAAAGTCATGAACTTGAGTTTAAAACATAGTTTAAGTTTAAGGTTTTCAAACACCGTGTCCCTCGGTTTAATGAATCAACTAGTCCATAAATAAGAAAGTATAAATTTACGCAGCGAAAAATACATAATTTACTTTAATTTGCCTTATATGAGCATGATGAACTAACCAACATTCTGATGATATGCAACTTCTAGATCTAGTATAAATACAAAAAGTTTATTTTACGGACTTCAAAATAGAGTGATAATAGTTTAAAAAGAGATGTCATGTAGGAAGAATTATGCAGTTTTGTATATAGAATAACTACCATGCATCCTAACATAAAACCTTCCCAGAGAGCATTTGCACCAACAACAAACAACGGTAATAGCATATAAATAGCAAGACAATGTCTATCACAAAAGAAAATTTAGGATGTGGGAGTCAACATACTGACACGAACCAATATCCTTAACAAGTTCTAAAGAAAACAACAGTCTACCTCTCAAAGCGAGAGTAAAGAAAACTCTACAGCAATCTAAAGAAATAGATCTCGGTCAGCTCCACCTGCTACTGATTCAAACTAGAGGTATTCAAAAGAAAAGAATGTCTCAGCACAAAGACATGAAAAGACATCACATAATTAAGAGTAAGAGAAATCTTATCAAGATAAAGGGTTACCAACACACCAAGAATAGCTGTAAAACATCAACAAATCTAATAAAGAAGGATTAGCATCCAAAGGGAAGATTGGCACAAAGTGCGGTCAAAAAATTGCATATCAATCTCCAATGAGGTGAAAGTGTCGAATTTCCCAAGAAGTAAATCACTATCCCAACCATTAAACGGTACTGAGGCGGTGGTTATCTTTCCAATCAACCATCAGACCAAACATCCAAGGCACAAAAGCACTGTGGCAGTGGTTACAGACCACCAACCAACAGTCTACACATCCACGGAAAAGAAAATAGGCACTGTGGTAGTGGTCTCATTGTCCAACTACACCAACTGTCCAAAAACAACCGAATGGAAAATAAAGATTCACATCATCTTGACCAAAACAGACACCACAGAAAAAACCGGAAACAATTCCAAGGGAAACCCAACCTTACGGCGAATTCGTCGAAATACATTCGACGAATCCAAAGAATATCGATGAATTCGTCGAAATACATTCGACGAATTACAAGGGCATTCGGCGAAATCTCTATCGAAGGCATTCGACGAAAGTGGCGTAACGACTAACTACTCGCTGGAAGCCTAAAACTATTCGACGAATTCCTAAAACTAATCGACAAATTCATCGAAATTAATCGACGAATCTACTTAGAACACTCGGCGAAATTTCTTGGAAAGAAATTTACTTAAGGGTATTTCGACGAATTTATAATTACTTTGACGAATTGACGGGATACGAAACATTTGGCAGAAAATGAATTGAAATTTCTTTGTCTAAATCAGATATTAAGGAAAAAAAGAAAGTTAAAGAAGATGAAATAACATGGCAAGGGGGGAGAATCCATCACTTGCCTCAAACCTTTCGAAGAAAACGGCCTCCAACGCACTCCACGTCGCAGATCGACCAATATAAGACTCTGAGGAAGGATTTCGCACACGCGAAGAGCTCGGCGAGAGCTTTCCATATTTGTGCTCCGGCGAAGATTTCGTGCACCGGATCTCCGGTGGCGGCGATCTGAAGTTTTATGGAAGGACACTCTCCTCTCTGGTTCGCAACAGGCCGGAGATGGAAATAGCTTTTTGGTCTCACGGATGGGGAAGAAGGGGTATATATATACATATAATCATAAAATAAAAATAATAATATTAATAATAATAATAGTAATAAGAATAGTAATTAACGATTCGATTCAACTAATATATATATTCGATTGAATGAATCAAAGTCTTATTCAACGAATATATATACATTCGTTGAATGGAATCACATTCGTTGAATGGAATCAACGAATTATATATATACTTTTGAACATATAATGATTATAGTTATTATTTAATAAAAATAGTATATTATTACGAAAACTAAACACACCCCGATTCCAACGAAAATTGCACCAAAGGCGAACGCCGACACTACGAATCCAACGGCGAAGCCGAAATCTAAATCTGACGTGTCGTTCTCGAGATAGAAATTTCTAATGTTTACGGCGAACAATAAATATACAAATCTTTGAAATAAATCACTGAGGCTCTAATATCGCTTGATTGCCACGAAACTTTGAGGGCCTTTCTAAAATTAAATAATCTAATTTCCTAATGTAAAATTTTCCAATTTCGGGTTGTTTCAAAATTTGGTCGACTTGACCGAACGGACGCGAAAACACGCAAACGACGACGCACCGTCGTTAACTCTGCACTAACGTAACGCTCTTACGCCATTATGACGTCATCAATGGGTTTAAAATAATGGCCAAAAATTCAGGGGCGTTACAGTCACTTCCCCTAAAAAGAAGTTTCGTCCCGAAACTTTGATAAATAATTCGAATACAACAGATAGAAGCGAATAACTAAAAACTAACAGATGAAAACACTCACCAGGGAGAACTAGGAGAAACGATGAGGATGAGATTCCCTCATAACAGATTCCAGTTCCCAAGTCGTGCTCTCGATATCCTGGTTTCAACAAAGGACTTTGACCATAGGAATCGTCTTCTTCCCCAACACTCAGTCCTGAGCCTCTAGAATATGAATAGGCTCTTCGACATAAGATAAATTAGGTTGCAACTGGGGAACCGAGTCAAGGACATGACGATCACTAAGCACGCACTTTCTCAACTGGCTCACATGAAACACATCATGAACACATGGGAAAGAAGTAGGCAAAACCAGCCTATAAGCTGACACTCCGATGCGCTCAACAACCTGCAAAGGTCCCACATACCGGGGATCCAACTTGTGGTTCCTTCCAAATCTCTTAGCACCGGGCATCAGAGAAACTTTCAAGAACACCATGCCCCCAACTACGAACTCCAGATCAACGCTTCTCCGATTAACATACTTCTCATATCGCTCCTGAGCAACGCGAAGCTTCTCGCAGAGTGATGAGTCCCAATTATATACACATATATGGACTCATCTGGGCCGATTTTCTAGTCTATGCACTACATTTTAAGCATGTTTTCGCTCATATTTGTTATTCCATGCTATGTGCACTTCTAGGCCCGTTTTGGTGTTATTTCTTGTTTATCTTCGTTATTAGTTTTCATGCATTGTTAAGTGCCACCTTCAGTGGCTGGATTCGTGGTTGTGCTGGAACAGGAGTCGTGCAGGTGTTCCCGGTACAATCTGTACAGGAACACTGCGCACGATCGTTGTTTCTATTGCGCACGACCACTAGTCGTGCGTCGCTGATCGTGTGCACTTAACCCTATTTTTTGAGTTCTGTCTCGGATAGTGCGCATGACCACCTACGATAGTGCGCACGACCACCGGTCGTGCGCCACTGTGCGTGCGCACTTAACATCAATTTTATGAGTTCTGTTTCGACCAGTGCGCACGACCACCTACGATAGTGCGCACGACCACCGGTCGTGCACCACTGGTCGTGCGAACATGGTATTTTATAAATTTCTTACATTGCAGGCTCCACCCAGGCAGGCGCACGATCACAGGATTCCAGCGCGCATGACCACTGGTCGTGCGCCAATGACCGTGCGCACTGTTTATTCCAGCGCCTATAAATATTCCTGCTCGCGATTTAGGTCGGGACCTCCGCATTTTCTTCCGCCAGTCCGCCGTTTCCTGCTCCAGAGCGCCCGATTTCGCCCCTCCATCGCCGCCCACCATCGGGAGGTGCTCCGGGCTTATTCTTCACGCCATTCTTGATCCGGAGCTTCCTCTCGGCCTCCTCCTTCATCCTAGAGTTTCAAGGAAGGTTTAGCCGCCATCTCCATCAAGCAAGAGGAAGTTTGCAACCTCTACCGGATCGTGACACGAAGAAGACGGGCTCATTGGAGAGTAGTGACAGCTCTCTCTACCCCGGACGTAGTTGCGGACCGAGCTTGGACGCGGATTGACAACCCGGCGATTCCAACCGTGAATCTACAACGAGACTTCGGATTCGGTCGATTTCTTGCCTTGTTCTTCTCTTATTGATGTGTTTGTAGCTAGATCTCTCATGTATTGAAGATGAACACTATGAATCGTGCTTGTAATCTTAATTTCATGTTTATGTGAAGTTATATTTAGTTCATATGTGTTAATGAGGTGCGCCGCCATCCATTTTCCACTCCACCACCGTGTTCGGTGCCGCACTAGCAATTGCTAGTGGCGTGCATGTCGACGAGGTGTTTGCGACCATCATTCTGCTTGCCTGCTCGTCCATCCGCCCTTGCGATGCAGCGCGCTCAAGGCCTGCCTAGTCTCCATCCCGCCAAACGAAGCATTGCATAGCGCATAGGAGTAGTTGTAATATTTTCCTTTATTTTCCACAACCAAATCAACCCCCCTCCGTGATCCATCCGATTAAAGGACTTCAATCTCAAGTCCTTCCTCGATAATAAACTCCACCTTACTGTGTTCCTTGAGATATTCGATACTCGGGGATTACTCCTCGTTTTATATTACTTGAACTATCGGTACACTGCCGTTTCGTGCCGCAGTCTTACTACCGCCTATAGCGGTGTGCTAAGATTTGCGCCATCACAGAGTCACATCAACATTCATCTCTTCCAAAGCTTCTAGACCTAACAACGGACTCTCACCAACCTCAGCCCAAAATAAGGGAGTTCGATAATGCCTCGCATACAAAGCATCAAAGGGGGCCATCTGCAAACTCTCCTGATAACTGTTATTATAAGTAAATTCCATCAGTCCAAGACGCTTATCTCAAGCTCCACCACGATCCAAAATATAACATCTAATCATATCTTCCAAATTCTGATTCACTCTTTCTGTTTGACCGTTGGTCTGAGGGTAGTAAGCGGTAGAGTATCTAAGGTCAGTGTCTAAAGCTCCCTGCAAACTCTGCCAGAAATGAGACATATACCTAGAATCCCGATCTGACACAGTACTCTCGGGCACACCATGCAATCTGATGACCTCATCCAAATAAAGCTCTATTATTTTCTTCATAGAATAACCGGTCTTAAAAGGCACAAAGTGAGCACACTTTGTCAATCTGTCAACTATGACCCATACCGAATCATGTCCTCCATGGGATCTCGGTAAATCGGTAATGAAGTCCATTGAAATACTCTCCCACTTCCAGCTTGGAATATCCAAAGGGTTCAATTTACCTTCAGGCCTCTTATGATCTGTCTTAACACGCTGGCAAATAAAACATTCAGAAACATATTTATCTATTTCATTCTTCATACCTGACCACCAAACAATCTGCTTCAGGTCTTTATACATCTTTGTGGTACCCGGATGATAGGAAATACTAGAATCCTGTGTTTCACTACAGATCTTTGTTCGAATATCCTCAAATGCGGGAATACAATACCTACCTCGATACTTCAAAGTATCTTTATCATCAATTGAAAAGTCTGGTAGTTCTCCTTTCTCAGTCTTATTCCGGAGATGCTGCAAATCAGGATCTTCCTTCTGATGCAGTCTTGTTAAGGTAATCCAAGAAGGCTCTTCAGCTTCTAGACTCGAAGGTAGGGTACTACTACCGGCTGAGATATCCATCAGCATAAACTCCTCCACTAAGGACTGCACGGAAAGGTTGAAGACATGCGCGGTATTTCTACTCAGGGCATCGGCCACCATATTAGCCTTACCTGGATGGTACAGAATGTCAACTTCATAATCCGCAACATACTCCAACCATCTGTGCTGGCGCAAATTTAACTCCTTCTGGGTAAAGACATACTTCAAACTCTTGTGATCCGTAAAAATCTTGCATGACACTCCATAAAAAAGATGTCTCCAAAGCTTTAAGGCATAAGTCACTGTCGCAAACTCTAATTCATGCATAGGGTAATTCCTTTCATGAACTTTCAATTGTCTTGACCCATATACAATTTCCTTTCCTTCTTGCATTAAAACACACCCAAGTCCAACATGAGATGCGTCCACATAGACGACATACTCTACTCCTTCGGTCGGTAAGGTCAGAACAGGAGCACTGCACAAATGCTTCTATAATTCCTGGAACGCCTCCTCACAGGAATTGCTCCAAACAAAGGCTGCATTCTTCTGGGTAAGCTTAGTCAGAGGTGCTGACAACACCGAAAATCCTTGTACAAATCTTCTATAGTAACCTGCCAACCCCAAGAAACTCCTTATCTCCTTAGGCATTGTAGGCATCTTCCAACCCAAAACGGCAAAAATCTTTGTTGGGGCTACAGAAATTCCATCTTTGTTTGCCACATGACCCAGGAAAGACACTTCTGAAAGCCAGAACTCGCACTTACTCAATTTCGCATACAACTTGTGCTCTCTTAGAGTAGACAATACTAAGCCCAAATGTGTAGCATGCTCCTCCTCACTTCTTGAATACACCAACACATCGTCGATGAAAACTACTACAAAATGATCTAAACAGTCTTTGAACACTCGGTTCATCATATCCATAAATGCAGAGGGTGCATTTGTCAAACCAAATGACATCACCAGAAATTCAAAATGACCATAACGGGAACTAAAGGCAGTCTGAGGGACGTCCGACTCACGGATCCTCAACTGATGGTAACCCGAACGAAGATCAATCTTTGAAAACACCAAACTACCATGCAACTGATCAAACAAATCGTCGATTCGAGGCAACTGATATCTGTTCTTGATGGTTACCTTATTCAACTCTATTGGGAATTTGCCCTCAAATTCCCTTGATTTGAAGAGGGTCACACTCAATGCTAAGTACAAAGTTGTATTTGATAAAACCATATTTGTGTAAGATATACAGGCTCAGGTAACTCAAGAGAAAGGGCCAATCATGCCCTTGGATCAGGAGAAATCACTCTTCTAAGAGATGATGAATTGTCTCAGCAGAACCACTGAGACGAAGGGTCAAATCCGTTGAGACGAGCTCACTATCTCAGCAGATCCCCTGAGATGGGAAAGGAGCAGCATGCAGTTGGGAAAGATTTGGCGTGTTCGTCGAACGCTGGACAAGACAGAAGAAACAGCTGAGACTTGGCGTGATCGTCGAACGCAGAACTCAGTTCGTCGAACGCTAAGACGAGACAGAAGAAACAGCTGAGACTCGGCGTGTTCGTCGAACGCAGAACACAGTTCGTCGAACGCAGAACTTAGTTCGTTAAATGCTGAGACGATACAGAAGAAACAACTGAGACTTGGCATGTTCATCGAATGCAGAACACAGTTCGTCGAATGCAGAACTCAGTTCGTCAAACGCTGAGACGAGACAGAAGAAACAACTGAGACTTGGCGTGTTCATCGAACGCAGAACTCAGTTCTTCAAACGCAGAGACAGAACAGAAGAAAGCGCTGAGACTTGGCGTGTTCGTCGAACGAAGAATGAAGTTCATCGAACGCAGAGTATGGTGAGTTCGTCGAACGCAGAGTCTGACGAGTTCGTCGAACGCAGAGTTTGGCAAGTTTGTCGAACATAGTATGGGGAGTTCGTCGAACGCAGATTGCGAGTTCTGCCCATGGCGCAAGCTGCAGAATGGCAGTGTGGGGTCCACTAGTCTCTCCCAAACTTGTCAGAAGGACGACTGAGTGCCGTTGAAGGTCGGGGATGCATAAAAGGGATAAGTTAGGGTTGAGCAAAATACCTTTGCTAGTTCTCCAGTACGCAAAATCGAGAACATAACTATTCCATTGACGACAGCCAACAACTGAATCACACAAGGCTGCAAGGAGAAAAGAGATAGCTCATCTTGATTAATTTCAAGATAGAGCAATAGATCCAGTTCTTCATCTGAAGGGCTGATCAAGAAGAACAAGTTGGAGCTGAACTTCAGCTCCCTGGTTCAAGTCTGCAACAGCAGCTGAGAAGAAGAAGAAGAACCAGGCTTGACCTTTCTTCCTTCTATTTTGTAAAGATCATTATTTCTCTTGTAGGAACCTTTGGGTTCTGAGTTTGTAGGGCTTCACTGCCTGAGTTGTAGAGCTGTGAGGACAGCTTGAGGTAGGATCTGTGAAGATCTGAGGTAGGGCTGTTTAGCCTGAGTTGTAGGGCATTATTGCCTGAGCTGTAGGAGGAGGATTCCTCTGAGGTAAGACTTGGAAGAGGTCTGAGTTGTAGGAGGTGGATTCCTCTGAGGTAGAGCTTGTTGGCCTGAGATTATAGGACCTGCTGTGGTCGAATTTGTAGGATCAGTGGCTGATCTGAGGTAGGGCAGCTGAGCCTGAGGTAGGGTTTGGGAAAACCTGAGAGATCCTGAGGGATCTGTGTTGTAAGCTCTTGGAGCTGAGATTGGAGGAGTTGGCCCTGTCTAACACACTGTTAGAAGGGTGAAGGGGGGAAAGTGGACTACCCATAGACACACAGTCTTGGGGAACCACTATAAATGATTGTGTGGTTTTTGTGTGGTTGATTACTTGTTTAGAATATCTTAAACATCTAAATAAAACAAGTAAAAATCAAAGAGACTTATTCACCCCCCTCCCTTCTAGGTGATTTAGACTACAACCCTTATAAACTTACAAGTGGTATCAAAGCGAGGTTGGTCAAGAAGGACATAACTGTCTGACTAGATCCTATTAAGGAATAGTCAAATCACAATCCAATGGCCTCCTCTGGATTGAAGAAGGAAATGAGATCCATGAAGTTGCCCATATGCAGCAAAGAAAACTTTGGCATATGGAAGCAAAGGATCAGACTGGTTATGGAAGCATCTGATCCAAAGATTTTCATTACAGTTAAAGAAGGACCTTTTACCTTTCGCACTGCCTCCACTATTGATCCAACAAGAAGAGTGGCCAAGGCATTCAAAGACTTGACCAAAGATGAACTTGAATTGTTCACCATGGACAAAAGAGCCCAGAACATCATAGTGAATGCTATTGATGATTCCACATTTCAAAACTTGGTATACTGCACTACTGCCAAGGAAATGTGGGACACATTAGTAGTATATATGAAAGTAACAGCTGAAGTAAGGGATGATAGAAAGTCACTTCTTAACCAAGAGTATGAAGCCTTCAGGCAGCAGAGCCAGGAGGGCATCTCCATGTGCTATGAGAGGTTCTTCAGAATAGTCAATGAGCTGAGAACCTATGGGAGAGTATTCACCAACTATGAGCTAAATGATAAGTTCCTTAGATCTCTAACAAGGGACTGGGACACAAAAATCTGTGCAATCAGGGAAGTGGCCAAGCTTAGTGAGACCCCCACTCACACACTATTTGGAAAGTTGCTCTCCTATGAGATGCAGTTGTCTGCAAGAAAGGAAGAGGACACCTCAACAAGGACTCAGGCAAGGGAGAAATCTGTAGCTCTCAAAGCTGACAGCTCCAAGAGAAGCAAGGGCAGGATGGTGTCTCCTCCAAGGAGAAGTGTTGAACCTAATGTCAGCACCTCAGATAGCTCTTCCTCTGATGAAGAGTTTGCTGCCTTTTCAAGGCAGTTCAAGAAGATGATGAAGAAGAAGCAATGGAAGAACATGCCCTCTTCATCATCACACTACAAGAAAGATAGCAGGAAATCTGAAAGACAACACCCAAAGGGTGACAGGTATGATTCCAAACTTAGTAAACATATTTCTAATAACATAATCTGCTATAGCTGCAGCAAACCTGGACATGTCATAGCTGACTGTCCAGCCAAAAGAAAGGAGAATGGTGATAAGAAGCATCGTCACCAAAAAGACAGGAAGGGTGAAAAATCCCTCCTAACAAAGAAAGAAAGAAGCTGGAGTGAATCTGATTCCTCAACATCAGACAGAGAATGAAGAAGAAGCCTACATTGGGTTATTTGCTGCAGAAGAAGATGAAGATTACCCAGCTGCCAAGGTTGGAATTAGGGCCCCTCTATCATATTCAGATAGTGATGTAGAGGAGGATGAAGAAGACAATGTTCAGCTAGGCCTAATGGCCATCACTGATGAGGAGGACAGTCAGAACATCTCAGAAAATGAACATGTATCAATTCATTCCTCATCCTCTTCTGAGACTGGCCCAGAATCTGCAACACCTTCATCAATTGATGGAAGTGATTCAGAAGCTGAAGTGGATGTCAATCAATTGATTGACAGATATGGTGCTCTCTTGGAAGCCCTGAAAAGGTGAAAAAAGCTAGCCAAGAGGCAAGCCCAAGAGATTGATTCCCTTAAGATGGTAACAAAAATGCACTGAATCTTCTACCAAGATGAATCATATGTATAGGGAAATTAGCCATCTGAAGGGGATAACTATCTCCCATCTGAGCACCATATCCCTGAAGAACAAGGTCATCAAGGACCTTGAGGAGAAGCTTGTGAAAGAGAAGAGCCTGGTGGCTCAATTCTCAAAGCCCAAATCTGTGCTCCCTATTATTGACACCTTCTCCTCTCAAACTAATAGGAAAGGACTAGGATTCAATAAAATGGACGTAGGAGAAGGGAGTGGAGAAAAGATCAAGGGAAAGACTAAGCCTCAAACCACCTTTCAAAAGGTATTACTTCCTTCCAACAGGTATGACCATGAAAGCATGTATGGTCACTGGAAGAATGGAAGTAACTATAAGAAGGAAAACAATCCTTCCCATGGTGGAAGAAAGGGGATGGGATTGAGTGCCATGAAGGCTCCCCATAAGGAAATTCAATTAGTCCAACCTGGACCTTTTGTGTTTGGTGCCTCAGCCCCCTCATCAAAGAATCAGGTTGCAAGCTCTTCTAAATCTTGTTCAGCAAAGAAAATTCCTGATGTCAAATCTATTGACAAGACTTGTTGCTCAGTGTCAGATGCAATCAGATCTTGTATGGCTGCCAAGCCAAAGCAGGCTGATGCCACCAAGACAAAGAGCATCAAGACAGCACATAGATTTACATTCAGTCAAATCATTGCTGAGAGAAACAGGAAGACTGCAGCTGTCTCCTCTCCTGAACACAGGCACAGTAATGCTAATTCCTTAGGAAATGTTCAAAAGAGGAGATACAACATTCATGAATGTTGGTGTTGTGGTAAAGTGAGACACTTTGCCATAGATTGTTGGCACAACCCTAATGTGCTATGAGCAAAGATGGGCCTTCCTGCAAAGGGTGCAGCTAGAGTAAGGCCATTTCATCATGCTAACAAGTTCCTAGGACCCAAAGCTAGTTGGGCTCCTAAGGATAACTAAACTTCTTGCAGGTTAGTCCAAGTACCAACCTCAACCAAATTTGGAAATTGGGCAGTGAGTGCTCATGGCACATGACAGGAAGAAGGTTGACATCATGGTGCAACAATAAATAGACCAGTGTGGCAATATCCTCTGCTGGGTCTGAATACATTGCTGCAAGAAACTGTTGTGCACAACCATTGTGAATTCAACACCAGCTAGGGATTACAACCTTAAGGTAAGTAACTCTACTCATTATTGATTTGAAAGTAGGAATAACCATTGTGAATTCAACATCCAATGCTATCTCTATTAATTTTAAAACTAGAATGATCAGCTTAACCAGAACAATCTGCTACAGCTGAGCTTCAAATTGCACTTAAACTGCTAGGAAAATTCTGGGTTGGATGAACTCCTTCCTCGGTTTGACGAACGTCGAATTTGAGTTCGACGAACTCAGTCTTATGTTGAAGTTTTAGATAAACTTAGTCAGTGTTCGACGAACTCAGCTTTGAATTCGATGAACTCAGCCCTAGGTTGAAATTTTAGATGAACCTTCTCAGCTGATCCAATGAGCCGATTAGGTCAACACTCAGACCTACTATATAAATAGCCGCCCATGTTAAATGACTTTTCACATTCACTTGCGCTGCTACAACCGACGAGTCAACCTCATACACCCTTCGTCCCAGCGCTCTTCTCTTCGACAAATGGCGCCCAAGATTGTGAAGGAATTGCTTGAGGGATATGAGTTGGTGAGGGATGGCTTTCTTCATGCCTCTCCAGAGATTCTAAGTGTCATCTCTCTCATCACTGAAGCTGGTCTAGAGTTCTTGCTATCTGAACCCTCTCAGATATTCAAGCTTGAAGTGCTAGAGTTTTATGCGAATGCCAAGCAGTCATCTTCTAAGAATGGCATATCTTCGAAAATTGGCGAGATGAGGGTAAAGTTGTCCCCTAAAAGGCTAGAAAAGGTACTGTAATTACCTAGTGTGGCTGAAGAGGAGGTGTCAGACACTGACAAGGAGCAAGCCCTAAGCTGGTATGAATACAGTGATCCCCAGACTTCATCTCTGAAAAAGAAATTCTTCAATCAAAAGGGGAAGTTGTTATGTGACATAGTAGGAAAAGCTCTCCTATGTAAACCAGGCTCTCATGAGACCATTTCTCAACCAATGTTTGAGTTGGTTATAAGAATCATCATGAAGAAAAGAACTTGTTGGGGAAATGTTCTTTATCAAAGAATGAAGCAATGTTTGCAGGCCCCTAACCTAGGAAGAATCCTATCACTTTACCTAATGAAGGCATATCCTAGCCATTTCTCCTCCATCAAAGGTATCAATATCCACTAATTAAAGAGATTGGATATTAAGACATTGGACAGGTCAACAAGAGTCCTCCCCATGAGCCAACCCTCTATGGTGGCTGAGATGAAGGAGAAGAAAAAGGCAAAGAAGAGTGAAGAAGAAGGTGTTGATACCTCCAGGAAGGATGAAGATGTCCCCAGGACATGTGTGGATGATGAACCCCAAGGAAGGGCAGAATTCCCTTCTGAGCCAACTCAGATTAATATTGATCCAGCTGTTCCACAAGCTAAGGGTGAATCAATGAATTCACCTCTCCATGGTAAACTAGGATCACAGTTAGTCATAACCCCTCAAACTATAGATAGGACTAGGTGTCTAACTAACTCATCACTCTCATTTCAGGTTCTCCTAGACAGATTTCTTCACATATGGATGCCCTAAGTGACGGGGATCATAGCTCACTCTATGGAGAAGGAGGTGGGTGTGCTAGTGAGGGGGAGCACAGACCAGATGCTGAAGGAGCAAATGCTCAGAGTGTAGAAGAGGTCATCAGGGTAACTGACACCATGGAAGTTCTACCATCTTCTGAAGAGATTCCACAACAAGAAACTGCATTGGAGAAGGCAAACAATGGGGTTGAAGAGGTGGTGGAGAAAGAGGTGGCCCAGGAAAGGCCAGCAGCTGTGCTGGACACATCTGACCTGTTAAACTCAATACAATCCATCATTGAGGGTCAGATGTTGTCCATGAAAGAGCATGTTGCAGAAAAGGTTCAAGGTGTCACTGCTCAAATATGGGATGAGTTAAATGCTATAAGAGCAACATTGCCTCAGGAGATCCAAGACAGTGAGCAAAGAATGGAATCAAGGATGGCTGCAGTAAGGACTGAGCTGAATACACAGATTCATGATGTCACAACAGCATCTGCTCATATCCTCCAACAAATGACCAGATGGTTTGAGATGGCCAAAGGCACTATTGCTGCCCAACACACTATACTGAAGCAGATTGCAGACAAACAAGAGGACTCCATAAAAGACATTACATATGTAAAACATCAACTTTACAAGAATGAAAATGTCTGGGAGAAAGCAGTTGCCAGAATGGCACAAGTGGCTCACACAACCAGCAGCCATGTCATGTCCCACATTGACAAGGCAAAGGAAAACATTCTGGAGGATGTGGATAGTACTTTCCAAACACTCTCCCAATCCATAATTGATCAACATTCTGAAATTGAGAAAAAGATATTTGAAGAAGGCAAAAAGGGGGAGGAAAAAGTTGCCAAGCTAAGTGCAAAACTGAAAGGGGCTCACATAAGGATAAACACCAACCTGGAGAATGCCCACCAACTACTACTCACTAACCATGAAGCAGCTTACAAGAAAGTGGTGCAAGAGGTCAACAATGCATCAAATGCAATTCAAGAAAAACTTCTAACTGTGGTTAAGAAGGTAAATGATGATCATAGGATCACAAGTATAAAGGTGTTACAAGGAACCAGGATTGCCTTAAATCTTCCTGTTATGAACCTAAACAGACCTGAAGATTTTGATTTTCAGAGTCAATCTGAATAGATTCAAGATGAGAGGGAATCAAAGAGGAGAAGGAGAGAGGGCATTCAGACTGTTGAAGAATATATGGACCAGAAGAGGATGGAAAGAATAGATGAACCACTCTATGAGGATGATAATCTGGAATTGGATACAATTGTAGTAAACACCTGGGCCAGCCATGGCAATCCCCTCAAGAATATTTTACCATGTCTACTCATCTGCTGAATGGATCAAGCATCTAGAGAGGGAGTCTCTAAGGAAAAGAATTCTCAAAGAAAATCTGGTAAGAAGGGAAACTCCTATAAGGATTCCCCCAAGATATCTTCCCAAGACATTCCTATACTTCAAAGAGAAGGAAAAGATGAAGGCTGCTGCTGAAGCTAGGAAGAGAAAATCTGAAGAAGGAGAAAGCTCTTCCCAGGGACCATCCAAGAAAACTCTGTTTTTAGGAACTCCTTAAGTTGTTGGATGTAACAATATATCTTGAACTGAAAATATATGTCTGTTTTGAACATATAAATGGAATGACACTTTAACTCCTAAAAATTATATTATGTCATTTGTTGTTTATATATGTATGTTGCACTTGAACAAACTGTGCTTTTACTTTCAGTATCCTGTGCTAAGTACATATAGTAATGAAGTAATGCTGAGTCATCATGTAATAGACATAAATGTGATGTGTATTTATGAGTAGTTGACATATGTATCTAATGATAATTGGTATAGATAAGAAACTGTTAATGTCAACAGAAATCTACCCTATCTGCATGTGTCATGAAATGGCATAATTATTCTTACTTAACAAATTTCAGTGATATGACATATTTTTGATTAAGTTGCTACTTAGCATTGGCAGGTGTTTTGCCCTCTTCAAATTGGGGGGATTGTTGGGAATTTGCCCTCAAATTCCCTTGATTTGAAGAGGGGTCACACTCAATGCTAAGTATAAAGTTGTATTTGATAAAGCCATATTTGTGTAAGATATACAGGCTCAGGTAACTCAAGAGGAAGGGCCAATCATTCCCTTGGATCAGGAGAAATCATCTCCTAAGAGATGAAGAATTGTCTCAGCAGAACCGCTGAGACGAAGGCTCAAATCCGCTGAGACGTGCTCACTGTCTCAGCGGATCCGTTGAGACGGGAAAGGAACAGCATGCAGTTGGGAAATATTTGGCGTGTTCGTCGAACGCTGAGATGAGACGGAAGAAACAACCGAGACTTGGCATGATCGTCGAATGCAGAACTCAGTTCGTCGAACGCTGAGACGAGACAGAAGAAACAGCTGAGACTTGGCGTGTTCGTCGAACGCAGAACACAGTTCGTTGAATGCAGAACTCAGTTCGTCAAATGCTGAGACAAGACAGAAGAAACAGCTGAGACTTGGCGTGTTCGTCGAACGCAGAACACAGTTCGTCGAACGCAGAACTCAGTTCGTCAAACGCTGAGACGAGACAGAAGAAACAACTGAGACTTGGCGTGTTCGTCGAACGCAGAACTCAGTTCATCGAACACAGAGACAGAACAGAAGCAAGCGCTGAGACTTGGTGTGTTCGTCGAACGAAGAATGAAGTTCGTCGAACGCAGAGTATGGTGAGTTCGTCGAACGCAGAGTCTGACGAGTTCGTTGAACGCAGAGTTTGGCAAGTTCATCGAACACAGTATGGGGAGTTCATCGAACATAGATTGCGAGTTCTGCCCGTGGCGCAAGCTGCAGAATGGCAGTGTGGGTCCACCAATCTCTCTCATTCTTGTCAGAAGGACGAATGAGAGTCGTTGAAGGTCGGGGATGTATAAAAGGGATAAGTTAGGGTTGAGCAAAATACCTTTGCTAGTTCTCCAGTACGCAAAATCGAGAACTTAACTGTTCCATTGACGGCAACCAACAACTGAATCACACAAGGCTGCAAGGAGAAAAGAGATAGCTCATCTTGATTAATTTCAAGATAGAGCAGTAGATCCAGTTCTTCATCTGAAGGGCTGATCAAGAAGAACAAGTTGGAGCTGAACATCGGTTCCCTGGTTCAAGTCTGCAACAGTAGCTGAGAAGAAGAAGAAGAACCAGGCTTGACCTTTCTTCCTTCTATTTTGTAAAGATCATTATTTCTTTTGTAGGAACCTTTGGGTTCTGAGTTTGCAGGGCTTCACTGCCTGAGTTGTAGAGCTGTGAGGACAGCTTGAGGTAGGATCTATGAAGATCTGAGGTAGAGCTGTTTAGCCTGAGTTGTAGGGCATTATTGCCTGAGCTGTAGGAGGAGGATTCCTCTGAGGTAGGACCTGAAAGAGGTCTGAGTTGTAGGAGGTGGATTCCTCTGAGGTAGGGCTTGTTGGCCTGAGATTGTAGGACCTGCTGTGGTCTGAGTTGTAGGATCAGTGGCTGATCTGAGGTAGTGCAGCTGAGCCTGAGGTAGGGTTTGGGAAACCTTGAGAGATCCTGAGGGATCTGTGTTGTAAGCTCTTGGAGCTGAGATTGGAGGAGTTGGCCCTGTCTAACACACTGTTAGAAGGGTGAAGGGGGAAAGTGGACTACTCATAGACACACTGTCTTGGGGAATCACTATAAATGATTGTGTGTTTTCTGTGTGGTTGATTACTTGTTTAGAATAATCTTAAACATCTAAATAAAACAAGTAAAAATCAAAAGAGACCTATTCACCCCCCCCCCCCCTCTAGGTGATTTAGACTACAACCCTTATAAACTTACAAACTCCATATAGTCTATGCACAACCTCATAGAACCATCCTTCTTTTTCACGAACAACATTGGAGCACCCCAGGGCGAAGAACTTGGCCTAATAAATCCACATTGCAACAATTCATCTAACTGAGTACGCAACTCTTCCAGCTCACGCGGGGCCATACGGTATGGTGCCTTAGCCACAGGACGAGTACCAGGCTCAAGATCAATAATAAACTTCACATCTCTCTCAGGTGGAAGACTAGGAAGACTAACATAGAAAACATCAGAAAACTCTCGCACCACAGGAACATCCTCGATACATGACAAACCACTAACAGTTTCTAATATAGAAACAAGGTAAGCAAAATAACCGGAATCTAAAAGTTTCTGAGCACAAACCGCAGAAATAATCGGGTAATCCTGGCACGGAAACCCACACACACTCACGGGTTGACCATTGTCCAACTTGAAGACCAAGTGCTTTACCTTGCATTGGATAACCGCATCATACCTGGACAACCAGTCCATGCCCAAAATCACATCGAAATCTTCCAGGTCTAGCATCTTCAAATCAGCAAATGCTAAGAAATTGCCTAAGAGGATAGAACAACTCTGGATACCCTGGTTCGACACCACGGAGTCGCCAGAAGGAAACTTAACACGAAACGCATCGCCAAACTGATCGAGGGTCAAACGATGACGCTCTACAAAAGTCTTAGCCATGAACGAGTGGATATCACCAGAATAAAAAAGGACACGGGCCCAACGGTTCTTTACCTTAAATTCTCTTATAAAGAATCTGATACATAACTAGCCGGACAGAAATTGAAACTAAAGATGAAGGATAAGAGTTAAATTAAGGTCTAACCTGAAATCACCTGGGTGGAATTCTGTGTTTCTTCCCTAGTCATCGCATTCAACTTGTCGTTTCCTCTATCCTGATGCTGCGGCGGCGGCAAAGCCTGAAGTGGCACTAGCTGCAGAGCAGGCTGGAAACGCGGGCATTTAGTCTTAACGTGCCCCTTATGTCCGCACTGAAAACACACCTTATCTTTAGACCAGCAATGAGCAATGTCATGCCCCTTTCGCTTATAGAAGGTACAGGCCAGATCTCCTCTGGGAGTGCTCTGAATTGCCAAAACTTGTTGCTGCTTCTAGGCTCCCAATCTCTTAAAGCATTTCTCAAACGGATGGCCAGGGCGACCACAAAAACTACAAACTTCGCCACTCTTTTTCTTTTGAGCAGGGCCAGATACCTTGGGGTTTTCCCCCTCTTCGACCTTTCTCTTATCCTTTCTCATCAACGAACCTCTATTCTTAGCGTTGTCGATGGCCTTGACTTTCAGCGCGGCTTCTACTACTTCAGCATAGCTTTCAGATCTATATGCGCTAGCCAATTGCTGAACGTCACTACGAAGTTCTTCGAGAAATTGCTTCACTCTTCCTGCCTCAGAAGCCACTAAATCTGGAGCAAATCTGCTCAACTTACTAAATTCAATCTCATACTCACTAACCGTGAGTTGCCTCTGCTTCAGGTGCAGAAAATCATTCATAAGACGGTCTTGCTCGACCGACGGCAGGAATTTCTTCAGCAGCATCGCTGATGAATAGCAAAATATACCTATTTTCTATATAGTTTTTATATAGTTTTATTAAAATTTTGTAATATTTCTTTTAAATTATTAAATAAATGATTTGTTTTGACTTATATTTATATATATATATATTGATATATAAAAAGAAACTATATATAAATATATGAAATTATATAGTAGGTATGTAAATGTTAAAGTAAATATGTAAATATATATATATATACTAGCAACTTCGCACGACCTACCGGCCGTGCTCGATGCTCCCAGTTGCCTTGGGTGCTCACGGGCTTCGCCCGTTCGCACCCAAGGAGGATTTGTCAGTTTGTGTTTTATACTCTTGGGCTGCCTCTCGCTGACTCTTAACAGGTTGTGCCCGCCTTCGAGTGGGATGTGCCCTCATTCGAGCAGGCTGCGCCCACATATGAGCGGTCCGCGCACGCATATGAGCGGGCCGCGCCCACAGTTATTAAAGAACTGCACGCTTGCGTTCACAGAAAACCTAAAGAAATTAATAAATATATTGACAATAATTAATTTTCCAGCACAATAGATAACCTAAAGATATCCAAGAGTCAAAGACATTAAAATCATTAATCATTCCCTAACAAAATAAATGGCATTGACTCAATCCCTTCTATTATATCCTGAGATTACAGCCGCATTGAAAATCATTTCACATCCAACACCTGTCATGGCCTTCTATTCTGCAAAAAAACTTAATTTAGCGGTTTATTGAAATAGTTGCAGTGTTGTGAAAAAATTAATTAAACGACCTACCTTGGAGATACATTGTCTGTTGTTGTCTAAGTTGTGCAAATATTTCTCTATAAACAACGTTCATTGTATAAATGCCTTTATGACCATCTATTCTGCAATTCTTTACCAGAATTTTTGTTTTTACACAGGACACACCTCGCGATAAAGCCACGTACAACTGGCAATGACTGAACACATTATAAAACAATAAGTATATCTTGAGGCACACCATAGATTGTATCTGGACCGTTGGATGAGGCTGCTTCAAGTAATGACCGTCGGATTGAAGAGATCGTGTCTGCCATTAGCCAAACCTTCAAAAAAACACTACTCCAACTTCCCAATATCCCGACTCCCTCTTTCTACCAGAAAATCACGCATCCAAGCCATTGCCTCCCTTTACCTCCGCCGGCGGAGCCGTTGTCAGCCTGCCCGGCGCCCACCGCTGGATTCGCCGGCCTCTGGCGTGTAACAGTCCTGGCCCAAGCCCATCCGGGTCACTAACAACCCCAGGAACTGCAGGCACCGACGGCCCAGGCCCATTCTGGGACAGCCTGACCAAGCCCATCCGGGTCACTGGCCCCGCCCTAGGACACTGTACCGCCGGTTCAGCCTGACCACAACTGGTCAACAACAAGCATGCAGGTCATACACCCCAACGCCTCTCTGGCCTGTTTCTCAGCGCAGCGCGTTGTTGAAGGGGGGTTTCGAACCCACAACCTCCCTTGATAGGAAACCTTCAAAAGTTCCTATCACCAACTGAGCTGCACCTCAGTTGGTGATAGGAACTGTTGAAGGTTTCCTATCAAGGGAGGTTGTGTTGGAACATGGTCTTCCGCATCTCCTAGGTTTGAGAATAACAAATCCTATGTGTATTTGATCTTGTGTGTTCAAGTGTGCAGGTTAACATAGTCCATATGACTCAAGGAGTACTCATGATGACTGCCCCCAAAATTGAAGCCAAAATTCGAAAAGGCTCACTAGCGCCGGCGGTAGCGATAGCGCCCGGCGCTAGCGATGATTAGCGCGATTCCGACGGTGTTTTTAGAAAGAGCTAGCGCCCGGCGGTAGCTACTAGAACTGGCGGTAGCATAGCGCACAAGAGGCATAGAGCAAAATGTTGCCGCGGATTAAAGATCCTGCCGCGCAAAACGTTTCCTAATCCGGGCTAGCGCCGACGGTAGCGTGAAGGCTATAAATTGGATGCTTTGGCTCCGTCTTCTTCATCTTTCTAGAATCCCAAACTCCAGAGCTTCATGCCACAGCAGAGAGAGGAAGATTCAGAGTGATACTCCCACAAATCCATGAAGGCTTAAGGAGATCCGTGGAGAAGATTTCAACATGCTTCATCATCGTGATGAAAGACCGCATCGACTACGATCATACTATGCGTCTTCGTCTACTTCTCCAAGAGATCCAAATAGAGGGAGTTGTTATATTATTGTCTTTTTCATTTCATATCTTTTCTTGTAATCGTTTAAGTGAAATCGCCTCGTGTTGGCGACTAGGTCTGGGGTAGGACTTAGGGCTGAAATTCGCCTCATGTTGGCGACTAGATCTAGGCTAGGTCTAGGGGGTGCTCGAGGCCTTTCTGGGGATAGATTGGCTAGAGCGGCTTGAGGCCGTATCTGGGGAGAGATCGGCTAAAGTCAACCGGTTCGTGGGGATACGAGTCGGTATAGAAAACGAAAAAGAGTTATTATTATTCGCCTCCGATCTCTAGCGCCATTGAGATCAAGTTTTGTAAAACTTATTTAATATCAATAAAGCTTGTCTCTCTTTTTGTTTTACTTGACTTCTTGTTTTATTATTGTAATATTCCAAAGTTTTCTAAATAAAATATAAAGTTTTTGAAAACCCTTATTCACCCCCCCCCCTCTAAGGGCGTCGACCGATCCAACAAGTGGTATCAGAGCGGTTTTATTCCAATTGGCTTAACAACCGGGAATAATGGTGTAACGCCCCTAATTTTCGTTAATTATTTTACGTACCCTCTGTGACGTAATTTTGGCGTAAGGGCGTTGCGTCAGCTCGTCTAGTAGTGTGTTGAGCCTTAGCTTAGTTAAAGTATGTCTTGTAGATCGAGCGTGCGAGTTTTCGCATCGTTTCGGGTTAAAGTAAAGATTTTGGGTGGATTTCAAGATTTTAGCTTCGGGAGGCTTTAGCCCGATTTCGGCCCGTCGGAATTGAATTCTGACTTCGCCGTTGGATTCGTAGCGCCGTGTTTTAGTTAAGGTGCGAATTTCGTAGAAATCCGAAGTGTTTTGGTCGCCCTCGAGGGTTAAGTAAGATGTGAGAATTATTTAATTAATTTAAATAATAAACTTAGGTTAGTATATAAGCCTAAGTCTCTTCTTTCCTATTCATTATCTCCCTCCTCGATCAAACCAGCCGCCGAGCGAGAGAGGCGAGAGCGGAGGTTTTGTGAGCCTTCAACCGGCGATTCCTAGGGCTGTAGTGGTCGGAATCGAGTTTGGTTTGAAGATTTGGAAAGCTCTCGGCGAGATCTTCGTTCTAGCGGTAAGCTTTTCTCGTTTCGTGGAGTTTTGGGAGATTTGGCGGTAACCTAACTCTTCCTTTTGGTCTGAATCGTTCTAGGATTTCGTGCTTGAGTGTTTCCTTAGCCTTCAGAGCGGAGGACCTCGATTTTCGCAAGGTTAAGGCAAGTGGCTTCCTCCTCCTTCTCTTTCTGTTCTTGAAGTATTGTTTCGCTCGTGTCGATTTCATGTCGCTCGATTTAACTTAAGTTTTGGAGTGTTAATGTAAGCTTCCTTGATTATTCTTCCTTTGCTATGAATCGGGTAGTGGTTCCCTGGAGAAAACCGTCCTATCTATACCCAAAGGATAAATAGCTTCTAGGAGAATCGCTATCCGTAGACCACACAGCAGAATAGGGGATTCTGTTGCAATTCGTCGAGATTTCACGGGACATTCCGTGTAATCCCGACGAATTCCGATGAATCATACCAGACGGCAACTTCTGTCAAGTTAAAGATTTTTCTGTGTCAATTCGTCGAGATTTCACGGGACATTCCGTGTAATCCCGACGAATTCCGACGAATCCCGTGGAATTCCGACGAATTCCGACGAATCAAGTTAAAGATTTTTCTGTGTCAATTCGTCGAGATTTCACGGGACATTCCGTGTAATCCCGACGAATTCCGACGAATCCCGTGGAATTCCGACGAATCAAGTTAAAGAATTTTCTATGTCAATTCGTCGAGATTTCACGGGACATTCCGTGTAATCCCGACGAATTCTGACGATTTCAAACAGTAACAATTTCTGGACCTCCCCCATTCTATGTGGTGATTGGTAACCTTTACCAACACAGTCAATCTTCCATCTTCTCCGCATGCTCTTAATTCTATGTCTCGAAAAACATTCAAATGTCTCGAGAAATCCCTTGCTTTATCTCGAGAAATCCTTCCAGTTCTCGAGAAGTGCTGCCTTGAATGTTGTCCCTCTTCTTCTCGATAATTGATGGTAAGAAACCCCGCCTGGAACGCATGTGATTTCGTTGAGTTTTTTTTTGTGTTTGAATCTCGTGTCCCCTCGGGTGCACTTGGATGATGGCCAGTGACTTTTCGGTGCTCCTGATCTCGAATCCCTCCCGTTTGAACTTCTTTCTACTCGTTGTGGTCTGTTGACATTTGAGTTACTCTTATGATTCATATTGATCGATGGGTACTTTGCCTTGAACCTAATTCTTAGGTCCTTCCAGTGATTATTCTTTCGGGCAGCGTCCCGTGTTTAATTAAAATTTAAGTAATAAGAACTACTGTCTTTAGCCTTACACAGTAGTTGTGTTTGGGAGACAGTGGGGGAAAATGTTATAGCCTTGCACGGTAGTCGTGTTTGGGTGGTAGGGTCTAGTGGTACCCCCACCTGGTTTTGGGCTTTGGGTAGCGGAGGTAGTTAACCGCTCCCGTATAATTTGAGCTGATCAGTCTCTTTAATTGATGAAACTAAATAAATGAACATGTTTGTTCCTCTCTTGGTATATAGTGCACTTGATGCTTGTTGGTTCTTTGTTGGAGCTCTCTTTCGGTAAATTTTGGCTTGGGTTGGTACCCCTTATGCCTTGTTTGTTTTTTTTGCTAATCTTCTGCCACTTGTAATTCCTTGCTGAGGCGTTCTTTATTTTATTGAATGCCTCAGGTTCTGAGCCGTAGCGGCTAGTGGTGTTGCCTGGAGATCAGAGTTTGTAGCTGCTCACCCCGCTGTTGCGAGGTAGTTGTTTTTAGTTGCTTCTTGTGCTCAGACATACTAGTTGGTGCCAATGGGTTAGTGTCATGCTGTTGACGCCCATTGTGCCCCTTTTTATACCTTATAGTTACTTGTCAGTTTATGCCACTACTTATAGATCTTGTGTATCTTACTCTCTGGGAATGATTTATGCTAGGTGCACTATAGTTATAAAATGGTTTTTCTTCATCCTCATTGCATTCTTTCTAACTAAAACCCTTAACTTTAAAGTCGTCTAAAGGTATTTTCTACTCTTACATTACGCCTAGTTATGTGCATATCACTTACGTCATGCTCCGTCGTTTGCGTACATGTAGGACTTTAAGTAAACTAAATTAAGTATTTTTCCGCTGCAATTATACATACTTTCTCGGTGGACTAGTTGATCCACGAACTGAGAGACACAGTTCTTATCTCAAGACCCCTAATAAATGATTTCGAACGATGACTTATCAGATAATCATGTTTGTTTAGTTAAGTAATAGGATCCCGCCTGAGCGTCTACAGTTGTCTCCTGTATGACGTGGCATCACGACGTGTATTTTCCCTTACTCTGATATTCTTAAATTCGGGGAAAATGCGGGTTGTGACAGTTGGCATCAGAGGGAAGTTGTTCGACAAATTGGTCGGGCAACAAATTCTGATATAGATTGGTAGTTTTTTTTGGTTTCATTGCATACACACACCGATATGTCATCAGTACGTCTTGGCCGAAGCATGAACACTACACTCATAGCATGATAAGAAGTATACGGGGCATATTATGTAGTATGGGATGCATAATAAGTGTTTGTATATGGATCCACCATAGGTTGCAACATGTGACGGTTATGTAGTATGGGATGCATAACCATCATCACATGGATGCCCATTAGCACGTTTTCTTTTTCGTTACATGCGATATTATGTAGTATGGGATGCATAATATTTCATGTGTACGCCGCTCATAACATGCATTAAGGCCTTTATTAGAATGCATAGCACAACATACTTTACATAGCATTGCATAAGCACACGTGCGAAGTTAAAGACTTATATGATGACACACGTACACACATGATTTCAAAACAAGTAGAAAATTCAGGCATTCATGCCCCTTGCACATGAGTCAAGTGGGACGATGTAGTATCGTTCCTGAATTTAGCATATCATCATGAAAATATCCCAGAGAAAGGTAGTGGAAATGGCAAGTAACTGTACATGTATGTTCTGAAACAAGCAGTGTAGTTCTAGTGTAAGGTTAAGTTTTAATTAGAGGTTTATGCGTATTAGCAGAAATGGCGCGCAAGCGAGTCGCGACTAGGTCGACTCCCCAGTCTGAGGGCGAGTCTTCGGGTGCGCAGAGTGAAGCCTTGATCGAGAGTCTGCGCCAGAGCAATGAGACTCTGACTAGGCAGATGGTTGCGATGCAGTCGTAGGTCGAGGCGTTGTTGGCTGCCGGTGCTAGGCAGCAACCCGTAGTGCAGGCCCCAGTAATAGGACAGACTGTACCTACTCCTCCTGCTCCCTTGGTACCCCCGGTAGCGATACCACCGGAAATGAATTTCATTTCGCATTTTCAAAGGTTGGGACCTCCTACGTTTGACGGAAGAGTAGACTTCATGGCATTAGACGACTGGTTTGTTGCCATTGAGGAGATGTTTTCGTACTCAGGAATCTCTGCAGACCAAAAGGTGATGGTCGCCGCTTACCAGCTGAAAGGACTTGCTAAGAGCTGGTGGATCAGGGAGAGGGAAAATCTCGTGGGTGGATGTTCGTGGGAGTCGTTCAAGGCGATGGTGTTAAAGAAATTCCTGCCGTCGGTCGAGCAAGACCGTTTAATGAATAATTTTCTGCACCTGAAGCAAAGACAACTCACGGTTAGTGAGTATGAGATCGAGTTCAGTAAGTTGAGCAGATTTGCTCCAGATTTAGTGGCTTCTGAGGCAGGAAGAATGAAGCGATTTCTTGGAGGTCTTCGTAGCGATATTCAGCAGTTGGCGAGTGCTTATAAATCTGAAAGTTATGCTGAAGTGGTAGAAGCAGCACTGAAAGTCGAGGCTATCGACAATGCCAAGAATCGGGGTGCTCTAATGAAAAAGGACAAGAGGAAAGTCGAAGAGGGGGAGACCCCCAAGGTATCTAGCTTGACTCCAAAGAAAAGGAGTGGAGAGGTGTGTAGCTTCTGTGGCCGCCCCGGCCATCCAGTTGAGAAATGTTTCAAGAGGAAGGGAGCTCAGAAGCAGCAGCGAGTGCTATCAATCCAGGGTGCTCCGAAGGGCGAGGTGCTCTGCCAGTTGTGCAAGCAGAAAGGGCATGATGTGGCCCAGTGTTGGACCAAAGATAAAGTCTGCTTCCAGTGCAAGCAGAAGGGGCACATGAAGTTCCAATGCCCGCTGATTCAACCCCCGTTGCAGCCTGTACCGCTTCGAACCTTGCCGCCGCCGCAGCATCAGGATAAAGGAAGAGGAAAGCTAAACGTGTTAACCCAGGAGCAAGCGCAGTCTTCGACCCAAGTGATCGCAGGTTAGACCTTAAGACAACTGTTTAGTCTTGTTTTCATTTTAGTTCGCTGTATTAGACTAGTTTCTCTTCGCGCTTATAGGAAGATTTAAGGTAAAGAATCGTTGGGCGCGTGTTCTGTTCGATTCGGGTGCTACCCATTCGTTCGTAGCAAGGGATTTCGTTGAGCGTCACCGTTTGACCCCTGAGCTGGGCAACGATTCGTTCCTCGTTAAGTTCCCTTCTGGTGATCTGGTGTCCTCGAACCAGTGCGTCCGAAGTTGCCCCGTTCTCTTAGGAGATTTCTTGGCTGTTGCTGATCTCAAAGTGTTGGACTTAGAAGACTTTGACGTAATATTGGGTATGGACTGGTTGTCCAGTTATGATGCGGTCATCCGATGCAAGGAAAAGCGTCTGGACTTCGTAATGGACAACGGTCAACCCATGAGCGTTCTTGGTTCTCCGTACCAGAGTTCTTCGATAATTTCTGCGGTATGTGCTCGGAAACTGTTAATTTCCGGTTGTTTGGCTTACCTTGTTTCTGTAGTAGAAGCTGTTGGTGGTTCGCCGTGTATCGAGGATATTCTGGTGGTGCGAGAGTTTCCCGATGTCTTCCCTGCTAATCTCCCTGGTCTCCCGCCCGTTAGAGATGTGGAGTTCGTTCTTGATCTTGAGCCTGGTACTTGTCCTATTGCTAAGGCACCGTACCGTATGGCCCCGCGCGAGTTAGAAGAGTTGCGAACCCAGTTAGATGAGTTGTTGCAGTGTGGTTTCATTAGGCCAAGTTCTTCTCCTTGGGGTGCTCCAGTTTTGTTCGTAAGGAAAAAGGATGGTTCTATGAGGTTGTGCATAGATTATAGAGAATTAAACAAAGTGACCATCAAGAACAGGTACCCGTTGCCAAGGATTGATGATCTGTTCGATCAGTTGCGTGGTAGCACTGTATTTTCGAAGATTGACCTTCGGTCGGGTTACCATCAGTTGAGGATCCGTGAGTCGGACGTTCCCCGGACTGCCTTTCGTTCCCGGTATGGTCATTTTGAGTTTCTAGTCATGTCATTTGGTTTGACAAATGCACCCTCTGCATTTATGGACATGATGAACCGCGTGTTCAAGGATTTTTTGGACCATTTTGTGGTGGTATTCATAGATGATGTGCTGGTTTATTCTAGAAGTGTGGAGGAGCATGCTACGCATTTGCGCTTAGTATTGTCTACTCTTAGAGAGCACAAGTTGTATGCGAAGCTGAGCAAGTGTGAGTTCTGGCTTCCTCAAGTATCCTTTCTGGGTCATGTGGTGAACAAAGATGGAATTACGGTAGACCCCGCTAAAATTTCTGCCGTATTGGATTGGAAGACGCCTTCGACGCCTAAGGAGATAAGGAGTTTCTTAGGGTTGGCCGGGTACTACAGGAGATTTGTCCGAGGATTTTCAGTGCTGTCCGCACCCTTGACTAAGCTCACCCAGAAGAATACTGCTTTTGTTTGGAGCGATCAGTGCGAAGAGGCCTTTCAGGAATTGAAGAGGCGTTTGTGTAGTGCTCCGGTGTTGGCCTTGCCGGTCGAAGGAGTTGAGTATGCAGTTTATGTAGATGCATCTCATGTTGGACTAGGTTGTGTTTTGATGCAAGAAGGAAAGGTGATCGCTTATGGGTCAAGACAATTGAAAGTTCACGAACGGAATTACCCTACGCATGACTTAGAATTCGCCGCAGTAATCTATGCTTTGAAGCTTTGGAGACACCTGTTATATGGAGTGTCCTGCAAGATTTTCACGGATCATAAAAGTCTGAAGTATGTCTTCACCCAGAAGGAGCTGAATCTGCGCCAGCGGAGGTGGTTGGAGTATGTGGCGGACTATGAAGTAGATATTCTGTACCATCCGGGTAAGGCTAATGTAGTGGCCGATGCCCTGAGCCGGAAAACCGCGCATATCTTCAATCTCTCAGTGCAGTCCTTAGTAGAGGAGTTTATGTTGATGGATATCTCAGTCGGTAGTTGTACCGCACCCTCGAGCTTAGAGGCTGAAGAGCCTTCTTGGATTGCCCTTACTAGGATGCATCAGGAGGAAGATCCTGACTTGCAGCATCTTCGAAGTAGAACTGAAAAAGGAGAATTGCCAGATTTTTCGATCGATGATAAGGATACTTTGAGGTACCGAGGTAGATATTGCGTCCCCGCGTTGGAAGAAATTCGGACAAAGATCTGTGGCGAGGCGCATGATTCTAGTGTTTCCTATCATCCTGGTTCCACGAAAATGTATAAAGATCTGAAGCAGATCGTTTGGTGGTCGGGTATGAAGAATGATATAGCGAAGTTTGTGTCAGAATGTTTAACTTGTCAGCGCGTGAAAGCAGATCATAGGAGGCCTGGAGGTAAGTTGAACCCGTTAGATATTCCAAGCTGGAAGTGGGAGAGTATTTCGATGGACTTCATTACCGGTTTGCCGAGATCTCCCAGTGGTCATGACTCGGTGTGGGTTATAGTAGATCGCTTGACAAAGTGTGCTCACTTTGTGCCCTTTAAGATTGGTTACTCGATGGAGAAAATAGCAGAACTGTATTTGGATGAAGTTATCAGATTGCATGGTGTGCCTGTGAGCATTGTGTCGGACCGAGACTCGAGGTACACGTCTCGTTTCTGGCAGAGTTTGCAGGGAGCCTTGGGTACCGACCTTAGGTACTCTACCGCTTATCATCCCCAGACCAATGGTCAGACAGAAAGAGTTAATCAGATCTTGGAAGATATGATAAGGTGCTATATCTTAGACCACGGTGGGGCTTGGGATAAGCGGCTTGGTTTGATGGAGTTCGCGTATAACAACAGTTATCAAGAAAGCCTACAAATGGCCCCGTTTGAGGCTCTGTATGGGAGGCGTTGTCGGACTCCGTTGTTTTGGGCCGAGGTAGGTGAGAGTCCCTTGCTAGGCCCAGAGGCTTTGGAAGAGATGAATGTTGCTGTGACTCATATCCGCGAGAAGCTCCGTATTGCTCAGGAGCGGTATGAGAAGTATGCGAATCGAAGAAGAGTGGATTTAGAATTTGCCGTTGGAGACAGGGTGTTCTTGAAAGTTTCTCCGATGCCAGGTGTTAAGAGGTTTGGAAGGAACCACAAGTTGGATCCCCGGTATGTGGGACCTTTCCGGATTGTTGAGCGCATCGGAGTGTCAGCGTATAGATTGGATTTGCCTGCTTCCTTCCCTAGTATTCACAATGTGTTTCATGTAAGCCAGTTGAGGAAATGTTTGCGTAGTGATCGGCTTGTTCTTGATTCAGTGCCCGTTTTGCAACCCAATCTTTCTTATGTCGAAGAGCCCGTCCGAATCTTGGAGACTCAGGAGCGTGTGTTGCGAAGGAAGACGATCCCTATGGTTAAGGTTCTTTGGAAGAATCAGGGTGTCGAAAGCGCAACTTGGGAATTGGAGTCTGCTATGAGGGAGACTCATCCTAGCCTCTTCACTTAGATTTCGGGTAAGTCTTCTTTCCTGTATCCTTAGAATTGTTTCTGTATCTTTCTTAATCCTTGGATTTCAAGTTTCGGGACGAAACTTCCTTTTAGGGGGAGTGACTGTAACGCCCCTGATTTTCGTTAATTATTTTACGTACCCTCTGTGACGTAATTTTGGCGTAAGGGCGTTGCGTCAGCTCGTCTAGTAGTGTGTTGAGCCTTAGCTTAGTTAAAGTATGTCTTGTAGATCGAGCGTGCGAGTTTTCGCATCGTTTCGGGTTAAAGTAAAGATTTTGGGTGGATTTCAAGATTTTAGCTTCGGGAGGCTTTAGCCCGATTTCGGCCCATCGGAATTGAATTCTGACTTCGCCGTTGGATTCGTAGCGCCGTGTTTTAGTTAAGGTGCGAATTTCGTAGAAATCCGAAGTGTTTTGGTCGCCCTCGAGGGTTAAGTAAGATGTGAGAATTATTTAATTAATTTAAATAATAAACTTAGGTTAGTATATAAGCCTAAGTCTCTTCTTTCCTATTCATTATCTCCCTCCTCGATCAAACCAGCCGCCGAGCGAGAGAGGCGAGAGTGGAGGTTTTGTGAGCCTTCAACCGGCGATTCCTAGGGCTGTAGTGGTCGGAATCGAGTTTGGTTTGAAGATTTGGAAAGCTCTCGGCGAGATCTTCGTTCTAGCGGTAAGCTTTTCTCGTTTCGTGGAGTTTTGGGAGATTTGGCGGTAACCTAACTCTTCCTTTTGGTCTGAATCGTTCTAGGATTTCGTGCTTGAGTGTTTCCTTAGCCTTCAGAGCGGAGGACCTCGAGTTTCGCAAGGTTAAGGCAAGTGGCTTCCTCCTCCTTCTCTTTCTGTTCTTGAAGTATTGTTTCGCTCGTGTCGATTTCATGTCGCTCGATTTAACTTAAGTTTTGGAGTGTTAATGTAAGCTTCCTTGATTATTCTTCCTTTGCTATGAATCGGGTAGTGGTTCCCTGGAGAAAACCGTCCTATCTATACCCAAAGGATAAATAGCTTCTAGGAGAATCGCTATCCGTAGACCACACAGCAGAATAGGGGATTCTGTTGCAATTCGTCGAGATTTCACGGGACATTCCGTGTAATCCCGACGAATTCCGATGAATCATACCAGACGGCAACTTCTGTCAAGTTAAAGATTTTTCTGTGTCAATTCGTCGAGATTTCACGGGACATTCCGTGTAATCCCGACGAATTCCGACGAATCCCGTGGAATTCCGACGAATTCCGACGAATCAAGTTAAAGATTTTTCTGTGTCAATTCGTCAAGATTTCACGGGACATTCCGTGTAATCCCGACGAATTCCGACGAATCCCGTGGAATTCCGACGAATCAAGTTAAAGAATTTTCTGTGTCAATTCGTCGAGATTTCACGGGACATTCCGTGTAATCCCGACGAATTCCGACGATTTCAAACAGTAACAATTTCTGGACCTCCCCCATTCTATGTGGTGATTGGTAACCTTTACCAACACAGTCAATCTTCCATCTTCTCCGCATGCTCTTAATTCTATGTCTCGAAAAACATTCAAATGTCTCGAGAAATCCCTTGCTTTATCTCGAGAAATCCTTCGAGTTCTCGAGAAGTGCTGCCTTGAATGTTGTCCCTCTTCTTCTCGATAATTGATGGTAAGAAACCCCGCCTGGAACGCATGTGATTTCGTTGAGTTTTTTTTTGTGTTTGAATCTCGTGTCCCCTCGGGTGCACTTGGATGATGGCCAGTGACCTTTCGGTGCTCCTGATCTCAAATCCCTCCCGTTTGAACTTCTTTCTACTCGTTGTGGTCTGTTGACATTTGAGTTACTCTTATGATTCATATTGATCGATGGGTACTTTGCCTTGACCCTAATTCTTAGGTCCTTCCAGTGATTATTCTTTCGGGCAGCGTCCCGTGTTTAATTAAAATTTAAGTAATAAGAACTACTGTCTTTAGCCTTACACAGTAGTTGTGTTTGGGAGACAGTGGGGGAAAATGTTATAGCCTTGCACGGTAGTCGTGTTTGGGTGGTAGGGTCTAGTGGTACCCCCACCTGGTTTTGGGCTTTGGGTAGCGGAGGTAGTTAACCGCTCCCGTATAATTTGAGCTGATCAGTCTCTTTAATTGATGAAACTAAATAAATGAACATGTTTGTTCCTCTCTTGGTATATAGTGCACTTGATGCTTGTTGGTTCTTTGTTGGAGCTCTCTTTCGGTAAATTTTGGCTTGGGTTGGTACCCCTTATGCCTTGTTTGTTTTTTTTGCTAATCTTCTGCCACTTGTAATTCCTTGCTGAGGCGTTCTTTATTTTATTGAATGCCTCAGGTTCTGAGCCGTAGCGGCTAGTGGTGTTGCCTGGAGATCAGAGTTTGTAGCTGCTCACCCCGCTGTTGCGAGGTAGTTGTTTTTAGTTGCTTCTTGTGCTCAGACATACTAGTTGGTGCCAATGGGTTAGTGTCATGCTGTTGACGCCCATTGTGCCCCTTTTTATACCTTATAGTTACTTGTCAGTTTATGCCACTACTTATAGATCTTGTGTATCTTACTCTCTGGGAATGATTTATGCTAGGTGCACTATAGTTATAAAATGGTTTTTCTTCATCCTCATTGCATTCTTTCTAACTAAAACCCTTAACTTTAAAGTCGTCTAAAGGTATTTTCTACTCTTACATTACGCCTAGTTATGTGCATATCACTTACGTCATGCTCCGTCGTTTGCGTACATGTAGGACTTTAAGTAAACTAAATTAAGTATTTTTCCGCTGCAATTATACATACTTTCTCGGTGGACTAGTTGATCCACGAACTGAGAGACACAGTTCTTATCTCAAGACCCCTAATAAATGATTTCGAACGATGACTTATCAGATAATCATGTTTGTTTAGTTAAGTAATAGGATCCCGCCTGAGCGTCTACAGTTGTCTCCTGTATGACGTGGCATCACGACGTGTATTTTCCCTTACTCTGATATTCTTAAATTCGGGGAAAATGCGGGTTGTGACAAATGGTGTCTCATGATCTCGCTTCTACTAGTGGGGGAGATTTTTGTGAAGAGGAAAAATCACTTGCACCACCTTTATTTGAAGGGACAAATTATAAAGGATGGAAAATCTTAATTGAAAAATTTATTAAAACATTAGACATCGAAGTTTGGAATTTAGCAATAGCAAGACCCGCAAATGAATCAAATAAAAAAGAAATTCAATTAAATGCAAAAGCTAAACACTATTTGTTTTGCGGTCTATCTAATGAAATTTTCAAATTGATATATTGTTTTTCAAGTGCATATAAAGTATGGCAATTTCTTGAAGAAATGTATGATTCTCCATCTACAGGTATGGAACAATTGCAAGAACCGGAGAATATGCAAGCGTGCACAAATCATCAAGAATGCCCTCCTCATGACGAATCAATGGAGCACACATCAAAGGAAAGAGATGAAGTAATCTTACTTTTGGAAGAGGAGTGACAAGAAGAAGACAAAGGAACATTATGTTCAAATCCTCCCTCATCCAAAAGCAATATAAGGAAATCAAACTTCATCGCTTGTACTTCCATTTCTACTTTACAATTGCTACAAATTACAAAGCGCAAACTTAAGAAACTAAAAAATGCAAATTGCAAATTGCGCTTAGAAAATAAAAATTTAAAAGCAAAAGTTAAAGTAGGATCAAAATCTGATTTATCTAGCTTTACTCATGTCACTTCAATTGAAAATACAAAACCTTGTCTTGATTGCAATAATATTAAAGAAAATTTTAAGGAACTTGAAAAAGAAATTATTTTTGTAAAAGAACAAAATGAAAAATTACATTTAGAAAATTCATCTTTGATAAATGATTGTGCTAAGTGTAAAGAATATAAAATTGAAATTAAAGAGATGGATGAAACATTTGATGAATATAGAAACAACTATCAAGATCATATTGATTCAATTGTTTCTATTCTTAAAAATAGCACAATCACTTATAATAAAGCTAGACATAATTTAAAAATTAAAAATGATGAATTAAAATCAAAAATCAACTTACTTATGAAAATTGTAAATACAAATTCACAAAATCAAACAATATCCAAAAGCAAGATGAATACAAATATGAATATCTTACTTAAACCTAATATTGGGAATAAGAAACAAAAAGCTTTTGGAAATCATAAACCAAGTCTTGAATGGAGACCAAAAAGCAAAAATGAAAACTTAAATGCAAGGATCCATTCATCACATTCTTTTCCCAACTTAAATTCAAATGAAAAAAAATTCCATTATATAATAAATTCAAGAGTAATGATTATGGAAATTTGAAAAACAAAAATTACATTTTTTCATGGTTCGAATGGAAACCCATACTTAAGAATGACACATTAATGTCAAACGAAAGGGCCCATTCAAACATATCTCCCCAAAAGAAAACACGATGTATTTGGGTACCCAAAGGAACCGTCACTCCCGGTCCTCTTTGGATACCTAAATCTCTTATTCATTAGTATCCCATCATTTGCATGAAGTAGAAATCAATTAAAATGAAATACACAAATTTCTACTTCATGATGTGCTTTAATATCTTTTCTAACTTTTTCTTTTTGTGTTCTTTTTAAACTATCATGCCATGGTCATCCTATATAGTATTGGAAATATGATTTTATCTAGCTTAATGAGTTTATAAATCATTTTTGATCAAAATTCAAAATCATATTTTTATTTTGATGACCTATCTTTTATTATTATAAATATCTTATATTATCCATATGAATCAAACTCTAAATTTGTTATAAGATATTTCAAATTAAATCTGGTTATTAAGCTATTAAGATTCTTAGCCTTCACCAACAAGTGGTTTAGTGAAATAACTTGATCTAAAAAAAAATCAAGATTTAAATAAAAGCTCAACTTTCAATATGGGTGTCATTGTTCACAACAAAAAATTATATTGTGTTCTCTCCTTGATGTCAAATATGATCTAAACCATCACTATTGTTCACCTATCAAAAAATCACATATATATATTCAAAATTCTTAATTAAAGGAAAATCACTAAAATGTGTTGAAAGAAGTTATCTTCATAATGAATATTGAATTCATAAACACCACCATGATCTAGTAATATCGTTTGCTAAACATCTCTAAAATCATAATTCATATCAAGAATCATCTATAAACAACTATCACAAATTATATGATAACAATTGACATTATAATTGCTTACCATGGTTGGTGTTATGGTATATTATGTGTGTATTGTGATTTATTTCTAGTTTAGACCTTTGAATCATTTTGATATCAAATCAAATAGAATTGTCACTCCATTCTAGGTCTCTAAGTTGAAACACAATCAAACTTTGGCATAACATTAATCTCAAATTTATCGTACTAACATTGTCACCTAAAGAATATTTATATCTATGTTAAGTTTTATATGTCAGGGCATATCCATGTTACTATTTGCGTGAACATTACTCCTTGTTCACCGAAACCATGCATATTTGATTTGTTCAAACATGATATCTTGGTTTTTCATTTCCTATTTTTTAAGTTATAAGCACAAGTCTTTAGAAAAGTCAAAATGAAAACATAAGTAAATATATCTTGTGCAATGATTATTTTGTCAAGTCATATAAGAAATCGCTAACGTTTCATGCAATTTGGACCATCCAAAATATCTCCTAAAAATCTGCAACTTCAGCATGGAACTACTATTGCGACACCTAATCAAGACCACCAATCAAAATTTCTAAAATCCTAAAAAATCGTTCACTGTCTCCCGCGCTAGCGCTACCGCAGGCGCTAGCGTCCATGTTCATTTTTCTGTATTTTTTAAATTTCTAAAAATCCCTTAAAATATATAAATATATATTTTCTACTTAGTTTTGCACTTCTGTGTTTCTTTATTTTTTGAAAAATCAAATACAAAACTACAAAAACCAAATTACAAAAAAGATGTTTTGTTTTTTCGCTTGTGTTGTTTCCGTTATTTAAAGCTCATCTTTATGAAAAAATCAAATATAAAAATTACAAAAGCAAAAATTACAAAAATATGCTTTTATTTGTAAAAATCAACTACAAAAATATAAAACAAAACAAAATCAAGTATCAAAATTATTCTTCTGAACTTAACTTTTCTATGTATCTTGCGAATGGGTGATTTGGGCTATCATCCCATCATATCACCTAGTACCGGGCGAACCTCTCACAAGGTAGTCCTCGGGAAGTCCAAGATTAATTTTATGAGTTCAAACTTTAAATAAAAATTACTCTTTAAAAATATCAAAAATATTGTATGAACTTCATTGAAAATCAAGCATGATGTAATCTATTATTTAGAACTTCTATAATGTTACAATTTATCTTTTCAAACTACTTTGAACATTGCTTTCATCATGCTCTGATATATCTATTAATTTGTGCATCAATTATTGTGAAAAAGTTGTGTAGAACTAAGCTTAGCATGCCTCTAAGTATGAGTAAATGTTTTATGTTTGATAATGATCTTTATTCACTCACTTTTTGGCATTGTCTACATATGTGTTTAATCTAAGAATGCTTGTGTATGTTTTGTGATAGTACAATGAATTAAAATTGCACAAGTATCTTACCTACACAACCTTTATTTGCACTTTTACAAATTAAGAAAAGTGGTTATCTTTCTTATAAATTATATTGGTTTGCAAAACAAGTGTATTCGGAGAACTTTGCACAAAACAAAAATTATGAAATAATTTAACAAAGTTATCTCCACCAAGCACTACTTGAACCTCCTGATAAGTCTTAATAAGCATTGTGAGGTTGAGCACCTTGGAAAGAATAATAAAGTGTCTTGTGCAAATCAAATCTTTCTTTCAAAAATAAGACAAACCACTTTCTCTTAAGTACACCGGATCACTAGTCTCAAAATTCAAAATAAAATATGTGATCCCCCAAGCACTACTTTGCACCCTGATAAGTCTTGATGAGCATTGTGTGCGCAAAGCACCTTGGTAGTTGTACATTCTTTTTGTGCATTAAAGTGTGTGGAAGTAATCTTATTTGTGTTTTATTGTGCTTCTTACTTTACATATTACTTGTATTTTTGATTAAAATATTTGTTTGCTCTCCTCAAAAATACACTTATGTGCACATCATTATCTTCCATAACACTTCTTCTCATGAGTATTGGATCCTAATGCTAATTTTATATTACTTTTTATTTATGAAATGCACTAGATAACCTAGCATGCTTTCTCCAATGTTTGGTATGACTTGAAATTGTGAATTGAAATAACATGTAGTAATCTCTTTGTGATTGAATTATTTCATGCTTGGTTATTTTTGTCAACCATAAAAGATTTTCATTAAAACATGATTTCATAAACATCTTCTTTTTGAAATTAAACTCATATATCTTTTTATGGATTATTCTTGATTACAATAAGATGTTTCATTTATTTCTACAAGTCTTCCGCATCACCACCATATAACTTTTACCTTGCACTTTCATGCTTATATCAAGTCTTAAATCTCATTGTTTTCTTAAAAACAAGTAGTAGACTTGCTTGGTAAAATTTATATTAATTATTCTAACACGCATATAATTTTTATGCTAAAAACTCTGATTTATTTCTCTGAAAACTTTCATGCTAAACACTCCTCCAACAAGTAAAATATTGCTTATAAAAACATCCTCTTCTTATTGAATTTCAAATCAAATTTTACCTCTTACTTGTAATTGCTAAGAGGATGTTGTTTCTTTATTCGAAAATGCTTCAACTCTTATCTTTATAAAAAGTTCACTTTGAAACTCAAAAACATCTCCTTTTTTAACTTAAACTCTTATTTAGTATTATGATATTTCTTTTTTCTTCCGCAATGCTCAAACTCTGATTCATTCATGAATTTCAATATAGCTAAGAGTATTTTATTTTTAAATAAAAATCCATATGCTATGAAACTTCCCATTAGATTTAAATGCTTAATGTTTCCAATAATTGTTATCCATGACTTCATTTCTCACCATAGCTGTAACACCCTGCCAGTAAGAAAAGTATAACAGCAGGTCCGGCCGGGACCCCACGCCATACAAACCACACTAGCTAGGAGTTAAAAGGTGATAACCAGAAAGTAACAACTACACGAGAGTACAAAACGTAAGCGGAAGCATTAATTAAACCATTTCATTTAGAACTGTCCACTATCATAGGAATGAAACCAGAATAAAGAGTTACGGCCTTAAGGCCTTACATTTACCCAATGCACAAAGCTCCATAAAGCATACATCGGCACGCAGGCCGGCAATACATGAAAAACAGGAAAAAGGCTGGCCTTCGAGGGCCAACGCAGCAAAAGGGCCAGCGCCCGCTATTTCCCGCTAGGCTCACCTGCACCTGCATAAGAACATTCCACCAAGCGGTGGCAAACAAAGTAACGGTCAGCACAGCTGACCAAATTATAACGACCCCACCCCTTTCCCGGGGTGGCGGAGCTTCTACCCTACAAGCAAGCCATACTAGCACAAGTACTAAAATAAAGAAAGTGCAACTACACAAGGTGAGGTTTCAAGCACAATCAATCTTCTAGGTTGAGCATCAAGAGAAGGGAACCTAGGTATGCACATGATGTTGGTTGGGTTCACCCGAAGGTTCCCCACAACCGCCTAAGCAATCGCTTGAGGCTAACATAACATCCATTTCACAAAACACTCCACCGTAAGGGTCATCGCCTTGGGTGGGGAATAGAGCTTTTGGTCGGACTAGGTAAGACACCTTCCACGACCTCTCCCATGATCACACGGCTCTCATGAGGTAGGGACCTCATAACGATCTGCATGGAAACGGGTTCGGTTTAGCTTTGCCCATGCTCTAATCGTCGCGATCTATCGCACGACGCGGGTACGGCTTCACCTCGGCCCGTAAGGGTTTAGCACTTTCAAGTGCTACACTAAATATACGCTACGCACCTAACCCCCTTCATAAGGATCTAGGCTTCATGAATACTCAACAAGGGAGGTACATACGCTCCGCATCAATTTCGTGGTGAAGGTTTGCCTTCATCCAAATCTCAAAGCATGGGGCTTTTGTTAGGATCTTCACAAGACGCCTACACTTAATTCCCGCAATACTATAGATGATTTCATGGAGTCATTCTCCGGCACGCATTCTAGGCCTAACCTAAATGCAACGTCGCAAATCAAGCATCACCGATTCGGGCTCACGACCACGAATAGGCTTCACACAAAATGCCTAAATCCGCACGACTACCGGATTTTCTACATGCAATAATGCCGGGGACGGACACAATCTACCCGGAGTTCCGAAGAACTTGAGGGAATCCTACACTTCACCCATTTGGTGAAAGAGACACCTCATGCAAGCATAGAAAGAGGAATGAAAGGAAAAATACAAGTCCAAAGTTCGGGAGGAAGAATCGTTACCCTAGACGCGTTCTTTTTCGCCATGGATCCGAGATTCTACACGGAGAGAAACGACCGCACCGGGCTGCACTCTCCAAATCTGGAAACGGCTCGCGAAACGGAGCTCCGGAGCTCCGTCAATGGCGGGATCTTCCTTCTTCTTCCTTGGCTCCTTCTTCTTTCTCTAGGGTTGGAGAGAGAAAGGCTATGGAATTATGAGGGTTTAATCCCTCTCCAAAGCCCTAAGACCCCCCAGCAACAAATCCCAGACGTTGGATCAATTTCCAAGAAATTTGATCGGTCGGATCGGCTTCTCCGCTCAAAATCACGGAGCAGAATAAACAGGGCGCACGATCACAGGCGCACGATCACTGGTCGTGCGCTAAGATGAGAAATGGTCGTGCGCTAAGAGGAGACAGAACTCCGATTTCTTGCGAATATGCGCACGATTGCTGGCGCACGATCATTGGTCGTGCGGGAAGAGGCCACTGATCGTGCACTAAGAGCAGACAGGGAAAATTTAGCCTGCTTCAAGCGCAGCACTACCACTCCGCCTACTTCGCTGAACTACTATTTTTGGGGTGTTACAATAGCGGGGGCGTAGGGTTGTAGACATTAGATAACCTTATCTAGTCATGTCTTGTCCTTAACCGGGGAGGGTTCCAGTGGGGCCTTGCGAGGCACTGGGGGGAAAGAGTGTTAGGTTAAGTGTGTGTCTAGTGTTTGCATATGGGACTAACACCCCAACCTACGACTTGTTTGCAGCTCCTCATGCCCATCCGTCACTTAGTACGGGGCTAGGGTGTAGACGTATTGTCTGGGTAGATTGGTTACTTGGAAATCACTATTTTTTATGCTTAAAACTCTTATATAAAGGGGAAATCATTACTTTTGCTCAAATTAAAAACTCTGATATATTTATACAAAAATTATTCTAACAAGTGGCTCTAAAACTCCTTATCATTTCCTTCTCACTCAGAAGCTCGGTCATGCCTTTATTATCCAACTTTTCTGTGGTGCATCCCTACCCACTTTTGCTAATAACAAAGGGGGAGAACTAACATGATAAAATGCAAAAGGGGGAGAACTAAAATGATAAATATAATCCGCTATCAAAATGCAAACCCAACATGATTGATTAAGTTGATAGCATACATATTAGGGGAGCATTCACATAAGGGGAGCATGTATTTAGGGGAGCAATTCTAAATGCTAAAATCAATAATTATCCTAAAGTCATCACTCTCACACACACACAAGTATAGTCTCATCATGCTTATTTATTAATGCTTTGTTTTATCATTAATGGATTTGTTATTATCAAAAGGGGGAGTTTGTTGGAACATGGTCTTCCGCATCTCCTAGGTTTGAGAATAACAAATCCTATGTGTATTTGATCTTGTGTGTTCAAGTGTGCAGGTTAACATAGTCCATATGACTCAAGGAGTACTCATGATGACTGCCCCCAAAATTGAAGCCAAAATTCGAAAAGGTTCACTAGCGCCGACGGTAGCGATAGCGCCCGGCGCTAGCGATGATTAGCGCGATTCCGGCGGTGTTTTTAGAAAGAGCTAGCGCCCGGCGGTAACTACTAGCGCTGGCGGTAGCATAGCGCACAAGAGGCATAGAGCAAAATGTTGCCGCGGATTGAAGATCCTGCCGCGCAAAATGTTTCCTAATCCGGGCTAGCACCGGCGGTAGCGCTAGCGCCGGCGGTAGCGTGAAGGCTATAAATTGGATGCTTTGGCTCCGTCTTCTTCATCTTTCTAGAATCCCAAACTCTAGAGCTTCGTGCCACAGCAGAGAGAGGAAGATTCATAGTGATACTCCCACAAATCCATGAAGGCTTAAGGAGATCCGTGGAGAAGATTTCAACACGCTTCATCATCGTGACGAAAGACCGCATCGACTACGATCATACTCTGCGTCTTTGTCTACTTCTCCAAGAGATCCAAATAGAGGGAGTTGTTATATTATTGTCTTTTTCATTTCACATCTTTTCTTGTAATCGTTTAAGTGAAATCGCCTCGTGTTGGCGACTAGGTCTGGGGTAGGACTTAGGGCTGAAATTCGCCTCGTGTTGGCGACTAGATCTAGGCTAGGTCTAGGGGGTGCTCGAGGCCTTTCTGGGGATAGATTGTCTAGAGCGGCTTGAGGCCGTATCTGGGGAGAGATTGGCTAAAGCCAACCGGTTCGTGGGGATACGAGTCGGTATAGAAAACGAAAAAGAGTTTTTATTATTCGCCTTCGATCTCTAGCGCCATTGAGATCAAGTTTTGTAAAACTTATTTAATATCAATAAAGCTTGTCTCTCTTTTTGTTTTACTTGACTTCTTGTTTTATTATTGCAATATTCCAAAGTTTTCTAAATAAAATATAAAGTTTTTGAAAACCCTTATTCACCCCCCCTCTAAGGGCGCCGACCGATCCAACAGGTTGTGGGTTTGAAACCCCCCTCCAACAACGCGCTGCGCTGAGAAACAGGCCAGAGAGGCGTTGGGGTGTACGACCTGCAGGCTTGTTGTTGACCAGTTGTGGTCAGGCTGAACCGGCGGTATAGTGTCCTAGGGCGGGGCCAGTGACCCGGATAGGCTTGGTCAGGCCGTCCCAAAATGGGCCTGGGCCATCGGTGCCGGCAGTTCCTGGGGTTGCCAGTGACCCGGATGGGCTTGGCACTTTTTGTAACAGTCCTAGCCCAAGCCCATCCGGGTCACTGGCAACCCCAAGAACTGCCGGCACCGACGGCCCAGGCCCATTCTGGGACGGCCTGACCAAGCCCATCCCGGTCTCTGGCCCCGCCCTAGGACACTGTACCGCCGATTCAGCCTGACCACAACTGGTCAACAACAAGCCTGCAGGCCGTACACCACAACCCCTCTCTGGCCTGCCACAGGGCACAGCGGGTTGTTGGAAGGGGGGCACGAACCCACGCCCTCCCTTTGATGAGAATTGAGCAGTAAAGCGGCAGCGCGTGGACTTCCCAGGAGGTCACCCATCCCGTGACTACTCCAGTCCGAGCACGCTTAATTACGGAGTACTTTCACTTCTCATCACCAACTGAGCTGCAGCTGAATAAGTTGTTTCTTCAGATGAAGTTTGTGAGTCATCAGCTGAATAATATGATGTCTCATCAAATTCCTTTATTTCTTTGAAGAGTTTTCTTCCTTATCTTGTGGGTCTTTTTCTTGGTTTGTCCATTTGACAGGTTTAGTGAATTTTACAGGGCTCATCCAAGCAGGTTTGCCGGATGGATTCAAGCTGGTTGATGGATCAGCTCCTAGCCCAAGATTTTTGTGTCTCATTGTTTGTTTTTCAGTGATTTCCTTAAGAGTTTGGCTTCTCATGTTTATTGATTCTTCAAAGGCCTTTGCCTGGGAAACCTTATCCTTAAGGAACTGATTTTCTATTTTAGCCTTTTCTATCTCCTTTTCTATGATGTTATCCCTTAATTCATAATCTTTAGAGCATTTAACTTCTCTATTTCTCTGGTTTTTAGCAACATTGATTTGTTCTTTTAGATCTTTAATTTCTTGTGTTGCTTTTAGTTGATCTAGACACATTCCCATAAAATCATTTCTGAAGTTATCACTTTGAAAATATATTTCATCAAACATGCTTACCTCATCCTTATCCTCAGATTCCTCTATGAGAATAAGGCTATCTTCTTTTTCATCTTCAGAAGATATGCTTTTTTCTGATCCTGTCTCACTCCAAGATTTAACACTATCATTATTTTTTGATCCTTCAAGGGCCATCAAGCATAGATCTTCTTGCTTAGGTTATTCATTGTCACTCTTGGAAGAGGAGCTGTCCTCAGAGTCTGTATCACTCTAGGCTTCTGCTATAAAGCCTCTTTCTTTCTTCTTCCCCTTTTTCTTGAGATCTTTCTTTGTCTCAGCATTTTCTGGACATTCTGGGGCAATATGTCCAGGTTTCCTGCAAGAATAATAAATAATTTCTTTAGTAGGAGTTTTGTCACACCTTGGTTTTGACTCTCTCCTTCTTGATCCATCTGTCTTGACCCATTTCTTGAATTTTCTGGCCAGGAAACTGAATAGTTCTTCTTCAGTGATAGAGCCTCCTTTCTCTGTTGCTTTTAATGCAATGTTCCTGTCTTTTGAGGAGATTGGAGTGTTTTCTCTTCTCTTCTTCTCTTCTCTAGTTTTCAGCAGTTGCTTATATGATTTGAGTTTTCCTAAGAGAGCATCTGTTGAGATTTCCTTTTGTCCTCTTGTGTATCTTATGGCCCATGTTCTTGAGTCTTATGAACTAGGGAGACTCATTAGCAATTTGTCATTAATCTCAGTGAGAGAGATCTCTCTATCCAAGTTTTTCAATTGATTGATGATTAGACTGAATCTGTCATACATCTCAGAGATACTCTCTTCATTTTTCTTTTGGAAGTTCTCATATTGTGAGATCAATAGAGCCTTCTTATCTTTATTTTCATCAGCACTTCCTTCCACCATCTTTGTATGAGCATCCCAAATTTCTTTGGCTGATTCACAGTCAACAATCCTTTGAAAGATGTCATCTGAGAGGGTTGAGACAAGTATGTTCATGGCCTTTAGATCACATGTTCTTGCCTTCTTCTCATCTTCTGTCCATTCAGATCTTGGAACAAGTGTTTGTGTGACATTGCCATTTGCATCCTTTCTATAAGGCTTTGGGGGACCTGTCACAGTAATATTAAACAAGTTATCATCAATAGAATTCATATAAATTCTAATTCTTGTTTTCCAAACTGCAAACTTTTCAAGATTGCACATTGGTGGTCTGGTGGAAGCATAATCTTTGATTTGTGCAATATGAAAAATAATTGTTAGAAAAATATATATTTATAAATAAGAAGTAGGATCTTTTTGATCAAGGAGTTAACCTTTTTAGATCAACCTCCCTCTGATACCAATTGAAAGTGCACAGTTAACCTCACTAGAATTCTCTAGAGGGGGGTGAATAGAGATTTAAAATATTTTGTGCAAAGTAAATATATATATATATGTGTATGATCACAGATTAGAGCTTCCACACACACACCAACAAGAATTAAACAAATAAAGAAAGTAAATGCAAGAAAAGAAATCACAGCACAACACAAGAAAATATAGTGGTTCCCCAAACTTTGGGTAGTCCACTCTTCTACCCCCTTTGTAGGAATTCACTATCTTGCACTGAGTCTTTTGATAAGGAGACTCTTAGAACCACCCTGAGTCTTTTGATAAGGAGACTCTTAGAACCAACTGAGTCTTTTGACAAGGAGACTCTTAGAACCAGTACAACTGAATTTTTTGAAGAGTGATTCTAAAAACTCTTTTTGCAATATGTGAGAATGAAAATAAGAAAAAGGAAAAGAAGTATTTAAAACAAGAATGAATCTTCTTCCTAGCAAGAAGATTGGAAGCACAAGAAGTAGTGAATTAAATCTTTCTTCTATAGAGAGAAGAAGATTTGTAGTTTTTCCCTCTTATGTGAGAGCTATCAGAATTTGCAGCAGAGTGATTTCAGAAGCAGGAGAAGAAGAATGCTTGAATATTGCTGCAGGGCTATTTCTCAATTCTCTCTTTATCACTTGGGAGCTTTTCCTCTTTTCAAATGTAAAATGGTGAATCACCTAGTCCCCTTTCTCTACCGACCTCCTTGGTTATTTATAGCTCTGTTCATTAAAATAACACTATAGGAGAGTAATAAATTAGCAGGCAGAGTATTAGAAAGAAAGAGAAATTTACATAACAGTTATATCCATAGAAGGAAAGTATTCAATCTGATTTCAAATAATGTCCATAAAGGATTTAATCAGTTTAGCCAAGAATCAAATAGAGGAAAAGAAAGATTCAGAACGGCTATAAGACATAAATTGATTCCATATAAATCAGATCTATAATATAAGGAAAGAGATCTGGCGATTATGAATTCTATCATAAAGATCGACGTGCGTCGAATACTATTCGACGCAAGCGTCGAATACATCCTGTCTGGACGTCGAGAGGAGAATAAGGAAGGTGCGTCGACTAGGGTGCGTCGACTTCTCAAGATACGTCGACTAGAAGTCAGAGCTACGTTGACATAGGATACGTCGACTTCTGCTTGGAGCTACTTCGACTCATTCTGATAGAAACGTCGACTTTATCTCGACGTTGCGTCGAATACTATTCGACGCATATTTACTTAGCCTTATTTTTCATTCTTAGAATTCTTCTTTAACTTATTTCTAGGGGTTAAGAGAAATCATTTCCCCAACATACTATCATTGTACAACCCTCATATTTTCCGAGTCGGTGTGGCCCAACCCGGATGAGGCCGAGACAGTGAAGGTGGACGAAACGAGGAAAATGACCGCGCGGAAACGGTCGAAACCGATCAAGGCAAAAAGAGGCGGAGAGGGAAGCGGAGGGAGCACCCGCTCCCCCGGCTCACTTTGAGCGAGTGGGAGGAACCCTCCCACTCGCCCGGCCCTCTTTGGGCGAGTGGGAGGAGATCTCCCACTCGCCGGCCCTCTTCGGGCGAGTGGGAGGGGCCCTCCCACTCGCCGGCCCTATGTTGGGCGAGTGGGAGGAGCTCTCCCACTCACTCGGGCGAGTGGGAGGGGCCCTCCCACTCGCCAGGCGAGTGGGAGAGGCCATCCCACTCGCCGACCTCCCTTGGGGGCGAGTGGGAGGGACCTTCCCACTCGTCGCCCCTTTTGGGCGAGTGGGAAGGACTTTCCCACTCGCCCGGCACCCTCGGGAGGGGCAGGTAGGACCTGCTGTGAGGGGGGAGAGTGGGCACTTCGAGCCCCACTCGCCCCTCCTCCTGCGTTGACTGTTCATGGTCATGGTCGGACTGCGGATAACAGGATTTCGGCTATCCGCAGTCTAATTTTGGCTATCCGCAGTCCATTTTTGGGAAAGTCTATAAATAGACCCCCATGAGCACCTTGGGTAGGGTTGGTCACTACTACCCCCCCCCCCCCCCCTTGCGTGTGTCTTGTGAGCAAGCACCCCCCCTCCCTTGTCATCCTTCAGCTGACAGTGAGGTGGTTCTTAGTGCCCTCCAAGGTGCCCAGGCTCAGCATTGGCTTGGGAGGGGAAGTTCCGATTGGGCTTCTGGGTGTGTGTTGGGACTTCCACGCTGAAGCTTAAGGGGTCCGTTTGTGGGCTTAGATGCTCTTCAAGGGCAAGGTTCTTTGGTTCTTAGTGACTGGTCAAGGGTCTCGCTCAGGTCAAGTAAGGGTTAGTTGCATCCCCCTTGCGAACGTCGAAACCGGGTTACTGGTTTCAACATTATGGTGCGGTGAGCGTGGAAGCAGCTAGTTCGGAAAGCTCTGGGCAACTCTCATGGCTGGAAGCGATGAAATGGGGGACTCACCCCTGCCGGGGGGTGCATGAAGAAAGGTGACTTCAAGGAGTTCAGGAAGTCAATCCTGGAAGTCTTGCGGTTTGCACTCCCCCTCAGGGCGAGTACACGGCATCGCTAAAACCTGTGCTCGCCTCGCCGTCTTTGATGGAGATAGAGCAAGCGTGTTGGCAAGGGAAGGGGCCAGCCTCGGAGGAAGGCTTGAGCCTTCAAGCGCAAGCGCTCTTCAACAGCTCTCCTGGGGCCAGCTGCCCCGAGTGAGGGAGTAGGGAGGATGCCCCCGTCTCACAAGGAAGGGGGCGGAGTCCCTGTTCCTGATTCAACAAAAGCACGGGGAGACGCAAGGAAGCTACGCAGATCGATTCCAAAGGCAGGTATCCCACCTGCAGGTTGACCAGGGAAGCAGGAAGGACCAGGAGAAAGGAAGGGAATGAGAAGACAGAGAAAGTGGAGGAGGTGATGAAAGAGATGGTCAAGGTGCATGTGACCAAGGAGGCCCATATGGGCACGTTGTAATAAGCAGGTAGCTCCTCGATGATGAATGAAGAGGTTTTAGGTAACGCCTTGACTAAGGGGACTGGGAGGGCTTTAAGTTCCTCTGCCTCCAGGTGAAGGTAAGCACCTAGGACGTGGATGGGTACTTCCGCCTCCAGTCATATTGGGAGGGAGTTGAGTTCCTCTGCCTCCAGGTGAAGATAAGCACCTAGGACGCGGATGGGTACTTCCGCCTCCAGTCAGATTGGGAGGGCGTTGAGTTCCTCTGCCTCCAGGTGAAGGTAAACACCTAGGACGCGGATGGGTACTTCTGCCTCCAATCGGTAAGGGGACTGGGAGGGCGTTGAGTTCCTCTGCATCCAGGTGAGCTAAGCACCTAGGACGCGGATGGGTACTTCCACCTCTAGTCAGATTGGGAGGGCGTTGAGTTCCTATGCCTCCAGGTGAAGGTAAACACCTAGGACACGGATGGGTACTTCCACCTCCAATCAGTAAGGGGACTGGGAGGGCATTGAGTTCCTCTGCATCCAGGTGAAGGTAAGCACCTAGGACGGGGATGGGTACTTCCGCCTCCAGTCAGATGGGGAGGGTGTTGAGTTCCTCTGCCTCCAAGTGAAGGTAAACACCTAGGACGCGGATGGGTACTTCCGCCTCCAATCACTAAGGGGACTGGGAGGGCGTTGAGTTCCTCTGCCTCCAGGTGAAGGTAAGCACCTAGGACGCAGATGGGTACTTCCGCCTCCAGTCAGATTGGGAGGGCGTTGAGTTCCTCTGCCTCCAGGTGAAGGTAAACACCTAGGACGCGGATGGGTACTTCCGCCTCCAATCGGTAAGGGTACTGAGAGGGCGTTGAGTTCCTCTGCCTCCAGGTGAAGGTAAGCACCTAGGACGCGGATGGGTACTTCCGCCTCCAGTCAGATTGGGAGGGCATTGAGTTCCTCTGCCTCCAGGTGAAGGTAAACACCTATGACGCGGATGGGTACTTCCGCCTCCAATCGGTAAGGGGACTGGGAGGGCGTTGAGTTCCTCTGCCTCCAGGTGAAGGTAAGCACCTAGGACGCGGATGGGTACTTCCGCCTCCAGTCAGATTGGGAGGGCGTTGAGTTCCTCTGCCTCTAGGTGAAGGTAAACACCTAGGATGCGGATGGGTATTTCCGCCTCCGATCGGTAAGGGGACTGGGAGGGCGTTGAGTTCCTCTGCCTACAGGTGAGCTAAGCAGCTAGGACGCGGATGGGTACTTCCGCCTCCAGTCAGATTGGGAGGGCATTGAGTTCCTCTGCCTCCAGGTGAAGGTAAACACCTAGGACGCGGATGGGTACTTCCGCCTCCAATCGGTAAGGGGACTGGGAGGGCGTTGAGTTCCTCTGCCTCCATGTGAGCTAAGCACCTAGGACGCGGATGAGTACTTCCGCCTCTAGTCAGATTGGGAAGGCGTTGAGTTCCTCTGCTTCCAGGTGAAGGTTAACACTTAGGACGCGGATGGGTACTTCCGCCTCCAATCGGTAAGGGGATTGGGAGGGTGTTGAGTTCCTCTGCCTCCAGGTAAGCTAAGCCCCTAGGATGTAGATGGGTACTTCCGCCTCCAATTGGATTGGGAGGGCGTTGAGTTCCTCTGCCTCCAGGTAAGCAAAGCACCTAGGACGCGGACGGGTACTTCCGCCTCCAATCGGTAAGATCCCCGACTAGAGACCATTCACCGGGCTCAGTAATGCCGACAAATGGGAGGCTCATCGGGTCGAATCGCTGCAGGTAAGACTTCAGAAAGGGTAAGTGGTTCGGTAAGATGGTGGAGTTCCTCTGCCTCTAGGTGAAGGTAAGCACCTAAGATGCGGATTGGATTTCCACTTCAGTTGTTTTGATAAGACGGTCGAGTTCCTCCGCATCTATGTGAAGGTAAGCACATATGACGTGGAGTGGATCTCCGCCTCAGTTGCCTCAATTAGATGGTTGAATCCCTCCGTCCATCAGTGAGGGTAAGCACCTGGGACATGTACTGGTTCTCCGCCCCCGGATAGTTCGGGAAACTGTTAGTTCCCTCCCCCTACAGGTGAGCTCGACTCCCTGTTAGGTATGGAGTTTCCTCCACCACCGGGTGAGCTCGGCTCCCTAGCGGGTGTGGGGTTTCCGCCTCCCACCTCAGGTCGAGCTCGGCTCGACTAGAGGTGTTGAGTTCTTTTCCACCTAAGGTCAAGTTCAATTCGACTTAAGGTGTTGATCTTTCTCCACCTCCAGTTGAGCTCGGCTCATAGGAGGGTTGTTAAGTGGATAAAGGTTTGCCTCCCACCTCAGGTCGAGCTCGGCTCGACTAGAGGTGTTGAGTTCTTTTCCACCTAAGGTCAAGTTCAATTCGACCTAAGGTGTTGAGCTTTCTCCACCTCCAGTTGAGCTCAGCTCATAGGAGGGTTGTTAAGTGGAGAAAGGTTTGCCTCCCACCTCAGGTCGAGCTCGGCTCGACTAGAGGTGATTGAGTTCTTTTCCACCTAAGGTCAAGTTCAATTCGACCTAAGGTGTTGAGCTTTCTCCACCTCCAGTTGAGCTCGGCTCATAGGAGGGTTGTTAAGTGGAGAAATGTTTGCCTTCCACCTCAGGTCGAGCTCGGCTCGACTAGAGGAGTTGAGTTCTTTTCCACCTAAGGTCAAGTTCAATTCGACCTAAGGTGTTGAGCTTTCTCCACCTCCAGTTGAGCTCGGCTCATAGGAGGGTTGTTAAGTGGAGAAAGGTTTGCCTCCCACCTCAGGTCGAGCTCGGCTCGACTAAAGGTGTTGAGTTCTTTTCCACCTAAGGTCAAGCTCAATTCGACCTAAGGTGTTGAGCTTTCTCCACCTCCAGTTGAGCTTGGCTCATAGGAGAGTTGTTAAGTGAAGAAAGGTTTGCCTTCCACCTCAGGTCGAGCTCGGCCCGACTAGAGGTGTTGAGTTCTTTTCCACCTAAGGCCAAGTTCAATTCGACCTAAGGTGTTGAGCTTTCTCCACCTCCAGTTGAGCTAGGCTCATAGGAGGGTTGTTAAGTGGAGAAAGGTTTGCCTCCCACCCCAGGTCGAGCTCGGCTCGACTAGAGGTGTTGAGTTCTTTTCCACCTAAGGTCAAGTTCAATTCAACCTAAGGTGTTGAGCTTTCTCCACCTCCAGTTGAGCTCGGCTCATAGGAGGGTTGTTAAGTGGAGAAAGGTTTGTCTTCCACCTCAGGTCGAGCTCGGCCCGACTAGAGGTGTTGAGTTCTTTTCCACCTAAGGTCAAGTTCAATTCGACCTAAGTTGTTGAGCTTTCTCCACCTCCAGTTGAGCTCGGCTCATAGGAGGGTTATTAAGTGGAGAAAGGTTTGTCTTCCACCTCAGGTCGAGCTCGGCCCGACTAGAGGTGTTGAGTTCTTTTCCACCTAAGGTCAAGTTCAATTCGACCTAAGGTGTTGAGCTTTCTCCACCTCCAGTTGAGCTCGGCTCATAGGAGGGTTGTTAAGTGGATAAAGGTTTGCCTCCCACCTCAGGTCGAGCTCGGCTCGACTAGAGGTGTTGAGTTCTTTTCCACCTAAGGTCAAGTTCAATTCGACCTAAGGTGTTGAGCTTTCTCCACCTCCAGTTGAGCTCAGCTCATAGGAGGGTTGTTAAGTGGAGAAAGGTTTGCCTCCCACCTCAGGTCGAGCTCGGCTCGACTAGAGGTGATTGAGTTCTTTTCCACCTAAGGTCAAGTTCAATTCGACCTAAGGTGTTGAGCTTTCTCCACCTCCAGTTGAGCTCGGCTCATAGGAGGGTTGTTAAGTGGAGAAAGGTTTGCCTTCCACCTCAGGTCGAGCTCGGCTCGACTAGAGGTGTTGAGTTCTTTTCCACCTAAGGTCAAGTTCAATTCGACCTAAGGTGTTGAGCTTTCTCCACCTCCAGTTGAGCTCGGCTCATAGGAGGGTTGTTAAGTGGAGAAAGGTTTGCCTCCCACCTCAGGTCGAGCTCGGCTCGACTAAAGGTGTTGAGTTCTTTTCCACCTAAGGTCAAGCTCAATTCGACCTAAGGTGTTGAGCTTTCTCCACCTCCAGTTGAGCTTGGCTCATAGGAGAGTTGTTAAGTGAAGAAAGGTTTGCCTTCCACCTCAGGTCGAGCTCGGCCCAACTAGAGGTGTTGAGTTCTTTTCCACCTAAGGCCAAGTTCAATTCGACCTAAGGTGTTGAGCTTTCTCCACCTCCAGTTGAGCTCGGCTCATAGGAGGGTTGTTAAGTGGAGAAAGGTTTGCCTCCCACCCCAGGTCGAGCTCGGCTCGACTAGAGGTGTTGACTTCTTTTCCACCTAAGGTCAAGTTCAATTCAACCTAAGGTGTTGAGCTTTCTCCACCTCCAGTTGAGCTCGGCTCATAGGAGGGTTGTTAAGTGGAGAAAGGTTTGTCTTCCACCTCAGGTCGAGCTCGGCCCGACTAGAGGTGTTGAGTTCTTTTCCACCTAAGGTCAAGTTCAATTCGACCTAAGTTGTTGAGCTTTCTCCTCCTCCAGTTGAGCTCGGCTCATAGGAGGGTTATTAAGTGGAGAAAGGTTTGTCTTCCACCTCAGGTCGAGCTCGGCCCGACTAGAGGTGTTGAGTTCTTTTCCACCTAAGGTCAAGTTCAATTCGACCTAAGGTGTTGAGCTTTCTCCACTTCCAGTTGAGCTCGGCTCATAGGAGGGTTGTTAAGTGGATAAAGGTTTGCCTCCCACCTCAGGTCGAGCTCGGCTCGACTAGAGGTGCTGAGTTCTTTTCCACCTAAGGTCAAGTTCAATTCGACCTAAGGTGTTGAGCTTTCTCCACCTCCAGTTGAGCTCGGCTCATAGGAGGGTTGTTAAGTGGAGAAAGGTTTGCCTCCCACCTCAGGTCGAGCTCGGCTCGACTAGAGGTGATTGAGTTCTTTTCCACCTAAGGTCAAGTTCAATTCGACCTAAGGTGTTGAGCTTTCTCCACCTCCAGTTGAGCTCGGCTCATAGGAGGATTGTTAAGTGGAGAAAGGTTTGCCTTCCACATCAGGTCGAGCTCGGCTCGACTAGAGGTGTTGAGTTCTTTTCCACCTAAGGTCAAGTTCAATTCGACCTAAGGTGTTGAGCTTTCTCCACCTCCAGTTGAGCTCGGCTCATAGGAGGGTTGTTAAGTGGAGAAAGGTGTAAGACCCCATTTTTTTTTTTGCAAAAACCACCGGGTCTTAGGCCCAGAACCGTCTTCTTGCGGTGACACCCTCGCTCGGGAAGGTCGCCACTACAAAACGCCGATCCTGCCGGCCAATTCGATCACAAAGAGAAGTAAAGCTTAAACGACTGAATAAGTCAAGTCCACATCACATTTAAATAAACCATCATAGAGATGTCCACAAACATAACTGAAACAAAGGAGATAACAAGGGCTCCTGCCCGATACATAAAAGCCTCACTACATAAGTTCACTCGCGGAAGCAAATTAACTATAACTAACACTCACGGATCCTGTCATCGGTGCTCCTGTGCTAGACTGCCCTGCCTCCATCTGTATCGGCCTCTGGTGATGCCCCGTCGCCGCGGTCTCCTAAAATGATAAGGTCCACCGACCGTTAGTCAAAAAGACTAAGCCAATCCCCCACTCCTCTCCCGGTGACTCCTAGGCACCGAGCGGGAGGACGAAGCGGAGGTAAACAAAGGGGTAAACAAATGGAGGTGACAGGGAAACTAGTTATAGAAAGATCCACCACTACACAAGTGTGCATATATAATAAATGAGGCTGTAAATAAAAGCATGGTAAAAGTACATAAAGAGCAGTAAGCAGTATGTATAATGACAAGTAAGGTATAATAAAAGTAACCATTGATTTATAGGAATGCCCATACAAACCTATAGACCAAGGGGTCGTTTAGCAGGGCCTACCGTATAAGAAGTCCCATAACTGACTTATACGTTAGGGGTAGGTTGAAATGCAATGTTTTATGCTATGACATGCAAGGTATGCTGTTATGTTATGTTCATACAAGTGCAACTCACTCACTACGACTCTATGCGCATAGACCTTTAGTTCCCCCTTTTTGGAGCGTGCAAGACTCCCAGGATACTCCCATAGTGGCAAACGGAAGCGGTGGGTTGGGCCTCGCCCACCTCTAGGTTGGTATATGCACTACCTAACCTAGACCTATCGTACGCCTCAACGCAAACCCGCGGAGCATCTGCGTACTCTTACTGGCTGGACCGCCAGACTTTTATGGCTAAGTGTAAATACCACACTTGCTGAGACCGAGTGTCAACATCGGTGCAACGATCGCCAACACTAAGGACCCACCACCTTATGCACATGCAACATGTTCTACTATTTATCTACGAACTCTAACATAAACCACCTGGGCTTAACTTGCCCAACCAAGTACCAAACTGAGTCACAATCTCCCAGATCAACAATCCGCACCAACCCCCACCGAGCCTACACTTGAGGTACCAAACCATCCAAACTCCCGTGACCACGGAGTGTGAGTGAATGTGTTATTTGTTAGTCTTGAGCATCTTCTATACTCCTACGACTTATAGTTAATCTTGGACTCCCCGAGGGTTACCCAGTAAGGGGCTCACTACGGTGATAAGAGTTATACCGGGAAGACTCCCCAAGACTCCTTTCCCAATACACTTAATGTTACTAGTTACTACCCACAAGAGCCCACATAGTACTTCACCTGGATTAGTCCTAAGGGCTTTAAGACACTAAAGGGAAAAGACGATCTTTCGTCAATCCCCATGACGACCTTACCCTTGACCCACCAAGTACACTTTCCTCACATACACTTCCTTAGGAGGACTCACTACTAACTAAACAACCCATGTACACCACCTGCACCCCATCTCCACCTAGTATGTCACTAAATTCCTAAGTTTCACAGTTTTACTATACGCAGACCAAACCGACTACATGAAGCTTACAACTAGAGGTACTCCAATTATTCATCCAACTGACCCAAGCTATTTATTGGAGGTCTAACATGATATTTTAAGGCAAATTCCAGAGAATCATATTTTTCTCAATATTATTAATATTTAAAACAATTTTTCCAAAATGCAACTTCCTAAGGGTTGAACTACAAGTGTACTTTTCTGACTTCCAATGCCTACCAAAATTTTTACATAAATCAAGGGTACCAAGTAATCAGTAAATATGAAATTTTGGGAAACTCCAGCAAGATTTACTATTATTAAAAATTCCAAAATCCAATAATTTTTAATTATTTCCAAAGGAGGTACCCTCATATGAACTCCAATCCTTATGAACATTTATGCAGAGATGTTTCATACTAAAATATTCAGCCCTACAAAAGTTGACTATACTCCATAGAGGTTACATATGTAGTTTCCACAAAGGACATATTCGCAATTAATTCCAATTTGAACTAGAAGTACCAAGAATATCAATCCAAAAATTATGAGAAAATTACTGTGGGTTCATAATGGTATGAAATGATATCCAACAAAGTTTCATGAAGTTACAGAAAACTAACACCCTAAAGTTAATCATCCCAAAAATTGCCAACAATATGAATAATTACAATTTGGACCTCCAAAGTTTTCCAATGGTTCTAATAGAATCTCCAGGGATTAATAGCATCAAAACTAAGTTGGTGACAGAAGGTGGTTAATGAACAAGTATTAGTTCTTCCTACATCCCAAAAACCTAAATATTTACAAATCTACCCAAGGATTTATTCCCTAGGGTTGGCAACTCCAAACCCCACCAATTTCTCATAGTAGGACTCTCTGGTCACCATGACCATCTCCCCAAAATTTTAGGTCAAACCATGAAGGTTTGACCCCTCTTCCTTCATTGACCTCTAAATGCACTCCTTAGGGTTTACCCTAGGATTATGGTCCAAACTTCCCCAAATCCACCCAAACTTCTTGTGAGGGTGTTTTATCACTCATAGGACTCAGAGGAGTCCATTACACTCCTCTCCAAGTACAAGCACCCCCATGTCCTTCACAACCCTAAAAATCCCCACTAAGGGACCAACCCTAGGGTTCTAGGGCTACCCTACACCAAACCACCCCAAATTCCATTGGAGTGTGTGTTATGCCCTAAAAGGTCAGAGACCAAAATATCAGCCTCTGTTGAGGTGGTTTGACCACTCAAAAATATCAAGGGGGTGATTTACCCTAAATAGTCCTTTATGGGCCAACCTAGGGCTGAGTAAAATCCTAACCAAAACACCTCCAAATGAGGTGAAATTCTTACCAGAGTCTTAATATGCCCTCTAAGATCACCCACCCAAATTTGGGGGGATTTTGAGGTGTTTAAGGCACCTAATTAAATCACACGTGGATTATTAAATTTTTCCAAATACTATATAAAAACATTCTCCAAAAATTCTGATTTTTGGATATGTGCTAGATGTATATAAGGATAGCCTACACCCCAAATTTCAAGTCATTCGTAGTTCTGGATTGTTGTGGGCATCCAAAACAATCTCTGGTCAGCCCTATGGATAGACTCCACCAAAATGAGTGCTGTGACCTAACCAGGGCTCCAAATCGGGTGAACTTAATTTTGTAGCAAACTAGACACCAGGGACTCCAACTTTGTTGTTTGACAAATTTTCACTAGAAGCCTCTAAGTATTTTTAATATTTAATGCAAAGTACTGCCAGAAATGTGACAAAATACAATCTATTAAATTAAAAACATTTAAATGGGTCTGCGATTATCAGATGGCGGCAGATCGGACGGCTCACAGCCATCGTCCCCGATCAGCCAACGGCTTGCGATGGCCCGTCCTGGGTGACTTTGCGGGGCGATTTCCCGGCCACCCTCACATCTCCCCGACCGGCAAGTGCCACCACCACCTCCGTTGAGGTGGTGGCCGGCGATAGGGGGTCGTTTGCCGGCCGGTGGTGGCCAGAGTAGGGGTTTCGGGGAGGAGGAAAATGCTCAAAAATGAGCACATTTGGGTGCACGATTCGAGCCCGTTTGAACTCGAATCAAGCCCCAGTTAGATTAAGATCTAAGCACTGAGAGAGAGAAGGAGGATCAGACCTGCTGGGGGGCTTGCCTCCTTGTCGTTCTCGTGTACACCATGGGAGCTCGGGGAGGTTGTGGAGCCATGCCGATTCGAGCCTAGAGAGCACGATTTCCTCTGGGTTCTTTGGGGTTTCTCTCCTCTCCGAGTTCTGAAGGTGATAGGGGGTTCAATTGAGGGTGGTGGTGGCTTTAACCACTCGTGCCATTAGTGGCCTCTTCACCTCCCTCCCCAAGGCTGACCCTATGCATCCCCCCTGCCTTAATTGATCCTAAAAATGGCTTGAAACTTCTCAAAATCGTCAGAGGAGATGAATGGGGGTGTAAATGAGGGATGCCAAGGGGTGTAACACCTTAATGGCCATGAATGGCCTCTTTTTCTCTTCCCAAAATTGGGGAAAACCCCCATTTTCTCTCTCCTACTCACCTTGGCCGATTTTCCACTCCCTCCTGTGTTTAATGCTAGCCTGCTAGGCTGGTTTACCATCCAATTGAGTTAGCCCAAAGGGATTGGGCTATGTTTAAGAGATTTGACCTAATTTGGGCAAGTTTGACTTTTGGCCAAATTGACCAATTGGGTGACCCTAGGATGGGGCTTTTGGGTCCATTGGATTCCAAATTAGGTTTAGAAACTACTGGTGGGGTCAATTTGGTCACATGAGCCTTAGTTGACCCAATAAAAGTTGATTTGACCAAAACAGGCTAAGTTGACTTTGGTCAAATTGAACCCTAGGGTTGACCCAGTCATGGGATTTTTGTTCCACTGGGTCCCCTATGATATGGCAACACTATGGGTAGGGTCAAGTTAATATGGTGGTGGTCAATTAGGGCACTTAGTGAAGAATTGCCATTTTGACCTAAAAGGGCATTTTGGTCAATTTGCACCACTGGGGGTCCCATGATGGGGCTTTTAGGTCTACTAGGCTTCTTATGATATTTTATACCTAGATATGTGGTCAATTTGGCATGGTGGGGATTAATTGACTCTAAATAGGCTGCTTTGACCAATTTGGGGTTATGGTTGACTTTGGTCAATTTGGCCTCTTTGGTTGACCCCAGTGGGCCCTTGGTGTCCTAAGGGGACCCCTAAAGGGTTAGGGATACTATGGTGGGGTCAAATGGTCAAGTTGAGGCCATAAAGTCCAACCCTAAGCTTGGTAATTGGAAATTGCTATTTGCAGTCCAAGGTGGTTTTCTTCTTCTTTCCTAAGCTTACAAGGTCTTGGGTTCTTCTTATGGTTTTGTCATGACCTAGTCATGACAAACTAACTTAGGGGTCTAGAAGTTTGGGGGATGTTACAAAAGGTTTGCCTCCCACCTCAGGTCGAGCTCGGCTCGACTAGAGGTGTTTAGTTTTTTTCCACCTAAGGTCAAGTTCAATTCGACCTAAGGTGTTGAGCTTTCTCCACCTCCAGTTGAGCTCGGCTCATATGAGGGTTGTTAAGTGGAGAAAGGTTTGCCTTCCACCTCAGGTCGAGCTCGGCCCGACTAGAGGTGTTGAGTTCTTTTCCACCTAAGGCCAAGTTCAATTCGACCTAAGGTGTTGAGCTTTCTCCACCTCCAGTTGAGCTCGGCTCATAGGAGGGTTGTTAAGTGGAGAAAGGTTTGCCTCCCACCCCAGGTCGAGCTCGGCTCGACTAGAGGTGTTGAGTTCTTTTCCACCTAAGGTCAAGTTCAATTCAACCTAAGGTGTTGAGCTTTCTCCACCTCCAGTTGAGCTCGGCTCATAAGAGGGTCGTTAAGTGGAGAAAGGTTTGTCTTCCAACTCAGGTCGAGCTCGGCCCGACTAGAGGTGTTGAGTTCTTTTCCACCTAAGGTCAAGTTCAATTCGACCTAAGGTGTTGAGCTTTCTCCACCTCTAGTTGAGCTCGGCTCATAAGAGGTTTGTTAAGTGGAGAAAGGTTTGCCTCCCACCTCAGGTCGAGCTCGGCTCGACTAGAGGTGTTGAGTTATTTTCCACCTAAGGTCAATTTCAATTCAACCTAAGGTATTGAGCTTTCTCCACCTCCAGTTGAGCTCGGCTTATAGGAGGGTTGTTAAGTGGAGAAAGGTTTGTCTTCCACCTCAGGCCGAGCTCGGCCCGACTAGAGGTGTTGAGTTCTTTTCCACCTAAGGTCAAGTTCAATTCGACCTAAGATGTTGAGCTTTCTCCACCTCCAGTTGAGCTCGGCTCATAGGAGGGTTGTTAAGTGGAGAAAGGTTTGCCTCCCACCTCAGGTCGAGCTCGGCTCGACTAGAGGTGTTGAGTTCTTTTCCACCTAAGGTCAAGTTCAATTCGACCTAAGGTGTTGAGCTTTCTCCACCTCCAGTTGAGCTCGGCTCATAGGAGGGTTGTTAAGTGGAGAAATGTTTGCCTCCCACCTCAGGTCGAGCTCGGCTCGACTAGAGGTGTTGAGTTCTTTTCCACCTAAGGTCAAGTTCAATTCGACCTAAGGTGTTGAGCTTTCTCCACCTGCAGTTGAGTTCGGCTCATAGGAGGGTTGTTAAGTGGAGAAAGGTTTGCCTCCCGCCTCAGGTAGAGCTCGGTTCGACTAGAGGTGTTGAGTTCTTTTCCACCTAAGGTCAAGTTCAATTCAACCTAAGGTGTTGAGCTTTCTCCACCTCCAGTTGAGCTCGGCTCATAGGAGGGTTGTTAAGTGGAGACAGGTTTGGCTTCCACCTCAGGTCGAGCTCGGCCCGACTAGAGGTGTTGAGTTCTTTTCCAATTAAGGCCAAGTTCACTTCGACCTAAGGTGTTGAGCTTTCTCCACCTCCAGTTGAGCTCGACTCATAGGAGGGTGGGTAAGTATAGAAGGGTTCGCCTTCCTCCTCATGTCAGGTTCAATCGATAAACTCGACAGGAGTATCCCGTTGGCAGGACCCATCGTGGATTCCCCTAAGGTCCCACCTACTCGTCAAATAGGTGGGTTGGACTTTCTTTCCGAGCTTGAGACAAGCTCGAAAAGAGCGGGGATTGTGTACAACCCTCATATTTTCCGAGTCGGTGTGGCCCGACCCGGATGAGGCCGAGACAGTGAAGGTGGATGAAACGAGGAAAACGACCGTGCGGAAATGGTCGAAACCGATCAAGGCAAAAAGAGGCGGCGAGGGAAGCGGAGGGAGCACCCGCTCCCCCGGCTCACTTTGGGCGAGTGGGAGGAACCCTCCCACTCGCCCGACCCTCTTTGGGCGAGTGGGAGGAGATCTCCCACTCACCGGCCCTCTTCGGGCGAGTGGGAGGGGCCCTCCCACTCGCCGGCCCTATGTTGGGCGAGTGGGAGGAGCTCTCCCACTCACTCGGGCGAGTGGGAGGGGCCCTCCCACTCGCCTGACTCGCCAGGCGAGTGGGAGAGGCCATCCCACTCGTCGGCCTCCCTTGGGGGCGAGTGGGAGGGACCTTCCCACTCGTCGCCCCTTTTGGGCGAGTGGGAAGGACTTTCCCACTCGCCCGGCACCGTCGGGAGGGGCAGGTAGGACCTGCTGCGAGGGGGGGGGAGTGGGCACTTCGAGCCCCACTCGCCCCTCCTCCTGCGTTGATTGTTCATGGTCACGGTCGGACTGCGGATAACAGGATTTCGGCTATCCGCAGTCCAATTTTAGCTATCCGCAGTCCATTTTTGGGAAAGTCTATAAATAAACCCCCATGGGCACCTTGGGTAGGGTTGGTCACTACTACCCCCCCCCCCCCCTTGCGTGTGTCTTGTGAGCAAGCATCCCCCCTCCCTTGTCATCCTTCAGCTGACAGTGAGGTGGTTCTTAGTGCCCTCCAAGGTGCCCAAGCTCAGCATTGGCTTGGGAGGGGAAGTTCCGAGTGGGCTTCCGGGTGTGTGGTGGGACCTCCACGCTGAAGCGTAAGGGATCCGTTTGTGGACTTAGATGCTCTTCAAGGGCAAGGTTCTTTGGTTCTTAGTGACTGGTCAAGGGTCTCGCTCAGGTCAAGTAAGGGTTAGCTGCATCCCCCTTGCGAACGTCGAAACCGGGTTACTGGTTTCAACAATCATACTCTTGTGCATATCACATGCATGCATGAATGTTTAAATCTTCTTTTCAAATCATGTGTGTACGAGTGTTATCCTATAAATCTTTATCTTGGCATGTGTGCTTTATGCGATGTTATGATATGCATGTTGTGTTATGCATTCTAAGAAAAGCCTTAATGCATGTTATGACCGGCATACGTATGAAATATATGCACCTCTATAATACATAATATTGTATGCAACGAAAATGAAAATCTAAAGGGCATCCATGTGATGATTGTTATGCATCACATACTACATAACAGTCACATGTTTCCTTCTATGAGGATCCGTATACAACCACATATTATGCATCCCATACTACATAATATGCCCCGTATAATTCTTATCGTGCTCATGAGTGTAGTGTTCATGCTTCAGCCAAGACGTACGGATGACACTTTGGTGTGTGTATGCAATGAGACAAGATGATTAACACCTGATCAGAAAAAGTCGTTCGACCAATTTGTCAAACAAACCTCCCTCTGATACCAACTGTCACAACCCGCATTTTCTCAATATATATAAATATATTATCAGAGTAAGAGAAAATACGGATCATGATGCCACGTCGTGTAGGGGATAACTGCAGATGCTCAGGAAGCTTTACCTCCAATGTTTCTTTGGGAAGTCATGAACTTGAGTTTAAAACATAGTTTAAGTTTAAGGTTTTCAAACACTGTCCCTTAGTTTAATGGATCAACTAGTCCATAAATAAGAAAGTATAAATTTACGCTGCGAAAAATACATAATTTACTTTAATTTATCTTATATGAGCATGATGAACTAAACAACATTCTGATGATATGCAACTTCTAGATCTAGTATAAGTACAAAAGGTTTCTTTTACGGGCTTCAAAATAGAGTGATAATAGTTTAAAAAGAGCTGTCATGTAGGAAAAATTATACAGTTTTATATATAGAATAACTACCATGCATCCTAACATAAAACCTTCCCAGAGAGCATTTGCACTAACAGCAAACAATGGTGGTGGCATATAAATAGCAAGACAACTTCTATTACAAAAGAAAATTTAGGATATGGGCGTCAACATACTTACATGAACTCATATCCTTAACAAGTTCTAAAGAAAACAACAGTCTATCTCTCAAAGTGAGAGTAAAGAAAACACTACAGCAATCTGAAGAAACAGATCTTGGTCAGCTCCACCTGCTACTAATCCGAACCTGAGGCATTTTTGATAAAAGAATGTCTCAACACAAAGGCATGAAAAGACATCACATAATTAAGAGTAAGAGAAATCTTATTAAGATAAAGGGTTACCAACCCACCAAGAATAGCTGTAAAACATCAGTAAATCTAATAAAGAAGGATTAGCATCCAATGGGAAGATTGGCACAATGTGCGGTCAAAAAATTGCATATCAATCTTCAAAGAGGTGAAAGTGTCGAATTGCCCAAGAAGTAAATCACTATCCCAGCCATAAAACGGTACTGAGGCGGTGGCTATCTTTCCAACCAACCATCAGACCAAACATCCAAGATACAAAAGCACTGTGACAATGGTTACAGCCCACCAACCAACAGTCTACACGTCTACGGAAAAGAAAACATGCATTATGGCAGTGGCCTCATTGTCCAACTACACCAACAGTCCAAAAACAATCGACAGGGAAATAGAGATTCACATCATCTTGACAAAAACAGACACCACAGAAAAACCCGTAAATAATTCCAAGGGAAACCCAACCTTACGGCGAATTCGTCGAAATACATTCGACGAATCCAAGAAATATCGACGAATTCGTCGAAATACATTCGATGAATTACAAGGGCATTCGACGAAATCTCTATCGAAAGCATTCGACGAAAGTGGCGTAACGACTTAACTACTCACTGGAAGCCTACAACTAATCGACGAATTTCTAAAACTAATCGACAAATTCATCGAAATGAATCGACGAATCTACTTAGAACACTCGGGGAAATTTCTCGGAAAGAAATTTACTTAAGGGTATTTCGACGAATTTGTAATTACTTTGACGAATTGACGGGATACAGAACAGTTGGCAGAAAACGAATTGAAATTTCATTGTCTAAGCCAGATATTAAGGAAAAAGAAAGTTAAAGAAGATGAAATAACATGGCAAGGGGGGAGAATCCACCACTTGCCTCAAATCTTTCGAAGAAAATGGCCTCCAACGCACTCCACATCGCAGATCGGCCGATATAAGACTCCGATGAAGGATTTCACACACGTGAAGAGCTCGTCGAGAGCTTTTCAGATCTGTGCTCCGACGAAGATTTCGTGCATCGGAGCTCGGGTGGCGGCGATCTGAAGTTTTACGAAAGGACGCACTCCTCTCTGGTTCGCAACAGGCCGGGGAAGGAAATAGCTTTTTAGTCTCACGGATGGAGAAGAAGGGGTATATATACATATAATCATAAAATTAAAATAATAATAATAATAATAGTAATAAGAATAGTAATTAACTATTCCATTCAACGAATATATATAAATTCGTTGAATGAATCAACTAATTATATATATACTTTTGAACATATAATGTTTATAGTTATTATTTAATAAAAATATTATTATGTAAACACTAAACACACGCCGATTTCAACGAAAATTGCATCGAAGGCGAATGCCGACACTACGAATCCAACGGCAAAGCCGAAATCAAAATCCGACGTGTCGTTCTCGAGATACATATTTCCAAAGTTTACGCCGAACAATAAATGTACAAATCTTTGAAAAAATCACCGAGGCTCTAATATCGCTCGGATTGTCATGAAACTTTGAGGGTCTTTCTAAAATTAAATAATCTAATTCCCTAACGTAAAATTTTCCAATTCCTGGTTGTTTCAAAATTTAGTCGACTTGACCGAACGGACGCGAAAACGCGCAAACGACGCAGCACCGTTAACTTCGCACCAACGTAACGCCCTTACGTCATTATGATGTCATCAATGAGTTTAAAATAATTGCCGAAAATTCATGGGCGTTACACGCCCCTTATTAGTGGAGGCGGCCAAGGACAGGCGACCGGACCGCCGCCCGTCTACGGCGACGGGGAGGCCGCCCCTGTTAGGGGCGGCGGCAGAGGACGGGCGGCCGTCTACGGCGACGGCGACAGTCTACGGCCGCCCCTGTTATGCGCAGCAGCTGAGGACGGGCGGCGGTCTACGACCGCCCCTGTTAGGCACGACGACTGAGGACGGGCGGCGGAGGCCGCCCGTCTACGACGATGGGGAGGGCCGCCCGTCTACGACGATGGGGAGGGCCGCCCGTCTACGACGATGGGGAGGGCCGCCCGTTTCCGGGGTGGCGGCAGAGGTCGCGCGACCATGGCTCGGCGCGGTGATTTTGGGCACGCCGTCCGGGCTAAGCGACAGAGACAACGGAGATGACGACGATGATGGAGGCGACGGTTATGCCTCGGATAGTCACATCGTTAGTGGGAGTTCTTTGGATAACCGTACCCCATGGATAGGATGCGATTAGCGCCTCTAAGAAGACCCTATCAATTCAATTACATATTTTTATATCACGAGTGCCCGACACGGGGCTTTGCCCCTACAGCCTGACGCGACACTACCCGGCCAGCGACGGCGAGCTTCGCCCACCCCCAGCGCGATGCTGTCAGGCGGCCTTTGGCCGCATCCAGGCGGGCTTCGCCCGCCTGAGCACGGGCTTCACCTGTGCTCGATGCGTCTGCGTACCCATATACATATGAGTACTCGAAATGACCGTAAAAAAATATAGAGTAATGTTAAAATATTTATTTTGTATAAAAATACGTATATGCTGAAAAAGATTATTTTTTATTTCTCTCTCTCCTCTCTTTCCCACTCTCTCTCCCGAGAAATTTATATTTATTTATTTTATATTAAAGATGTTTCGGATAAAACATGTGAAGATCCAACGGCGGAAAATGAAAGCACGGTAGGTGCATGAAGTATATTCACTTATATAATAAATGTATATATGCGTGTTGGTTTAAAAAAAAAACAAAATCTGAGCTTGCCTATTAATCGGGAGTAGGACGTGTTACGTTAGTCACATGACTCACATGCCCGCCTAAAAAGCATTGCTTAACTTGATTGGCAGCAGCGGAAGAAAATAAAACTCAACTGAAAATGGGCAGCAACGGAAGAAAATAAAACTCAACTGAAAATTGGTACCAGCGTAAATTTGTATAATTTACAAAATTAAAATTTTATAGAAAAATGATCTTGATGTTTCGTCAACAACAACAACATAACCCATATAGTCCCCAATTATTGGGGGTATGGGCAGGGGAAGATTGGAAACAGACCTAACCATATAGACAACATAACCCATATAGACCCCAATCTTGATGTTTCGTCAAATTTTCTAATAATTTTACGACCATTTTCTTGACTTTTTTAATGAATTATTTTTATTTCATTCTTTTTTATCTTCGATCGAACCTATTACTCTTTAAGCACAATCGTCGGCGATGCGTGTGAACGAACACGAGTCCCTAGTCGTGCCACGCATGAGGCCTTGCCTAGCCGTGCTCGCGCCCGCACGCGGCCCAGGCCCTTCGAGCGGCCCGGGCCGCCCGCGCGCTGACCTGTGTGCGGCCTCGGCTGCGTGCTCCCGCACGCAGCCTCGGGCGGCCCCTTGGCAACCCGGCCTCCCGCCGACGACCGACCAAGGTTGTTCTCGTCGGACACCCCAACCGGTCTCTCCACTGGCCGACCCTCGCCGTCCGGGTCTCGACGTCGGTCGGCCCCTTAACCATCGCCGTCCAGCCCCTAAACCACAGTCGATCGATCACTTGCGCGCGGTCTCCACCGTCTGATGCACGGGTAACCACCCGCGTAACTACTGGTGTAACCACCCGCGTAACTACTGGTGTAACCACCCGCGTAACTACTGGTGTAACCACCCATCATGGGTGGGTGCGAATATCCGAAAATATATCGATTTGCGTATAGGAAACACCTAAATAATACGCATTCTAAACGATCTAAAATCGGCCTGCGAATAACAAATACGGTTGTTACGGACTCGCATAACTACCGTAATCACCTCTGGGGCCTATAAATAGGACCCCAGACGCTCCTTCATCCGAATCTTTTCTCTTCTCCCTCCTTTCCTGCTACGTGCAAGGGAAATCCTCGAAAACTCCTTCGAAGATCTTCTCGACTCCTTCGAAGTTCTTCGAGCTCCTTGAAGATCCTTCGAAGGCGTTCATCCTCCTTCGAGCAAGCGTTCAGCTCCAAGCACGCTTCAGTGTGCTTCACTCTCAAGACCGCTCCAAGCGAGCATCCGTGCGCTCCACTCTCAAGACTGTTCCAAGCGTGCCCCTGTGCGCTCCACTCTCAAGACCGCTCCAAGAACTCCTTTGTTCACTCCGCTCTCAAGACCGCTCCAAGCACGCCTCCGTGCGCTCCGCTACAAGACCGCTCCAAGTGCGTCTCCGTGCGCTTCACTCTCAAGACCGCTCCAAGCGCGTCTACATGCGCTTCGCTCTCAAGACCGCTCCAAGTGCACCCCCGCGTACTCAACAACAAGCATTTTGAGTGCAACGCGCTCAACGCTCACAGCGCCCTCAACTCAGTTGGAAGCCCTCCTGTGATAATAAATCCACGGATCCAGACTCCCCTCCGCTCTCAACCAGAGACAAGCCGCACACTCCAGATCGCGCTAAGCGTGCCGCTCCAGCTTCACAATGCCCATCCGGCGTTAACTCTTAACGCCGACGTTGACTTTCGTTCCCACCAAGATGAAAATGGCATGGAAGGAAGCTGCCGTGATTGCAGGAGCATTTTGAGAATGATTTGACACAATGCCAGGTGTTAGCGTTGACTTTCGTTCCCACCAAGATGAAAATGGCATGGAAGGAAGCTACCGAGATTGCAGGAGCATTTTGGGAATGATTTGACTCAATGCCAGACGTTAGACTCAACGCCAGGGTTAAGGTTGCCTAAAATGAATGTTTCCAAAGATGCAAAATCTCCTTCCTGTTTTGAAGATCCGAGCCATCAAAACATTTCTATACTAGGTCAACGCCAGGCGTTAGCCTTAACGCCGGCGTTAGCGTCCAGTCCTATAAATATGTGGATTTTGTCTTCTCCAACTACTGATTGAAGATAGCCCTATTCCAGCACTTCAGAAACTCTGTGAGTGCCGAAATTTCCAGACCAAATATCCCACTCAAATTTCAAAAAGTTAACTCAACGCGAAGAACGCACGCTTGGACTTCAACGATCTTCAACAATTCTTCGTCTTCTCCTTCAGATTACCTCACAGAGAGTTTTTTTTATATATTTTTCTTTGTAATTGGTTCTTGAATTCACCTCGTGTTGGCAACTAGGTCTGGGTAGGACTTAGGGAGGAATTCATCTCGTGTTGGTGACTGGGTCTAGGGAGTAGATTTAGGGGGTGCTCGAGGCCTTTCTGGGATAGAACGGCTAGAGCGGCTTGAGACCGTATCTGGGTAGAGATCGGCTAAAGCCAACCGGTTCTTAGTGAGAAGAGTCGGTATATAAAATGAAAAGAGTATTTCATATTTCGCCTTCGATTTCTAGCGTCATAGAAATCAGATTTTGTAATCAATTTTATAAATGATAATCATGTCTTTTCTTGTTTAATAAAATTGATTTCATTTTTAATTTCTATCTCTTTACTTTTGATTTAACTTACTTCTAATAAAATATCTAAAGTTTTCTATAAAAGATTAAAGTTTTCTAAAACCCTTATTCACCCCCCCCCCCTCTAAGGGCGCCTCATGATCCAACAAGTGGTATCAGATCCAGGTTATTCCAAATCGGCTTAACATCCAAGAATAATGACATCTCTTGATCATGATCTCGTTTTACTAGTGGGGAAAATTTTAATATAAATGAAAAATTATTATCACCACCTTTATTTATGGGCAAAAATTATAAAAGGTGGAAAATTTTCTTAAAGCTTTAGATGAAGAAGTTTGGAATATTACTATTGAAAAGCCACCTAGCGTACTAATTAAAACAAAATTGTTTTAAATGCAAAATCTATAAATAGTCTATTTTGTGCGTTAGATCAAATTATTTTCAAACTTATTTATAATTTACCTACCGCATATGAAATTTGAAATTTTCTTGAAAGAACTTATGATTCTCCTTCTGTAGGTATGGAACAATCACAAGAACCAGAGAATATGCAATCCTGTACAAGTATTCAAGAAAGCTTCTCACATGATGGATCCATGAAATGCACATCAAGCGGAAGGGATGATGACAACACATTAATGGAAGAGGAACATAAACATGTCAAAGGAACTTTATGTTTCCTCATTCAAAAGCAAAGTAAGGAAATCAAATTCCCTAGTTGTTTGCAATTCTATTTCTACAGTACAATTGCTACAAATTACAAAGCGCAAAATTAAGAAATTGAAAAATACGATTTGCAAATTGCGCTTAGAAAATAAAAGTTTAAAATCAAAAGCTAAAGTAGAATCAAATTCTGATTTATCTAGTTATAGCCATGTCTCTTCAATTAAAAATATAAATCCTTGTTTTGATGATACTGATACTAAAGAAACATTCAAGGACCTTAAAATGGAACTTATTTTTGTAAAAGAACATAATGAAAAATTATCTTTGGAAAATTCATCTTTGAAAAGTGATTGTGCTATGTGCCAAAATTATAAAAAACTGAAATCAAGGAGATGGAAGAAACATTTGAAGAATTTAGAAATAACTATCAAATTCATATTGACTCTATTGTTTACAATCTTAAAAATAGCACAATAGCTTATAATAAAGCTAGGCATAATCTTATGATCAAGAATGATGAATTAAAATCAAAAATCAACTTGCTTATGAAAATTATGAATAAAATTCACAACACACAAATTCACAATATCAAGCAAACAAGTTGAATATGAATATCTTAAATAAGCCTAATAATGGGAGTAAGAAACACAAAGTTTTGTAAATCAAAAACAAATCACCATTATTTACAAAATCATGTTTCTCCCAACTTGAAATTAGAATTACACAAATTTCCTATGAACAATACTTTCAATAATCATTACAAATATAATCTTCAAAATATAGATAATCATAATGGAAATTTGATGTATAAGAATAACATTAAACCGAGATTTAAATGGAGACCCAAAGCTAAAAATGAAATATTAACTTCACATGAAAGGACTCATTCATCACTATCTCCCCACAAACTAACACGTTATATTTGGGTACCTAAAGGAACCGTTACACATGGTTTCCTTTGGATACCTAAATCTCTTATTCATTTGGTATCATCATATGCATGAAGTAGAATTCTTTTAAAATGAAATATACAAATTTCTACTTCATGATATGCTTCAATGTCTCTTTATTTTCCTTTTTGTTTTCTTCTTTTTAAGCTATCATGTCATGGTCTCCTTATATATTATTGGAAATATAATTTTATCTCTTAAAAGATTAATAAGTTTATAAAATCAAATTGATCAAAATTCAAAGTCATATTTTATTATGGTGATATATCTATCTTTCTTATATTCATTTCTTATAAATATCTTATATTATCCATATAAATCGAATTCAAAATTTGCTATGAGATATTTATCTAGATTTATGAAATCATAAACTTCACTTTTTCTCTTTCGAAAATTTTGAGTTTATAAATTTTAAATAGTATTGGGTAGCAACCAATAACACTTAAATATCTTAAGAAAGGGAGATTTGGTATGTCACCCCATCATATTTTCTAGTACTGGTGCGAACCCCTCATAGGGTAGACCTCGGGAAGTCCAATAGCCACTCTAAATTGCTAAGTCCACCCAAAGTCTAGCAAAGATTAAATTGATTATAGACTCATGCGTACTCTTGCAATGACTGAAAAAGAATACTATCATTATCTTGCACTTTCAGAAAAATAATATAGGCCTTCGGTAACTTTTTCTAAAAATAAAATAAATAAATAAATAAAATATGTGAGATTTCGACCCAAACTTCAAACGATCATAACTTTTGATCCGCTTATCAGAATTTTGCCCACAATAGCTTTTCGGAACAAGGTCGAGAAGCTCTATGCAATGGAAAACCAGCTTTGCTCGTTTGAGTTCATTTCGACCCTCAAAATTGCCAAAATTCAAATTCGTTTAAAAGTTTTCTCAGTTTTTTTCTTTTTTGGCTATTTTGTGTCTACGGATTTTATGTCACATGCTCCTGTGTCTCCTCCCAATAAATTATATGTTTGTAATCTTTACATAACATTGCACCTTGTTACCATAACTGTTCATTCTAGCATTGTCATTTACTATAAGTAGAAAACAATGTCTATGCTAGTTATATAATGTCATGTTATGTTAAAACAAAGTAGAATAGTAAAATTTGAAAAGGATGAATATTCAAAAAATCAAAGATCAAAGAGAACCAAAAATAAAACCTTTCAAAAATATTTTCACAAATCAAAGAGAAAATTTATAAAACCTTTCAAAAGTCAAAGAGAAAATTTATAAAACCTTTCAAAAATAACCAAAAATATTTTCTCTTTATATTCATTATTCGCCTTACAATGTTTCTCTATAATATTTTGAAAAGGATGAATATGAATTGGATTACACACTTCACCTACATAATTATGAATAATTAGTTATGAGTACCTAAATTTCTATGTGATAAAATTAATGATAATAAGATCTTGTAAATTCAAACATTAAATATAACTACAAAAGATCTCACTGCTTTCAACGTATAGTTTATGATCATGATATGAACCTATTATGTTGTGCACGTATCTCATTTATATGCAGACCATAGAATAAACTTATATCACCAAGGAAAAATCAATTAGAATCATCACTTTATTCTATATCTAAAATTGAAATAATATTGTTGATCACATGCAACAGTATATCGATTATTCTTATGACATAATATTAACTCATCATACTAAGAATGTCACCTAATGAATATTATTAGTTATCATGCTAATCTCATGCATTGTTAGTTATCATAGGTTTGCCAACTAGATAACTTTGAATCTAATATCATGCATTATTAAGTGATATAAAAATAAGAAAATTGGAAGTTAAAATTCATAATAACAATGTGACTTTAAAACCAACCATAATTAGAAATCTATCTCGCATAAAAGCCATAGTTTATAAATTGATTCCATAGGACAAAATGCTTAGGATATCCATGACCATTCACCCACATTATGAGTCTCACAATAGCGAGGGTGTAGGATTGTATGCATTAGAAGACCTAACCTCTAAGTCATGTCTTATCCTTAACTCGGAAGGGTTCTAGTGGGGCCTTGCGAGGCACTAAGGGGAAAGAGTGCTAGGTTGAGCGTTCTCTAGTGTGTGCATATGGGATTAACACCCCAACCTATAACATGTGTGCAGCTCATCATGCCCATCCGTTACTTAGTACGGGGCTAGTGTGTAGGCATATGGTTAGGGTATTATAATCTAGGACATACCTATATCACATTTTATGATTATATTATTCATGCATTCTTGGGTTGATTGAACATACTTCTCTCGTGTTTTGCATATTTTATCATTTTTGAGCTTTAATAATATTGTAAAACACAAATATTTGAAAATCAAATAAAAATATAAAAGTCATTTCTTTTAATAAATAAAACATGCTTAAATAGCCTTCTAATCATCTCCAAATTTTCTAAAATTTCTACACTAAGAAGGTCTATATACATACTACCTATTTCAAAGAAATTTTTTAAAAAAATCTCAAAAACAGTGTTCTGTTTGGGCGTTAAGAAGTTAACGCCAGGTGTTAGCCCTTTTTGCTAAATTGAAATTTTGTTTTCTCTACACTATTTCTGGTATTTTTATAATGATTTTTCTCTGATTCTTTTCTCAGTTTTAAAATTATGTTGTTATTAATTTGGTTGTTTTATTCCAAAATATAAAAAATTCAAATAATTGAATATGATCAAAAATATGTTTTTGTTATTTGTTTTGCTTTAAATATTTACAAAACCATGGGTTGACTATAAGACATCAAAAGAGCAAACTTCTTAGTTATTTTGTTTCAAATGGTCAAAATTGATTAGACATACACTTAAAGATTGTCTCCGATGTCTAATTTTAATTTCAAAATTCCTAATCATTATTTTATCTTCATGCCTTGACCTTAATTTGATTATGTGCAATGAAATAGTCTATAGAAAATTGTATATGATTGCCTAGCATGCCTCTAAGTATGAGTAATGTTTTATGTTAATCAATGATTCATACACTCACTATTTTGGTAATCTACATGTGCTAATAATCTTAGTCTTGCATGATTGTGTAGTGCAATAGTTTTTAACATATTAAGTTGAATGTCTAAATTACCTACACCATCATTCAAATAATAAATTTCTTGCACACATTGAAGTGTTATTTCAATATTGTTAATGTTTGCAACAATAAGTGAATTCGGAGACCTTTGGCCCAAACTTAAAAAATATATATAATGAAATAATATGCCAAAGATAACTCCACCAAGCACTACTCACCCTCCTGATAAGTCTTAATGAGCATTGTGAGGTTGAGCACCTTGGAAAGAATTGCAAAGTGTCTTGTGCAAACATATTCTTTTTTATCACTTCTATTTGTACATCGGATCACTAAAAATAAATTTTTTATAAAAATGCTTATATGATCCCCAAGCAATACTTCGCTCCCTGATAAGTCTTAATGAGCATTGTGTGAGCGAAGTGTTGGATCTTACGACGCCCTTAGAGGGGGGGGGGGGTGAATAAGGGAATAAAAATTCTTTTTATAATTTTATGGAAATTACTAAATTGTGTAAAGTAATATTAGAACACAAAATAACAATTTAGCTAAGGGAAGAAAATATCATAATTTGCAAGTTTAGGATTTAGAAACAAGTGCTAAATTGTTATATGATGAAATAGATTAAGATAAACAATTTAGACAAAGTGATTTGAATTGAAAGATTTGTAACCAATATTTTAGAAATAACACCAAAAGTGAGAAATCAAGTAAACACAAATAGAGACATGATTGTATTTATATAAAAATGGTGTTTACATAAATTTGATTTCTATATCGCTAGAAATCGGAGGCGTACAAATGTAAATAATTTTTCCTTTTCTATACCGACTCGTATCCCCACGAACCAGTTGGCTTTAGCCTATCCTTCCCTGGATATGGCCTCAAGCCGCTCTAGCCAATCCTTCCCGGGATATGGCCTCGAGCACCCCCTAGATCTAATCACCTAGACCTAGTCGCCAACACAAGGCAAAATTCCCCCCTAAGTCCTACCCAGACCTAGTCGCCAACACAAGGCAAATTCTCTAAACGGTTACAAAAAGTATGGAATGGAAATAATGAAAATAATAATAAAACTCCCTATATGAGATCTCTGGAGTTGAGGATGAAGGATCGCTGTAGTATAAGCGAGGTCGAAGCGATCGTCCTTCGGATGTAGCGTGACGTAGCCCTCCTCCAGAATTCTCCTTAAGCTTTTTGTGGGAGATCCATCTTCGGCAGCATAACAGCACTGGAATTGTGGCACAAGCAACCTCTCTGGGATGGATAGCCAAAACGAGAAGCAAATCTCCGATTTATAAAACTTGGAGCTAGCGCCTGCGGTAGTGGCTAGCGCCTGCGGTAGCGTTCATGTGGAGCGGTTGCGAAACCGTCGGCGGCATGGCGCTGTGCACGAATTGGAGATAGCGCCTAGCGGTAGCGATAACGCTGGCAGTAGCGAAAACTGTCGGTGGCATGGCAGAACAAACTTTCATCGGTCAGAGCTTCAAGTTCGTCGAACGGACATTTCGTCGAACGGAGCCAAATTCGTCGAACGAAATTTCGTCGAACGCAGCTTCAATTTCGTCGGACGGCTAGCGCCTGGCGGTAGCGTTAGCGCCGGCGGTAGCGCTGCTCCTTTCAAAAGTTTGATTCCATGCTGCCTTCTACTTGTGGAGTATTGCACCTATAGTTCCTACACACTATAAACACACTACAAGCAATATCAAATACAATATGGGATTTGTTATTCTCAAACAAAGGGATGTGACACACATGTCCAACAATCTCCCCATTTTGATAATAACAAATCCACTTAGCAAGAAATCAACAATAGTGTTTATAGTAAATGATAAGCAAGATGATAGTGCAACTATAGTATATGATAAGCATGATAATGTGCATACTCCCCCTATCTTAATGCTCCCCCTACATAAATGCAATTTATGTGTTACTCCCTCTAAATGATAGATTTCATGAATTAGTCTCCCCTTATTTATCTATATTTCTCATATATAGATTTCTTCAATTAATCTCCCCCTTTTGGTATTATCAAAAGAAGGTGGGGTGAGGGTAGTAAGGAGGTATTTATATATCATGATCGAGCTTTTCGAAATATAAATAAAGATAAAGAGTTTAAGCATAGCATATATAAGAGATTTCAAATATAAAGATAAGAGTCGTAAGCAAGTGGAAGATTATAATAAACATCTTTTTGTAATCATGAAAAGCATAAGTAGAAATATGAGTTTTAGTTCAAAATTGAAAGATGTTTTAACCTTTTTGAAATCTCAAAGTTTTTCATAAAAATACCAAGCATGAAATGAAAATATCAAAGAGAGATTATACTACAATGTTACTTAATTCTAAGTTCAAGAAATACCAAAACATTGTAGAGATCATGCTAGGTTATCTAGTGCATTTTTATATAAAGAGTAGTATAGATAAAGCATTAGAATCCAATACTCATGAGAAGAAGTGTTATGAAAGATAATGATGTGCACATAAGTGTATTTTGGGCAATGTTAACAATTGATTTAAATCAACAAAATACAAGACATATGTAAAGTAAAGTGCACAATAAAACACAAGTAAATTACTTTCACACACTTTTAATGCACATAATTTTTAACAAAGTGCTGTAATAACCAAAGTTTGCACAAGACACTTTACTATTCTTTCCAAGGTGCTCAACCTCACAATGCTTATGAAGACTTATCAGGAGGTTCAAGTAGTGCTTGGTGGAGTTATATTCGTCTATATATATAATTTTTGTTCATATTTGTGAGACAACATTCTCCGAATACACTTGTTTTGCAAACCAAAATTTTTAACTTAACCACTTTTCTAAATTTCATAAGTGCAATTCAAATGTAGTGTAGGCAATAAACTTTATGCAAGTTTTAATTCATTGCACAAATATAATACACAAGCAAGCATTTTTAGATTTAGACACACATGTTGATTACCAAAATAAGTGAGTGAAATGTATCATTATCAATCATAAAACATTTACTCATACTTAGAGGCATGCTAAGCTTGGTTCTACACATATTTTTCAATACAATTGATGCACTTTAAATAGATATATCAAAGCATGATAAGCAAAACAATGTTTATAGTAACTTGAAAGAATATGTTTTAACATTGTAAATAATTTTAAATAATAGAATTCATACATGCTTAATATTGGCAATAAAGATCGTATAGTTTTTTTTTTTTTTCATTTTTAAATCAATTAAAAAATAGAAAATCACAAAAACATAATTTTGTCATTTTTAAATTTTGAATTTTTGTAGTTGATTTTTCATAATATGAATAAAACACAAATATCAAAAAAACATATTTTTGTATTTTTGAATTTTGAATTTTTGTAGTTGATTTTTCATAATATGAATAAAACAGAAAACCATAAAACATATTTTTGTATTTTTGAATTTTGAACTTTTATAGTTGATTTTTCATAATTCAAATAAAACAAAAATAAAATAGACATAAGCACAAAAATAAATTTGCACAAATAAACTAACATATTTTTGTTGATTTTTAGAAATTTTAAAAATCAGAAAATTCCAACACCCACGCTAGCGCCGGTGCTATCGCTAGCGCTGGAAACAGTACACTATTTTTTGAGAATTTTAAAAATATGATTTTTGATATTTATTAAGTGTCCTTAGATTAGTCTTATGCAGAAATTTTGTAATTTTTGGAGATGTTTTGATTGCTCAAATTTGCATAAAACTTTAGCATTTTCAAATACATGTATTTTTAAAAAAAAATTAAGTACAAAAATAAATAAATTATGCAAAACACACGAGGACATAGTTTGAACAACCCAAAATATGCATGAATTAAGTGATAAGTAAATAAAATGATCATGCAACGAGTAATATAAGTATGTCCTAAGATTAAAGACTACCCCGACTAAATGTCTACACCCTAGCCCCGTACTAAGTGACGGATGGGCATGAGGAGCTGCACGCATGTCGTAGGTTGGGGTGTTAGTCCCATATGCACACACTAGAGAACGCTCAACCTAGCACTCTTTCCCCCCAGTGCCTCGCAAGGCCCCACTGGAACCCTCCTGGGTTAAGGACAAGATATGACTTAGAGGTTAGGTCTCTAATGTATACAACCCTACGCCCCCGCTATTGTGAGATATAAAGTCATAGGTGAAATAATCTTTTGGACAACCTATGCTTTTAAATCTAAGGGTTGGTATATAAACTATGGGTTTTGTTTAATGTGATGAGTTATAAAGCCACATAATTTTTCTACTTTTATGAGATGACGATATGTGATAACTAGCACAATTACTAATATTCAATAAGTGGCAATGCTAGTATAATGAGTTTTGGGTTTAATGTCATGTCATAAGATTTATATTGAAATTACATGTATTCCAAATGTACAACCCCGATGTTCGCCAGGAAGCAACCAAAGCTCGCGCTCAAGGAGGCGAGCCAAGAGGGGCGAACCCTGATCTCCGGCGAGGCAGGCCAAGGAAGAGCAAGAGACTGCGCAGGCGAGCGAGCCCAGCGAAGGGAGGGTAACCGGCTCTTTCGGAGCTCGGCGAGGGCAGTGCATGAGAGCCGGACCAGCTGAGGAGGGAGCTCGCCAGGCGAGCCCGGAACCACGGGGTACAGTTAGCCACTCTTGGGGTACAGCTAGCCATTTTGGGGTGCGGATAGCCATCCTGGGGTTCGCCGACCCAGCGGCTCGCGAGGGCAGTGCATGCGAGCCCGACCAGTTGAGGAGGGAACTCGCCAGGCGAGCCCGGAACCTCGGGGTACAGTTAGCCACTCTTGGGGTACAGTTAGCCATTTTTGGGGTGCGGATAGCCATCCTGGGGTTCGCCGACTCAGGGGCTCGCGAGCTCCGCTCGCGAGGGCAGTCGGCTTGGCCGGGTCGCTATGAGCGAGCCCAACCATCCGAGGAAGGGGTCTGCTAGGCGAGCCCGCCTAGAATGAGTGCTGATAATACCTCTGGGGTTCGCCGACCCGGAGGCTCGCGAGCTCCACTCGCGAGGGAGGTCGCGAAGCGGGCTGGCTCGCCCCGTAAAAGTCCTGGAAGGGATTTTTTACCAAGAGGCCCCCGGCGGTCTGCACTTAGCCTCTCCAAACAGCGGGGTTTGGCTGTTGGCAGACCAATCCGGTGTGCGGATAGTAAGAATGGACAGCGGGATTTGGTTATTGACAGACCACAAAACTAAAATCTATAAATAGACCTCAAAGGGCACCTTGGAAGAGGACCGGTTCATTATCTTTGAGCTCTTCTCTCCCTAGGTCGCTTTGGTTTGGGCTCTCCAGCTCTCCAAGGTGCCCGAGTCTTAGCTTTGGCTTGGGAGGGGAAGCGCTCAACGATCTTCCGGGTTAGTGGAGGGACCTCCTCGCTGAGACTAGGGTCTTTGTTCTTTGCTCGAGTCGTCAACCTTACCTCTCCCGAGGGACCGGTAAGGGCTAGCTGCCCCTCATCTCGGTGAGGGCCCCGAGCTCCACTCGAGACCGAGAAATCGGTTTCAACATTTTGGTGCGGTGAGCGTGGAGCGCGGCTGGTTCAAGAAAGTCCCAAGGAAGAGTTATGGCTGGGGATGAAGAGCAGGGCGAGGAGTTCGGCGAGACCCCTCAGGAAGCAATGGCTAGGATGTTCGCGGATTTCAGGAAGGAGGTGCTCGACACCTTGGGGTTCACGTTCACGGCTCTGCGAAGTGAGTTTGCGACCCCGGCACCTTAGGCGACCACTCCCCCAGCAGTAGTCGGCGAGAGGGCACCAGGATGAAGGGCTGGAAAAGAAGTTGCCATGGAACCAGGACATGACAGGGAAGGGCGAGTGCTGTTCGCCAGTCCGGCGAGCCCAGTGTTAGCGAGCTCCGCGCCGGCGAATTCGGTGCCGACGAGCTCTGCCCCAGCGAGCGCGGCGCAGGCGAGCGCGCGCTAGGAAGATGCGACGACAGTCGGGGTGGTTCAGGCGAGCGTCGCCCTCGCGAGTGCGATCCCAAGCTTGGCGAGCGAGCTGGGTCCGCGAGCCGAGCGAGAGAAGATGGTAGGAGGGGGAAGCCCCTTCTGCGAATTAGTGTTGTCTGCACCCGTTCCAGCGGGATTCGGGGAATGGGATAGAGTTTACTACAATGGCAGAGATGACCCAGTTCAGCATCTGCAGTCTTTCGAGGACTCGGTCTCCATCAGGCCGATGTCTGATGCCTTCAAGTGTCGGCTCTTCGCCGTCACTCTCAAGGAGAAGGCCAGGGACTGGTTTCATTCACTTCCGGCAGGCTCCATCTACGCGTTCGAGGACCTGCGCCGAAGTTTTTTGTTGAGATTTTCAACTTCAAAGAGGAGGAAGAAAGACGCTGATTCCCTCTTCGCGGTGAAGCAGGAGTCCAGGGAGACGTTGGCTCAGTACGCGGATCGGTTCCAGGAGGAAGTGCAGCTCACTCAGGAGGTGCCCGGGTTTGCACTTCAACTCGCCTTCACGGTCGGGTTGAAGGAAAGTTTCTTCAAGATGGCATTGAAAAGGAAGGCCCCCGTCTCCTATGAGGAGCTGATGGAGAGGGTGGCGGAGGAAGTAGCAAGCGAAGAAGCCAACCCAGAGCTCACCAAGAGGCTGGCAAAGCTCAGTGAGCCGGAGATGAGGCAGCAAGAGGTCAGAAGAAGAGAAGAGCCTCGGGCCCCGGAGGGGGGATGGAGGCCGCAGGGTGGAGGAGTGCAGGGGCAAGGAAGGGGTTATGGCCCGGGAAGGGGTAACCGTTTCGAAGGACAATGGAGACCCCCCCAGTTGGGGTGGAGGCAGGGCCCGATGCAGTTACCTCCCCCACCTCAACAGGCCATGGCAATTGGCCGGGGAAGAGGAAGGGGAAGAGGAGGAGAAGCGGAGACGGCGGCCGCTAGGAGAAGAAGGAACAGGATAGCAGAGACCGGGGAAAGGGAAGCGGCGGTGCCCTATTGCATCTTCCACGATGTGGAAGGCCACTCCACGGATACCTGTCCGGAGTTCCTGGAGGTGAAGAGGGGCCGAGCACCCGCGCCACCACCGCAGCAACCATTAAGGATCGTGGAGGTGGAACCTCGGGAGGAGGAGGAGGAAAGATGTGAGGATAGAGCAGATCTGGGGAATAGAGGAGGGATCGGAGTGATCCATGGGGGGGTAGGGGTGGAGGCGACCCGCAAGGCTAGTCTCCATTCCATCTACCGCCGGAGCGTAGCGTCAACATCCACCGCTCCACCCCCGGCCGAAAAAATTATTTTCACCCAAAAGGACATGCCGAGCTACGAAGACCCGTTCTGCGACGCGCTGGTCATCCAGACGGCGATCGAGAACTGCACCGTCTCCCGAATCCTAGTGGACAATGGGAGTTCGGTCAATGTCATCTTCAAGAAGGCATTCGACAAGATGGAGGTGGAGCCCAGAAGGGTGTTGGCCTCGGATGGCCCCCTGTTCGGATTTTCGGGAGAAAGGAAGGAAGTAGAAGGAGGGGTAGGGCTCCATGTGACCCTGGGTGGGCAGTCTCGGAACTGTCGCTTTGTCATAGTGGACGCCCCGAGCAGTTACAGCGCCATCTTCGGACGGCCACTCATCAGCGCGTTCCGTTGCGTCCCTTCCACTTTCCATCAGTGCCTCAAGTTCAACGACGGAGGGGTCCAGGTGCGGGTCAGGGGGGATCCCAAGGTAGCAAGACAGTGCTACGTGACGGCCGTCAACACCATCTCCTGGATGGGAGAAGCCGAGGAGTGGGATAAGGTGATGGAGGAGGTAGCCGAAGCCGGAGGTCTGGAGGTGGCTGAAGAGAAGAAGGGAGGTGAAGTTCATGCCCAGGAAGGGGTGGCTGAGATACCCCGGGCGGAGAGAAAGGAAGAAGAGGAGAAGGCCCAGGAGGAAAGGGCGGAAGAGCTGATGGTGTTAGGGGAGGGAGTCGAGGAAGAGATCCCGGCTCCCGCTTGTGCCGAGGAAGAGAAGGCTTGGGGGGAGCAGTCCCGGTTGGAGGCCGTGGACGAGGTCGTGGAGCTCGAGGTCATCACCCGGCTGGGGGTGGTGGAAAAAGTCCGGGTCAGCGGAGGACTCAGCCCAGGAGACCAAGCGGAGATTCTAGCTTGCGTGCAACAGAACGTGGACGTCTTCGCTTGGAGCGCCGCCGAAATGCCCGGGATCGATGCAGATGTGGCGTGCCATCGCCTCAACCTCGACCCCGGTGCCCGCCCCATCCGCCAGAAGAGGAGAGCCGTCGCAGACAAGCTAGAAGGGCCCATCCGCGAGGAGGTGGGCAAACTCCTGCAGGCCGGATTTGTATCGGAGATCCAGTATCCAGGCTGGGTCTCCAATGTCGTTATGGTGAAGAAGGGTGGAGGTAAGTGGCGTATGTGTATCGATTTTTCACTTCTTAATAAAGCATGCCCGAAAGATTGCTACCCCTTGCCCAGAATCGACGCGCTGGTTGACTCAGCCGTCGGTTTTACTGTAATGTCCTTCTTAGATGCTTTTTCAGGTTACCATCAAATCCGCATGCATCCCCCGGACATTAAGGACGTTTCCTTCATCACGGGGGATGGATGTTATTGCTATAAGATGATGCCCTTCGGGCTCAAGAACGCAGGGGCAACATACCAAAGGATGATGGATAGGGTCTTCCGCGAACAGAAAGGAAGAAATCTAGAGGTCTATGTCGACGACCTCATGGTTAAGAGCCGAGACCTCGGGACCCACCTCCGAGACCTCGAAGAGACATTCGGGACCCTGCGGCGGTACAAGATGAAGCTCAATCCCTTGAAGTGTGTCTTCGGGGCAAGCCGAGGGAAGTTCCTGGGCCATTTGCTCACCCCCATGGGAGTGGAGCCCAACCCGGACAAAGTTAAAGCGGTGATGGAATTAGAGTCGCCGAGGAACCCGAAGGAGGTCCAGAGCCTCACAGGGAAATTGGCTGGGCTCAGTAGATTCCTCTCCAAGGCGGGAGAAAAATGTGCACCTTTTTTCAAAGTACTGCGGGGAAACAAGAAGTTCGAATGGACCCCGGAATGCGAGAGGGCCTTCCAAGCCCTGAAAGAACAGCTCACTCAAACCCCTCTGCTCCAGGGACCGAGACCAGGAGAGGACCTATCTCTATACCTAGGGGTAGGATCCGAGGCAGTAAGTTCCGTGCTAATCCGGGAGGAGGGGAAGAAACAGTTCCCAATCTACTATGTTAGTCGAGTGCTGAAGAAGGCGGAACTCCGATACCCAATCCTAGAAAAGTTAGCCTTCGCCTTGGTGGTATCGGCCCGGAGGCTCCGTCCTTACTTTCAAGCCCATTCAATTAAAGTAGTGACCGACCATCCGCTCCGCAAAATCATGGAAGGGGTGGAACACTCAGGAAGGTTGGCAAAGTGGTCCGTGGAGTTAAGCGAGTTCAATATCACCTTCGTACCCAGGACATCCATCAGGGCTCAAGCAGTGGCAGACTTCATGGCCGACTACGCGGCCGAAGTGGGGGAGCACGAGCCACCTCCCCCGAAAGCATGGAAGATGTTGGTGGACGGAGCGTCGGGAAAACACTCCTTCGGGGGGGGGGGGGGGGGGGGGGGGGGGAATAGTCCTAGTGAGTCCTCAGGGGACTCGGATTGAGCAAGCCTTAAACATCCGTTTCCCGATCACCAACAACCAGGCGGAGTACGAAGCAGTGATAGCGGGCCTTCGGCTAGCCCGGGAACTGGGTGTGCAGGACGTGGAGGTCTCCACAGACTCCATGGTGGTGGCATGCCAGATCAAAGGCGAGTTTGAAGCAAAGGATCCAACCCTCCTACTATACCTGGAGAAGGTTAAGGGAGTCATCGGGCAGTTCCGCACCTTCTCAATCAAACATGTGCCGAGGGAGGAGAGCACCCAGGCGGACCTCCTAGCCAAGTTCGGTCCTCGAGCGGGGGGAACGACTTCGGAACTCTTCCGGCCCTCCATCGAGGAGGGAGAGTCGATGGAAGTGGATCAGCAGGCCTCATGGATGGATCCATTCATCACCTTCCTATCCTCCGGACAGTTCCCTGGAGAGGGTGAGGACAAGAGGCGCTTCAGGTATAAGTCCGCATATTACTCTTTGCATGCAGGGGGGCTATATAGAAAGACTCTCTCGGGACTCCTGGCTCGTTGTGTCTCCGAGAAGGAGGTCCCGAGGGTGCTGGAAGAAATCCACTCCGGGGAATGCGGCAGTCACTCCGGGAGTCGGACCCTGGAAGGGAGGGTGTTGAGACAAGGCTACTTCTGGCCCACTCTCAGCAAGGATGCAGCAGAGTTCATAAGAAAGTGTCAGAAGTGCCAACTCTATGCTCCGCTCCAACTCCTCCCCGCTCAGAGGCTCCGGACCATCACGGCTCCCTGGCCTTTCGCCATATGGGGGTTAGACCTGGTCGGCCCCTTTCCCCAAGCCAGCGGTCAGAGGAAGTTCCTGCTAGTCATGATCGACTACTTCTCCAAGTGGGTAGAGGTGAAGGCGCTAGCTAAGGTAACCTCTCAGGTTGTAAGGAATTTTGTGTGGGGGGAAATAATCTGCAGGCATGGGCTCCCTCTAGCCATAGTAACGGACAATGGGCCACAGTTTGCGAGTGAAGAGTTTGTCGACTTTTGCACTCAGCTCGGCATTGACCTCAGGTTTGCTTCAGTCCACCACCCGAGGAGCAATGGGCAAGTGGAGGCGGAGAACAAGATAATCGTCAACCTGCTAAAAAAGAAAGTGGAAAACCTACGAGGAAGTTGGGTGGAACAACTACCCTCCGTCCTCTGGGCCATGAGGACTACTCTGAATACCTCCACTGGGGAGACTCCGTTCAGGCTCTCCCACGGGTCCGAGGCCGTTCTCCCCATAGAGTTCGAGGTAAAGACCCCCCGGGTGACCGCTGCATGCGAGGGGGATGAAGAGTGGCTAGAAGGTAACAATGCCGAGCAGAGGCTATCCTTGGACCTGGTGGAAGAACTCCGGGACTTGGCCACCATCAGGCAGGAAGAGGTCAAGAGGCGGATGGCTCGATATTTTGACAAACATATCCGGGTCAAACACTTTCAGAAGGGGGACCTAGTCCTGAAGAAGGTCGATGCGGCCGGCAGAGGGGCCACAGTGGGTAAGCTTAACCCCAACTGGGAAGGCCCATACATTGTAAGCGAGGTGCTCAAGTCGGGGGGGTATCACCTCCAGGATGTGGAAGGGATGCCCCTTGACCGGGCTCGGAGCGGGGATGATTTGAAACGATTCTACCCTTGAAAACTTTTTTTTGTTATCCAATCAACGTCTTACTTTCATCTGTTATGCTTTCAACTACTGTGGTACTGAGGTTGGAAATATTGGTGCTGGATTGCCCCAGATCGATTCCGCTCCCGGGCTCTCACCTAGACGGGGGGTTCTGGTTGATCTCTGGAGAGGCTGGCAAGGTTGGAAATATTGGTGCTGGATTGCCCCAGATCGATTCCGCTCCCGGGCTCTCACCTAGACGGGGGGTTCTGGTTGATCTCTGGAGAGGCTGGCAAGGTTGGAAATATTGGTGCTGGATTGCCCCAGATCGATTCCGCTCCCGGGCTCTCACCTAGACGGGGGGTTCTGGTTGATCTCTGGAGAGGCTGGCAAGGTTGGAAATATTGGTGCTGGATTGCCCCAGATCGATTCCGCTCCCGGGCTCTCACCTAGACGGGGGGTTCTGGTTGATCTCTGGAGAGGCTGGCAAGGTTGGAAATTATGGTGCTGGATTGCCCCAGATCGATTCCGCTCCCGGGCTCTCACCTAGACGGGGGGTTCTGGTTGATCTCTGGAGAGGCTGGCAAGGTTGGAAATGTTGGTGCTGGATTGCCCCAGATCGATTCCGCTCCCGGGATCTCACCTAGACGGGGGGTTCTGGTTGATCTCTGGAGAGGCTGGCAAGGTTGGAAATATTGGTGCTGGATTGCCCCAGATCGATTCCGCTCCCGGGCTCTCACCTAGACGGGGGGTTCTGGTTGATCTCTGGAGAGGCTGGCAAGGTTGGAAATATTGGTGCTGGATTGCCCCAGATCGATTCCGCTCCCGGGCTCTCACCTAGACGGGGGGTTCTGGTTGATCTCTGGAGAGGCTGGCAAGGTTGGAAATGTTGGTGCTGGATTGCCCCAGATCGATTCCGCTCCCGGGCTCTCACCTAGACGGGGGGTTCTGGTTGATCTCTGGAGAGGCTGGCAAGGTTGGAAATATTGGTGCAGGATGGCCCCAGATCGATTCCACTCCCGGGCTCTCACCTAGACGGGGGGTTTTGGTTGATCTCTGGAGAGGCTACTAACAAGGGTCAAGGGCTATGCTGATTGGGTGAGGTGTTAGAGCCAGAAGGGCTTGAGTCCGGGCAGGCGAAGCCTAAGGTAGCGGGTTGAAATGCTATAACCGAAGAGGTTCAGCTCGCGGGATGCCTGTGTCCATGCTCACCAAGGTTAGGTTCGCCGGGTAGCAACCGCGGGCAGCGACAACCCGAGTTCGCGTAATCCGCGAAAAGGGAACCTTGGCGAGGCGAGCCCAGACATGCCTGTTCGCGAGCCCTCCGAGAACACTACCGCGTAACAATTAGCCAAGAGAGGTTGAAAAGAAACCCAATGCGAGGAAAGAAATGAACACAAGCATGATCATAAATGTTAACAAAAGAAAAACTATCACGAGATCCTTCAATGTTCGGCGGCGATCTCGCCAGCCCAAAAAGAATAATATACATTCACAAGAAGGGAAGGAAAAAGGGAAGTCATTCTGGAAGGTCCTCGCCGTCTTTGCGAGCCCCCAACCAGGGGGCCAAGGCGAAGAGGTCCGGGTCGACGTCTTCCGCTGTGAACTCCATCGCGTCTTCAGCCAGCAGGCTCGCATCCTTGAGGGTCGTGAAGACAAGGTTGGCGACCTCCTGTGCGTCTCGCGGCCTCTGCTCCTCACTTTCGGCAGCCTTCTGTCGAGGGCCGACTCGCCCGGGAGAGGGGGGTAGCACGCTGCGAACCAGCTCATCCACTCGAGCCTTCAACATCGTATTCTCCAACTCCAGCTCGCCATTGCGAGCGAGAAGCTTGGTGGCAACGTCGGCATCCTGAGCGTCAAACGAGTTAGGAGAAAGCTAGAGGTCGCGAACGGCAAGGAAAAGAGACCCAAGGATCACTTACCATCTTGCCCTGCATCCCGGCGAGAAGGCTTTCCGTCACCTCCTCCTTCTCTTTAAGACCTTTGATCTCTTCGCGAGCTCTCTTGAGCTCCTCCCGGTACGCGCGGATATCCCTATCCGCCTGCAGATAGCGGCGCTCCGCCATGTGCGCGAGTTCCGTTGAACGGAACTGGGCTCGCATTTCTTCATAAACCAGCTGCCGTGGTCCCATGTCTTTGTAGGCAACGGCGTCCTCGCGGCCATATAAGCCGAAGGAGAGAGAGAACGCCTCCTCCCCGGCCTTACCGAGCTCCACCCAGGAGGGGTGAAGGGTGGAGCAGGAAATCCGGTTGGCAGTGGGATCCCAAGCGAGCAGGGGTTCGCCGAGGACGTCGGAAACTTTCTCGCCCAGATCGAAGTTTCTGTGGCCTTTGGGTTGGGGGGTCACGGAAGAACTCCCAACACCCTGGTCCGCCGGGGGGTCAGGTTTTTTCGCAGGGGAAGGAGGCGAGCCGTCGGTCTCGCTTAGATAAACGACCGCGCTCCTATCCTTGGTAGCGATGGTCTTTCCCTTCAACTTCTTGGAGGGCCGCGAACCCGGTTGACTCGCAGAAGGAGGCCGCTTCTTGCCGGACCCGACGGCGAGAAGGTCGCGGCAAGCCTCTGCCGCTGCGGTTGCGAGAGTGTCCGCCGTGAGTGTGGTACCTTGCGCGTGCGGGGGGTTGACAGGGACCTCGCGCTCGCCTGTAAAGTAAGAGTGTTATGCAGCGAAGAAAGGAAAGGAGAGTGGGGCGAGATCGAGCCCTACCTTCCCCTTGAGGAACGGCGAGTAACGAATCAATGTTGCGCCGCAGATAGACGACTTCGAAGTTTTTGCCGGAGAGGTACTGGAGGAGTTTAGCGTCGGCGCCGCTCAGCGAGCTCGGAGGGCGGTAAGTGGCGTCATCCCGCTGGAGGGGGGTGAAGTGGAGATTGCCGAAGGGTCCCTTCACTAGAAGGAACTTCTGAGTCCAATAGTGACTCTTATTCACCGCCTAGCAGACCGTGACGTGCTGACTCGCGAAATAAGTAGTCCCGTCTCGGAAGGCGCGGAAGGAGAATACCTTGCGGAAGACGAGGAGGCTGAATTCGATCCTCTCCTCCCGCAGGTAACTGGCGAACGCGACAATATCCGCGATCGCATTTGGGGTCAACTGGCTCGGTAACACTCCGTAATATCGCAACACCTACAAAGAACGATGAGAAAGTCGCGATAGCGAACGTGAAGCGGCGAGAAGGCCAGGCGAAGTACCTGACGAATTTCAGGCCACAGAGGGAGTCGCAACCCATTCTCGAAGTGCGCGACGGGGATCGCGAGCTCGTCAGCCTCGGTCTCGTTTAAAGTAGAATTCTCGCTTGGACAGCGGGCTGAATAGCCCTCTGGGAGATAGCGGTCCATGGCGAGTTTATACTCCTCGGCTGTGATGTTCGCACAATAGAACTCGTGGGCCTGGAACGCTGAGGCGCACTTTGACCGCCCCTCGCTCTCGCCATCCGCTCCCAGTTGCTGATTCGTTCGCATCAAGTCAGGAAGAGGCAACCTACAAGCAGCGAGCGCGAACACGATCTTGCGAGGACGGAGATGAGCGTAGACGCGAGAAGACGGGAGAAATAAATGCGACGGGTAGGAGAATGAATCCGAGCTATTTATAAGAAATTCGGGTGGGCACGGGAATCGAAGCATCGGGAGTGCGGATAACTGAAATAAAGTAGTTTTCTGCTCGAAGGGACTGCGGTCTTGCGAGCCAGGGCTCGCCATCGCGCGATAATTGAGTCCCACCCAAGGCCGGCCCGCGAGAAAAAGGGGTCCGGGCATAGCGTGGCACAGAAGCTCGCAAGCGCTTTGCGAGGGCGATCATATCAAACACAGCGGACGAGCCGAATAAATCACATGCACACCACAGAAATAAAGGGAAAAGTTAAAAATGGAAAGCGATAAAAGGCGAGTCACGACAGACTCGCGAATATTACCATACCGGTTATTGTTCAACAGACGTCATAAAAGAAATACAAGCAAAAGAGTAGCAGAATTAAAAACCCACTGGAGCCTCAGGGGTAGGGAAGCCATTTCCAGCGACCCCGACCCCGCTTGCCCGCACGCGGCGGCACTCTCGGATAATGGTATTCGCGAAGCGCTTTAAACTCGCGCAGGATTAGGTGCGCTTGATCCTCGCCCCGCGAGATGTGCACGCCGGGCGAGGTAACATCGGCGCGAGGCACCGGCTCCGTCTCGGCGATTAAGCGCGCATTCGCGTCTTCCAACACGGCGAATCTCTCGTCGAAAGCAGCCCGGTCCGCGTCATACCGCTCCTCCAACTCGCGTAACATCATGCCGTGCTTCTGAAGCACCTCGGACACCCGACTCTTCATCCGCACGGGGTCGCCAGGGTCACCCAAGAAGTCTTCGATCTGGCTAGGCGAGGGCGGTGGCGACATCTCCATCCTCCCGTGCTCTGACTCAGGGGTGGCTCCTGGGATTTCAACGAAGGGTCAGAAGGGCCCGAGGGCGGGCAAGAGTTGGGAGCTCGCGAAAATATGCTGACCTAGCGAGGAGGGGGATTCACGGCGGGGCTTGCGCGAAGACTCCGGCCGACCCTGGAAGTTTTCGCGGAATCCCGAGACGTGGGGTTTCCCCAGTCCAGGAGGGTATACCACTCTCTCCGCGACTTGGGCGCCGTCGAGAAGCGAGCCGCCCGGACTTCGCTCGCCCATCAGACCGAAACCTGGGGTCGCCACGGTAACCTTAGGCGGGACCGGCGAACTCGCCGGGGTGGAGACTTTCTCCTTGGGACTCGACGATGGAGTATCTGCATAGGCCACCGACGTGTGGGTATCACGGACTTAGGCGGAGATAAAGTAGGATGCGAGTGACTTACGAGGTTGGGAGAGAGGTGCCTGTTGGGACGAAGTCCCGACCCCAACGTCTAGCAACCCCAGCTTCGCGGGGGACGGAGCGCCGAAAGTCGTCAGCGTAAGGCTTGCCAGGCGGTCCTCCGGAGGAGGATTCTGCGAGAAGGAAGGGAATGAGCAAGGGGCCGAAGCAAAGAATTTAGACTGAGGATACCTGTTGTGCGAGCACGGTGTTCGGCGGAGGTAGGGAATCAGGAGGCAATGTCATGTCCTCCCCCGGCGACCTCCTAATCGTCATGGCTCCCTTGGTCTGGGGAGAGGTGGCAGGGTTGAACATCCAGGCGTTGCGCTCGGCGGCCCGAGCTTTCGCCATCTCCCTAGAAGCCTTCAGTCGTTCCAACGCGCTCTGCTTGGTGGACATCCTGAAGGAAGAGCGATTTCGGTGAGAAAGGAACAAAAGGGAAGGCTTGATCACCACCCTCGGTGGGCAGTATTTATAGCTTCAGGCAGGGGACCCACCAAAAGATTCCCGCCATGTCAGCAGAGTCGGCGAACACCAGGGGTTGTATGTATCTTCGCGAGCTTAGGACAACCTCGCGAAGAGCGGGGATTGTGTACAACCCCGATGTTCGCCAGGAAGCAACCAAAGCTCGCGCTCAAGGAGGCGAGCCAAGAGGGGCGAACCCTGATCTCCGGCGAGGCAGGCCAAGGAAGAGCAAGAGACTGCGCAGGCAAGCGAGCCCAGCGAAGGGAGGGGAACCGGCTCTTTCGGAGCTCGGCGAGGGCAGTGCATGAGAGCCCGACCAGCTGAGGAGGGAGCTCGCCAGGCGAGCCCGGAACCACGGGGTACAGTTAGCCACTCTTGGGGTACAGCTAGCCATTTTGGGGTGCGGATAGCCATCCTGGGGTTCGCCGACCCAGCGGCTCGCGAGGGCAGTGCATGCGAGCCCGACCAGTTGAGGAGGGAACTCGCCAGGCGAGCCCGGAACCTCGGGGTATAGTTAGCCACTCTTGGGGTGCAGTTAGCCATTTTTGGGGTGCGGATAGCCATCCTGGGGTTCGCCGACTCAGGGGGTCGCGAGCTCCGCTCGCGAGGGCAGTCGGCTTGGCCGGGTCGCTATGAGCGAGCCCAACCATTCGAGGAAGGGGTCTGCTAGGCGAGCCCGCCTAGAATGAGTGCTGATAATACCTCTGGGGTTCGCCGACCCGGAGGCTCGCGAGCTCCACTCGCGAGGGAGGTCGCGAAGCGGGCTGGCTCGCCCCGTAAAAGTCCTGGAAGGGATTTTTTACCAAGAGGCCCCCGGCGGTCTGCACTTAGCCTCTCCAAACAGCGGGGTTTGGCTGTTGGCAGACCAATCCGGTGTGTGGATAGTAAGAATGGACAGCGGGATTTGGTTATTGACAGACCACAAAACTAAAATCTATAAATAGACCTCAAAGGGCACCTTGGAAGAGGACCGGTTCATTATCTTTGAGCTCTTCTCTCCCTAGGTCGCTTTGGTTTGGGCTCTCCAGCTCTCCAAGGTGCCCGAGTCTTAGCTTTGGCTTGGGAGGGGAAGCGCTCAACGATCTTCCGGGTTAGTGGAGGGACCTCCTCGCTGAGACTAGGGTCTTTGTTCTTTGCTCGAGTCGTCAACCTTACCTCTCCCGAGGGACCGGTAAGGGCTAGCTGCCCCTCATCTCGGTGAGGGCCCCGAGCTCCACTCGAGACCGAGAAATCAGTTTCAACACCAAAATAGAGTTTCAAATTATAGATCTAGAATAGAGTGATGATTAAGTTTGATGTATATCTTTATTGCAAAGTTGATTCTAGGGTCTACAAATATGAGAGATACATGCAATCACTAGCAAAGCAAATCAATACATCAAATAACGTAAAGAAAACATTATTCATAATTTTATCATAAGATTCATAATTCCTATTATCGATTTGAGACAAGTCTTGATAGAACATGAATTATGATTTATGATTAAAGAGAATTTTTGCATAGAATATATGCTAGATCATCATGATGTATGAGAATTCTAATCCTTCTAGACTTATGATATAGTGATATAGTGATTTTCTTTTGAAAGAGCATGATTGATTTGTAAGTCTAGAAAAATGATGATCATCCAATCATATAAAAGACAAAGATCATATATTTAAAGTTCTTGAAATTTATAAGATTGCTTTCAATAATTAAATTTATTAATCTTTGGTTTTGCATGATAATATATGATTCATGAAACAATATTCATAAATATTCTAATGATTAATCCATAAACTATGTGGTTGTTGGAATTTTAGTATTCTATATAATTTCAAATCACATAGTTATCATAATATTTTAATAACATTATAAATGTTATACCTAGCATATAAATTTGAGCATAAACTAAGAAGAGATGCTAGAATAATGAGTTTGAGTGCAATGTTATTATATATGATTTAATGGAGATAATGTTGCATGTAATATGAGAAGTTTTAAAATTAATTTTCTTTAGACCTAGAATGAAATGATTAATCTTTTGATTTGATCTTAATGATGCAAGATGATTTTAAGGTCTAAATTACATGCAAACATTGGTGACACATATCACACACGTAATATCTAAATTAATATATGAAACAATTATACTAAAGGATAGCATGTGATGAAAACTCCATAAACACATAAATTTCCAAATCAAGCAAACTAAGATAGCTTTTAAAATGGAGTTGAAATTGGGCAAGATGACAGCACCAAAAAGAACTTAAATGAGCAAGCCTAGTTTGCCGTTGGATGTAGATTTTTGTGCTCTTTCCGAAAATATATTAAACGCAAAAATCAGGCGAGCGGATCAAAAGATATGGATGTTTGAAGTTTTGATCGTTAACTCGCATTTTTAAAAGATCAAACATGCGTTTAGATGAATTTTTGTTTTCGATTTTATTTGATAATATTTTTCAATATAAGGGCTATCAAATGCAACGAATAGAAAAATAATCAAAACGTTGCGCATTTTATATTTTAGCTTAAGCCCTTTAATAAACCATTTAAATCCATTATTTTTTAAAATAATTTCATTAGTCTTGAAAATAATTTTATATTCAAATGATAATGTTAATTCAAGACATTGATGGGCATAGAATTTAAAAGGATATATTTAAACAATTTAAGATGAGAGATAGATCACTTTGAAAAATATATGACTTAATGTTCAATTTTACTTCAAATTTGATTTGATAAACATTAGGCTTAATATATGAAAGTCATATTTCATGATATATAAAGTGATCATAGCATGTTTGTTTAAAAAACATAAAATAAACAAAAGAAAAGAGACAATAAGCATATCATGAAGTAGAGTATTGATATTTCATTTTTAATTGTTTCTACTTCATGCAAATGATTGGATACTAATTAATAAGAGATTTAGGTATCCAAAGGGGACCATGTGGGATGGTTCCTTTAGGTACCCAAATACATCGTGTAGGCTTTTGGAGAGATAGTGATGAATGGACCTTTACAAGTGGAGTTAGTGTTTCGTTTTTAATTTTGGGCCTCCATTCATACTTTGGTTGTTTGTCTTTTAAATTCATGTTATGATAATTATGTGACATCTTTATATGATTATATTTGTTTGAAAAATAATTCATTTGTGATTTATGTTTGTTCAAGTTATTTTTCAAAATAGATTGATGTTGATAATCATAATGAATTTTATTATATGGATTCTTTGAAAATTTATAAGAGTGATTGTCTTTCTTAAGAAGTGATTGTTGAAAGAGTGGGTTACAAAATGTTGTAAATAATTGATTCTTATTTTGATAATTTTCATTTCTACTCTTTCTTATAGACATACTCTTATAATATGAAGGATAATATTTTGTACTTTGATTTTCATGAGGAGTTTTTAAATTTGAGTCATGATTGAAAATATATTGAGATTTATAATAATGACTCTTAAGAGTTTTGTGAGGGTCATAATTCTTTTTGAAACTAAACTCCTTTTGAGTTGATGTGTGAAAATGATCCTTTTTAGAAATGATTTTGTAAGTTAATTTATCCTTGTTATTCAAAATCTTATGATGAAATTCATTACATGACATTTGAAATTTTTCAACAAAAGATTTTAATTGTATTAACATACAAGATAAAACATCATTTTCAATTAACAATTTTTCATTATGCCTTTTAGAAATTAAGAGCCCTTTTTCAATTTCCTTGAATTTTTCTTTTAATAAATTGCAATTAAGACAAGGAATAGGAATTTTAACTAAAGAGCATGAAAGAGAATTTAACACATCAATATTTGACTCTACGTTATCGTTTGCTTTTAAAGATTCATTTTCTAAACGTAATTTGGAATTAGCAAATTTTAACTTTAAAATTTTACGTTTAGCAATTTTAAGCATACGAGAAGTAGAAATGGAATTTGTTACAAAAAGAGAAGATTTAGATTTTCTTACCTTGCTATAGTTTCCGTCTTCTCTTTTGCTTGATGTGTTGCCAACAAATGATTCCAACATTGTGACGTTGTATTTTTCTACCTCCAAGCATGAGTCCTCATCGATTTCTTCTCTTGGATCCATAAGGAATTCCTCGTCGATTTCACTCTTAGATTTATCATCCTCCAAGAGTGAGTCCTTGTCGATTTCTTCTCTTGGATCCATAAGGAATTCCTCTTGTTCATCATCTGTGGAAGGAAGACTATAAGTATTCTCAAGAAATTTCCAAACTTCATAAGCAGTAGGAAGTGTATAAATAAGTTTGAAAATATTTTGATCTAATGCACAATATAGACTATTCATAGATTTGGCATTTAAAAACATTTCATTTTTATTTAAAATACTTGGGGGCATTTTAATTGTAATATTCCATACTTCCATATCCAAAGATTTAAGAATTTTTTCCATTAGAAATTTCCACCCATTATAATTTTTCCCTTCAAATAGAGGTGGTGCTAAAGATTTTTCATTTATAAGAAAGTTTCCCCCTTTAATAGAAGAGAGATCATGAGACGCCATTATTCCTGGTTTTTAAACCGTTTGGAATAACCTGCCTCTGATACCACTTGTTGGATCTTACGGCGCCCTTAGAGGGGGGGGGGGGGGGGGGGGGGGGGGGGGTGAATAAGGGAATAAAAATTCTTTTTATAATTTTATGGAAATTACTAAATTGTTTAAAGTAATATTAGAACACAAAATAATAATTTAGCTAAAGGAAGAAAATATCATAATTTGCAAGTTTAGGATTTAGAAACAAGTGCTAAATTGTTATATGATGAAATAGATTAAGATAAACAATTTAGACGAAGTGATTTGAATTGAAAGCTTTGTAATCAATATTTTAGAAATAACGCCAAAAGTGAGAAATCAAGTAAACACAAATAGAGACATGATTGTATTTATATAAAAATGGTGTTTACATAAATTTGATTTCTATATCGCTAGAAATCGGAGGCGTACAAATGTAAATAATTTTTCCTTTTCTATACCGACTCGTATCCCCACGAACCGGTTGGCTTTAGCCTATCCTTCCCCGGATATGGCCTCAAGCCGCTCTAGCCAATCCTTCCCCGGATATGGCCTCGAGCACCCCTAGATCTAATCACCTAGACCTAGTCGCCAATACAAGGCGAATTTCCCCCTAAGTCCTACCCAGACCTAGTAGCCAACACAAGGCGAATTCTCTAAACGGTTACAAAAAGTATGGAATGGAAATAATGAAAATAATAATAAAACTCCCTATATGAGATCTCTGGAGTTGAGGATGAAGGATCGCTGTAGTATAAGCGAGGTCGAAGCGATCATCCTTCGGATGTAGCGTGACGTAGCCCTCCTCCAGAATTCTCCTTAAGCTTTTTGTGGGAGATCCAACTTCGGCAGCATAACAGCACTGAAATTGTGGCACAAGCAACCTCTCTGGGATGGATAGCCAAAACGAGAAGCAAAGCTCCGATTTATAGAACTTAGAGATAGCACCCGCGGTAGTGGCTAGCGCCTGCGGTAGCGTTCGTGTGGAGCGGTTGCGAAACCGTCGGCAGCGTGGCGCTGTGCACGAACTGGAGATAGCGCCTGGCGGTAGCGATAGCGCTGGCGGTAGTGAAAACTGTCGGTGGCGTGGCAGAACGAACTTTCGTCGGTCAGAGCTTCAAGTTCATCGAATGGACATTTCGTCGAACGGAGCCAAATTCGTCGAACACAGCTTCAATTTCTTCGGACGGCTAGCGCCTGGCGGTAGCGCCGGCGGTAGCGCTGCTCCTTTCAAAAGTTTGATTCCATGCTGCCTTCTACCTATGGAGTATTGCACCTATAGTTCCTGCACACTATAAACACACTACAAGCAATATCAAATACAATATGGGATTTGTTATTCTCAAACAAAGGGATGTGACACACATGTCCAACACGAAGCGCCTTGGTAGTTGTAACCTTTTATGTGATTTGAAATTTTATTCTAGAATTGATGTGTGAAAGTAATTATAAGATTACAATCTTAATATTGTTTTTACTATTTCATTACATATGTCATGTGTTTTGATTATTTCACTTGTATACTTTTATCAAAACACCTTATACACACATCATTGCTTTTCATAAAACTTCTACTCATGAGAATTGGATCCTAATGCAACATTACATAATTCTCTAAAAACTCAAGTAAAAGCACTAGATTGCAATGCATGACTTCTACAATATTTTCTTTACTTAAAATACGAATTGGTTACATTGTAGCTATTATTTTTTTGAATATGTTAAATCATGCTTGCCTACTTGTTATGAGAATTTACAAAGTTAATGCTCAAAATGTGAAAAGTCTAGTGTCAAACCAAATTAAAATATATATATATATATATATATATATATATATATATATATATTCTTTTCTAAAATATCAAATAACTTTGTTTTATCTTTCTGTATTCCTATTTGACTATGTTGTGCTTACCATGGTTTATCATGCTTACTTCTAAAGTTTTTTTCTTCACTTGTGCTTGTCAAACTATATTGCATTTCTTCCAACGAGTTTCTTAAAAAATTTCACTTTGAAAAGTCAGTGGTAGAATTCCTTTGGTAAAACAAAAAATGGAATGTTGTTCGTTCACGCTTATCATATCTTTTTTTGCTGTGCTACTCTCTCCCTTATATCGATCACGACTTACTTTATGTTTAAACAAAACTCTTAATCCTCTCTTAGCTATGTCCCAACTTTTGTCTTCTCTCTTCTTGTTATTGTTTCAACTCCACCCTCTTTTGCTAATAACAAAAGGGGGAGAATAAAATGATAAATCTTAATGATTAAAGGAGTAGGACTCACTAGATTAAGGGGGAGCATAAATATAGTCTATGGGAGCATACATTAAGGTGGAGCACTTAAGTAGGGGGAGCATAATTAAACAATATATAATTCTTATTATTTTCTCTATATTGCTTAGTGTCATATATCCTTCTAAAAACACACCTCTCTTATATATGAATCTGATTTATCTATATTGGATTTGTTATTATCAAAAGGGAGAGATTGTTGGAACATGGTTTTTCGCATTCATTTTATTTAAGAATAACAAATCCTACTTGTATTTGATCTTGTTTGTCATTGTGTTTTTAGCATGCAAGTTTGAACAGATATGACACTAGGTTGTGCATTATTGGTCTGGATTTGCTCACAAGCTGAAAAGAATGGAAGAGAGCTAACGCCCGACGTTAACTCTTAACACTGGCGTTGACTTTCGTTCCCACCAAGATGAAAATGGCATGGAAGGAAGCTGTCGTGATTGCAGAAGCATTTTGGGAATGATTTGACTCAACGACAGGCGTTAGACTCAACACCAGTGATAAGGTTGCCTAAAATGAATGTTTTCAAAGATGCATAATCTCCTTCCTGTTTTGAAGATCCGAGCCAACAAAACATTTCTATACTAGGTCAATGCCAGACGTTAGCCTTAATGTCGGCGTTAGCGTCTAGTCCTATAAATAGGTGGATTTTGTCTTCTCCAACTACTGATTGAAGAGAGCCCTATTCCAACACTTCAGAAACTCTGTGAGGGCCAAAATTTCCAGACCAAATCTCCCACTCAAATTTCAAAAGGAGGAATCAAAGGAGGCTTGAATCAACACGCTAACTCAACGAGAAGAACGCATGCTTGGACTTCAACGATCTTTAGCGATTCTTCATCTTCTCCTTCAGATTACCTCATATCGAGTTTTTTTATATTTGTCTTTTATATTTTTCTTTGTAATCGGTTCGTGAATTTGCCTCGTGTTGGCGACTAGGTCTGGGTAGGACTTAGGGAGGAATTCGCCTCGTGTTGGCGACTAGGTCTAGGAAGTAGATCTAGGGGGTGCTCGAGGCCTTTTTGGGGATAGAAGGGCTAGAGCGGCTTGAGGCCGTATCTGGGGAGAGATCGGCTAAAGCCAACCGGTTCTTAGTGAGAATAGTCGGTATATAAAATGAAAAGAGTATTTCATATTTCACCTTCGATTTCTAGCGTCATAGAAATCAGATTTTGTAATCAATTTTATAAATGATAATCGTCTTTTCTTGCTTAATAAAATTGATTTCATTTCTAATTTCTATCTCTTTACTTTTGATTTAACTTACTTCTAATAAAATATCTAAAGTTTTCTATAAAAGATTACAGTTTTCTAAAACCCTTATTCACCCCCCCCCCTCTAAGGGCGCCTTAAGATTCAACAGTTAGCACAGGTTAAACATGTATCAGAGCAAAGAAATGAATGCATAAACAAGTGCTTCAAAAACTTCAATAAGATTTTATAAATAAGCCATTTATTCTTAAAATAGAATTACAACAACATTTGCTTTTCACCATCACATGTGTTAGTACTGTTCTAACAGTTCCTTCTCTTTCTTGTATCTTTCTCTTTGCTCTGTAGCTTTTGCTCGTCTTTCAAAGTAGGAGAATGGATTTGGAATGTACTTATTTGGAATATGATGTGCATTCTCAGCTAGTGTTCCTTCCTGTTGATGTCTTGTATAGAGCTTTCTCCTCGAATATGTCTTCTTGTGTTTATCCCATTCACTTGAGGGGTAGTGTCTGGAGATGTATTCTTCAGTATTTCCAAAGTCTCTCCATATGTTGAAGACAATGTCTCTAGACTTTGGACTCAAGTCTTTGAAGTTTGAATCATTGGCCCATTCATCCTCCATTTTCCTTTTAATAGATATTTCATCATCTAACTGTCTAGGATTCCTCTTATGACTTGATTCACCATGATGTTTTGAAGGATTTTGAGACTTTGTTGATTGAGCAGGGTTATACACTATGGGAGGGAGTCACAGGGAGTGATGGAGTTGGTTCACAATCCAGACTGCTTGATTATCTCTAGTCTTTTCTTTCTTCCTGACTTCCTTAATGAAATTTTGTACAATTTCTTAGGTAATGTGCTCTATCTTAGCGTTGAGAGTTTCATGGGTGAATTCATTTGAATTGATACATCTAGTAATGATCACCTTCTGACTCTCAGCTATCTTCCCAGTGATCCATCTGACTGTATTTTCCAGTTTCCTTTCAGCCCTTTGATTCTCCTGAAGAGAAGTGTCTATTCTTTCTCCCAAAGACTGTAGAGCATTCATGTTGCAGTCCACAACTGTTCCTGATCTTGTGAACTAGCTGGTTATTTGAGCATTGATGTGATTCACATATGCTTTTAATTCATTTATATGTCCACACATCTCATCTCTGGTTTCTTTGAGAGCTTTGTCCACATAGGCTTGATATTGCTATATTTCCTCAGTGAGCATATTTTTAATTTGATCTACTATGGAGTTTGGTGTTGGCTCAGAAGAGGCTTGTATGGATGATCATGGATGATCTTACTCTTTCTCAGTTACTTTCCCTTACAGGTCTTCACCCTCACCAACTATGATCTCATCATCGAGAGGATTATTAGGGGAATCTTGTCTTTGATGAGCATCTTCAGTTTCTTTTGCAGCTTCTTTGTCTGGAATCAAAATGAAATCTGAGATTCTATAGCTCAATACTTCCCTTCTAAAGGACAGTATTATCAGCATCCATCCTGCAACATCCTAAGTTTTCTTAGAAAGCATCCTCAGTGTGAGTTGCTTCATCAACCTCAGGAGCATGGAATTCATTGTGAGACTCCCCCTCAGTAGCAACCACAACCTTGACAACTAACATAGTCCCTTGGGCTGAGAACTCAGCATGAGTCTCCCCCTCATTTTTTGCACTTCTCTGCCTAGCAGAAGATTCTTCAGGCATTGTCATAGCAGCAACCAAGGCCTCTGCCCGTGGTTCTGGATTTGGTATGTTATTGCCCTCTGCAGATGAGATGTCCACACTTTCAGAGATCTTCTTCCCTTTCCTTGCAGTTTTAGGGATGAATTTCTCCCACCTCCCCAGAATCTTCAGATCTATCTTCTTCATGTGATGGATTGGTGATCCCATCTTTTCATTCAGTTGAAGAGTGTTAATGAGATACAGGGATAGGATTCTTCCAAAGTTTGGTGCTTGGAGACTTCTATGGATCCTTTTGAAAAGTAACTGAGCCCAGTCAGGTTTCTTACAGAGAATTATTCTGGTCATTATCTCAAACATGTCTTTGGATATTCTGTCGTGAGATCCAGGTTTGCATATCAGTGCTTTGCCAACAATATCAGCCAAAATCTTTCCTTTTTCGTTAAAGCCTACCTTCTTCGAGATGCCATGAGATTATCCTGTGTGGTTGCACAACTTCTTTGTTGTTGACAGATCTTCCTTTGAGATCTCGTCCTCTATCTCATCTCCTCAAAATCTAGGTAGATGGAGTGTCTTGGAAAGTCCTTTTGTCGTTACTCTTAATAGGTTATTTCCAACTCTTGTTTTAATGGCGTTTCCAGAGGAACTCGTCTTGGGCTCAGCATAGAATTCTAGAAGCTCTCTATGCATGATGAGAGTTGGCTCTGAGAGCATGTATTCTAGCCCTGCGACATCGATTTGTTCTATCACTGACTTCATCTCCTCATCGGCGTTGATGAACCCACCGCGCACCAGCTCACATCCAGTATTGCTGGTGTTGTCATTCTTCACAGGTTCCATTTCCTTGGAATCGTCGAGTTTGTAGAGATTCGGCGTCGCGAGAGTTCGTCGTGATGGCTTAGAGCAAATGTAGGATGTACTCTATTTCTAAACATGTGACCTATTTATATATGTCTTACTTTAGAATGTGAAGGGGCGCGTACCTAGGTTGGCAGACTTATTGTATTAATCTTAGAATCAACGACTATGATTGTAAGATCTAATATATTTGTTAAAAATAATATATTTCTTTGATGGAATCCTTCTTGATCCAGACTTATGCCTGGGTCATTTATTGTCCAACAACCACATTTACCTTTTGGTTGTCCATTGGACATCCTGCAAGATGAAGATTAATATCCCTTGGGAACTCAAATGAATTTGGGTACTAGGTTCTTGTTAGCCTTAACTACTGGAACTTTAGCAACTAGACTACTAACAGGCTTCACATACCTTGCTCTATGTACTGTTGGGTTGAACCTATAGTATATAGCAAAGTATCCAACCTTGCCACAGCACCAGCATTCAAATTTATTATACATCCTTTTCTGAGGCACCTTCTGAGTGGAGGGCAGGTGACTGGAAGAGCAGGCTGCTTTACAACAAGCATTTCTACTAATCATGTGACTGTTCATTGACTTTGGAGTTGGTTGCACAGTCAATGATTTTACTTTAGGAATAGGATTTTGAGGTAAAGCTTTTTCCTTCTCTTTGGCTGATGGTGCTTATGGAGAGACAACCTTTTGGAAGACAGTTCTAGCTTGGGAAGTCTCTCCAACTTCCTTATTATAGCCCAGTCCTCCTTTATATTGAGTGGAGAAGCTATCTATAATAGGGAGAATAGTTTCGGGCTTAGAGAAGCTAGCCACAAGCCTTCTTTCTAAGATTAGCTTGTTTTCTAGAGAATTAATTGTCCAATCTTGAGCTTCAGACCTCTTCTGAAGTAGGATAAGCTCATTGGACAATCTAGTCACCTCCTTGGTCTTCTCATCTATTTGAGATCTGAATGGCTTGAGGATTCTTATTTCCTCAGCTTGAGACTTGATCAACTTCTTGCTCTTCTTGAGAGCAGCCAAGATAATACCATATTGTTCTATTAGATTAGTATGGTCCTCATTGTTACATGATAAGCAATTTTCTGTTTCATCATCATATGATGAGCAATCATCTGATGCACTTTTGGTCTTTTCAATTGAAGTAGATAATGAAAATGTATGTGGAGTGCATACCTGAGCAGGATGTGAATCATCATGATCTTCTTCATTAGATAGGGCAACAAGCCCATAGAACTCATCATCCTCAGATTCACTGTCTGAGAGAGTGAGGTGCTTTTATCCCTCTTCTAGCTACAGAGCAGCCTTCATTCTCAGACTCATTATCTGAGAGATTAATGGGCGCTCTTATTCCTTTTATACTTAGCCCCATATATACTTATTCTTCAGAGTATGAGGAGCAGCATCTGCTTTCACTTAGAGATCTGAACTTCTTGACATTAGATCTTCTTTCCTTCTTCATGGAGCTTAACTTTTTGTAGTTTTCTCCATGAGCCATGGTGATAACTTGACACACCCAAGGGCAGATCTGCTCAAGCTGTTAAACTTTATTTGAACAACCTCACTCTGATACCACTTGCTAGATTAGGGTGTTGTCTAATCACCTAGAGGGGGGGGGGGGGGGGGTGAATTGGTGATTTAAAAATTGTTTTGGTCTTTTAGAATTTAAGACTTGATCAGCTTGAAAACACACAACCAGAAAACACATCACAAGAAGCACACCAATATTTATAGTGGTTCCCTAGTGTGGGTACTCCATTGTCCCCCTTCACCTATCTAGTTGTATGCTAGATTCGGCCAACTCCTCCAAAAGTCAGATCACTTTCACAGATCTTACACCTCAGGCACAAAGGCCCTACAACTCCGACATTCATGTTCTAAAACTCAGATCCTTCTAGGATCCTACATCAGGTTCTGAGAACCCTACAACTCAGGCACTTCAGGCCCTACAACTCAGATCTATAAAAGATCCTACCTAAGGTTCAATCAGAAGCCTACATCTTAGACTCAAAGAGTCCTATAGAAAATATGTTAGTTTTACAGGATTGAAGAATACTCCACACAACAAAAGATATTCTGGAGAGTTCTTCTGAATCCTAATGCAGATGGCCTCTGGACTTGAAGAGAAAGCTTTAAGAAAGTTTTACGGATGCGTAAGAGCTTCTCTTATATCCTCTTCTTCTTTCTGGAACACAGCTTATCAGTCAATGGTGCTTGACTGGGACTTCGAGAACCGAGAGTACGGAGGTATTGTTCTCAAGAAATTGTTCTTTCTTCTTACAGCCATTGTGTGTTCCGATTCTATTCTCCGTGTTCTAATTCTATTCTCTGTATTTTGTTAGGGCACACTCTTTGTCTTTTTATATGACAAGGCCTTCTAACGGTCTATTTTGAGCACTCTTTAATGTCAGAAGATCATTCCTTAATGACATTCGTTGATTGGTCCCTTAGACGGTGGCATTCAATGCAGACAACACGTTTCAAAAAATCTCGGTCTGTCTCGACGATATGAAAAACATCTCGACGATAGAACTTGCTGTCTGATCGATCCATTTGGGGCTTAGACATTTCTTCAAGACTTCTGAAATTTTCACCTGAGATAGCTGTCTCAACGATATGGAATATCTCAGCTATATATGCAATCACGCCGACATGAAGTCTTCTCGTCGATATCGTCGAGATCATCTTGTCGATATGAGGTCTTCTCACTGATATAATCGAGATTATTCTGACTATTACTTCAGCTGCAAACTATCTCCACGATCACTGACTTAGTCTTCAAGATGATGTAACTCCTTTACGATGATATGCCAATTTAGCTGGATACTTTACTTATGAATTTTGAAGAACTTCAACATGGCAGTCTCTTCAATGATACCGTCACTTTCTCAGCGATAAGCCTAGACCCTTATTGAGTCTTCTCAGTGATACCGTCGTGTGATACTTATTAATACAACAATATTGTTGTGTTATACTTATTGTCATAATGATACCTTGACTTAGTTATTTCTTCTTGTTCTCACAATGATATCGTTGTGTGTACTTTGTTGACGCAATGATATCATCGTGTTATTCTTATTGTCATGATGATTCTTGAATGATTTCTTCTGCGGTCTTCTGCGAGTAATCTCAATGATATTGTCGTGTGTATCTTGTTGACACGACGATATTTGCCTTAGTCATTTTGCTTGATCTTAATACATTATACTTAGTATGTATGATGTTCTAACCTGCTCATGTCACATCAAATGAACATCAAATACAAATTGTACTTATCATTGACTTGGGGACTTCTCCAAATCTGGGACATTATGGGCAATGTTCCCAACAAAAAGATCTAGCACTGGTTCAAGATCTATTTATCAAAATATCTAGTTTTGGTTCAAGATCTCCTTATCAAAATATCTAGCTTGGTTCTAAGTGTCTCCTCAACAAAACACTCAGACCCTGGTTATAAGAATCTCCTCATTAAAAGACTCAGGCAGTGGATAATGTATTCCTACCAAGGTGGTAGAAGAGTGGAGTACCCATATTTTGGGGAACCACTATAGATCTGGTCTCAATTTGTGCTGTGAATTTTCTGTGATGGCCCTTTTCTTTATTTCTGTCATTCTATGTTTGTTTTATTCTGGATTAGATTTCTGAATGCATAGTTGTTAGAATTATTTTATTGTTCTGTGCATATTTTGTGAAAAAGTTTTAAAACTCTATTCACCCCCCTCTAGAGAATACTCAAAGGCCTCAATGTGCACTTTCAGCATCCCCTTCAAGTATGATGGTAGCAAATTATACTTTTTGAGTCACTACTGTATTTGTGGCTTCTAACAACTCTTGCACTCATGTCGGCCAATCATTTGCCTCGCTTGGCTTGTTAACACCTTTAAATGAAGGAGGATTCGAGCCCAAAAAGTATTTGAGATGATGGTTTTTTTGGCAAATCATCTGCTCTCTATCTTGTTCTGTCGCTGCTACTTACTCCACGATAATCTATGGCTCTCTCCCAGTTGCATGTCTTGTGGCTTGAGTTGCCATTATGACCATTAACATCATTTTAAGAAAATCAGCGGGATCCATTTTCAGATTCCCTTGGTCCGGTGCAGAATTACTTCTCACAGACGGATCTTCCCGAGCCTATGATGTTCCTGCTTCGCTCTAATACCATGGGGTATAAAATATTGTGATATCAGATCATAAACAAGAAACAATCATCAATCAAAGTAACACACAATATTCAAACACACAATCCAACATATAAGCCTATGTGGACCACTCTCTCTAGTGGTCATAAATCCCTAAACGGTATCCTATCGATTAAGAACCCCAAAACTTGGCTCTAATACCAAATAGTAACACCCAACATGTAATAATTGTATTATATGGGTTCGATTGGGCCCCGTTATACTAGTTTCAAAAGTTAGATATTCAAGATGGTATAAAACTTTTCACAATCTACTCTAGCCAACTAATATACAAAGTATGCAATATTCACATCTGAAGTATTATACATAAGAAAGTGTCAATGTCCACACTAAATCCATGGACATATGGCCATTACAAAACCCAAATACATCATGTAACCAGGACATGTAAAGAACAATAAAAGAAAACACTCCATGAGGCTATTATTTATTTTCCATGTAAGGTAGTGAGCATTCGCCTCCAGGCCATGCACTACAACCAAAGAAAAAAGGGAGGAAAAGATGGGTCACCTATATGAGCTGACCACAAACCATGTAGTGATTCCCCTCCTCCAGGTCATCCTAACAGACCCCGTAGAACTACATCACCCTACAAGTCAGCACTACGTAATAAAATTGATAGTCCACGGGATAGTCTAATCTTCACCTAAAGGGGAGGGGGGGTGAATAGGAGATGTGTTCTTTTTATAAACTTCTAGTGCGGAATAATGAGAGTAGAAAGACACACACACACACACACACAATCATAGTATAACACAGAAAGTTATAGTGGCTCCCCAATTTGGGTAGTCCACTTTCCCCCTCCACCCATCCAGTACTGTGCTAGATTTGGCCAACTTCTCTAATCTCAAATCCAAAGGATCTTACAACTCAGAGTCCAAGACTCCTACGGCTCAGGAACTTCAAGCAGTTCCCTACCTCAGGTGCACAAGTGCCACCCTACCTCAGGTTCATAGCTGAACCCTAACTCAAATCCAGCCACATGATCTTACAGCTCAGTCTTGAATAAGACTTACCTCAGATTCCCATAGGAATCCTACCTCAGGTCCTTTTTAGAAACATACACTCAGAAATAGTTCCTTGTCCCTTACAACTTAGGTTGTGGCAAGACCTACTCTCAGATCTACAAGAGATCTTACATCAACAAGGTATATAAGTTTGATACAACAATCTTTGACTCAGAAATGATTACTCTTTGGAGTGTTGAGTCTTCTTAGGCTTTGTTTATAGCAGCCTTCTTCTATGAAGCAACAAATCTAGTCTGGTGAACCTTATAAAATAGGATCTGTGTTGTACTTGATTGACTAGAGTACCCTCTGAGACTTCTTAGGCCTTTTAAATAAAAGCATTCTTCTTAGAACGGCAACAGACTTTTATCTTTAAATCTTGTAGAATATGTCTGTGCTGAACTTGACTGTGTTGAACACTTCTTGCTCAAAGAAATATATATAGAGTTAAAACCTGAGCTGCCTTGAGAGCCTTGCAGATTTGCTTGAATATTTTCTCTCCTTCTTGAAGAAGACTTCTTCTTCTACTTGTGTTCTCTTAGCTTTATATATAGCCCAGTCTTTTCCAATGGCCGATACATTAGAATAGTCTTGTCAGAGCCCTTTCCAGTTGTGATTGATTTGACTTTAACTTTCAGTGCATACGACAATTTAAAATCCCTTCATTTTGAAATATACGGCGATTCTGGACATATAGAATATTTGTTGTTGATTTAGGTTCAACACGCCGCTAGCGTCGTGTGCTAACTATCAACACGACACCATCTGCTTTAGCCAACTTTTCTGTTCAGTATAGGCTTAACATTGTGCTAGCACAGTGTGATATCTGTCAACACGACGCATCTTGACTTGACCCATTCTTTCTACTTTATTGTAAGCTTGACACAGCTAGTGTTGTGTGTTGTCAACACGATGCTTTCTTATTCTTCTTTGACTCTGTGCCACCTTCAGTTTAGATGATACATATTACTGTGTTAGCATCGTGTGTTGTACATTAACACGATGGTATCTGACTTATCTTCTTTCTTCATGTGCTACCTTGATATCACGACGCTTTATAACTTGGCCATTCTTTTGTCTAGCTTCACGAATCTTTATCATGACGCTTTTTAACTTGGCCATTCTTTGTTCTAGCGTCGTGTGCTATTTTATTCACACGATGCTTTTACTCTGCGCTTGTTTTAGTTCTCTTTAAATCTGAATTGTTTCTATCGTCTTGGTTCCTCGATGACATTTCAAGTGATCTTGACGATAATTGTCTTAGTCAATTTCTTCCTTCAAATAAATGCTTTAAGATATATGTAGTATACTTCTAAGACGATATGAAGGTTGATGTGAGTTTACAAGATGATATTGTCTTGGAGCTTAAGGTCTTCAAGATAATATCGAGACCTTCACTTGACGATATTTAAGCTTACCAAGACGATATTTGCCTTAGTAAAATTCCGATCTTCTCAACTCAAATCTTTTGCTTCAGCTCACTTGATAGACCTTTATACTTGATGATTATGTGTTAGTAACAAGTCCAATATAGTATAGATCATAGGTTGACATGGTGTTTTGCACAATAAGAGATTACATTTGCAAAACTATGTTTGATGACACTAAGTCTAGCCATATGTTAGACATGCACTATCTAGTACCTGAAAGCAATAATATAGAACAAACATGTCAAATACAAAGTGTCTTTATCTTTGACTTGAGGACTTCTTCAAATCAGGAGCACTGTGGGTAGTGTTCCCAATAATCTCTCCATATTTGAAGAGGTCAGAATCCAGTCAATGATAAAGATCATATAGAGAATAAAAGTTAGTTAAGCATTTTCTTTGCGACTACACTCTCTTCATTCTCTTTCCTTATCTTTTAGATTATTTTTTTGCTATAATATCTTCTCTCCCCTTTCTGACATCTTCATGGAACAATTATTCAGTCCCACATACTTAGCAGCTTCCTTGTCAATATTATACTAATAAGTCCTCTTGGACTTTCAACCTAATTTGTACAGTCACTTCAACCTTTTAGTTCTTACTAGCCATTTCAATATCTTGAGATGGCAATTCAATATGAGGCTCTCCCTCAACAAGGGTATTACCAATCTCCTTCCTCTCCCTCAACTGAGGCACATCTCCCTCAGTTTGAGCAGGTTTACTTCAGATTAATTCATTCAGTAATCTAAAATTTTATGGCTAGTCAGCTTACTAAGTAGTAAGTTACATACTTATTTAGAGTCCTATCATCTACTTATTGACTTAAAACAATGATTTGGAAGTTGTAAATAATTGACAACAAAAACTATATTAACATTTACAGTATTCAAGCACAATAAATTAATCAACAACATTTGAGCACAGGTAGAGTATATATGAATGGGAAGAATATATATATATATATATATATATATATATATGAAGATTCAAGCATTTTTAGAACATCAACAATATATTATAAATAGATCAAATATTTTTAACAGATTAACAACAACATTTGCCCATCAGAATCATTAAATTCCTAGTCCTTAATCACAACCCCTCCCCTGGCTCTCTTGGCTTTCTTCTCTCCTCCTCTTGTTTCTTTAGCTTTTGCATTGTATATGATTCCTTGAGGTTGGGATGATATCTTGGTGGTTCAATAGCATCCTCTGGAAGTTTGCCAACATGTTTGTCTTTCTTGAAAGATCTATTTACTTCCTCTTATTTTTCAAACTTATCCCATTCATGTGCACTGTAGAGCTTTCCTCTATAAGTTCTTTTTAGCTTGATATGATCTGTTGGAACATAGTTCAACCCTATTACTGATTTGGGCTAGGATGTCTATTTCTAGGTATAGGATTTGTTTTGACCTATCATGTATAGTATAAGGGTCATAGGCTAAGTCTAGAAGATATTTGAAGATCAGCTAAGTCAAGGTGTTCGACGAACTTTGAACACGTTCGACGAATTCAGAATCCGTTCGACGAACTTGGTTCGACGAACTCCAAAGATCGCTTTGACGAAAGTTTCTTCTTGTTCGATGAACTTCCCAATTTAAGTTCGATGAACTTTCCCTCAGGTCAACGAACTTCTTCAGAGTTTCTATATTCAGTGACCTCTTCTATTTCAGAGTATTATTTTGGAGTTATCCTCAGGATTTCTTATGAAGGCTGAACAGCTGTTCTCATTATAATATCAGTCAGTTAGTGCAGTATTTTCTATCAAGATTTTATGACCGTTGCTGCATTAATTAAGGGTTGCGTGCATATTATTCTATAAGGCAGATTGCAAGTTTCAAGGAATTTAATATATTGGTATTCCTTTTCTGTCAGAGGCAAATCCTTCCTTTTTGTCTCATTCCTTTCCAGCCCTGTTGGAAATTTGAAAGAGGATCAACTCTCTCCCGTCCAGAGATTATCTTTTCTATTTATTCTAGAGAATGACACAGATACAGATATATATAGATAATCTTTTGCTACTGAGTTTTTATTCCTCTCAAGAACTCTCTCTGATTTTCTCTGAAGTCTTCATCTTCTCCAGACGCATACTCTTAATCTCTAGGAATCATCTGCATCAATTCCTTCTAGAGAATTTTTGCTGGAGATACTCTGAAGATCAAGAAGACCTACACCCTGAGCAGATTTTCTCTCCTGTTTTTCTTACTCTTATTCACAGGGGGATATCTGACAATCATTCAACAATCCACTAGTCTTCTCTGTTGTTAGAGAAAAGAGAAGACACCATCATCTTTATATACTTTTATTTTATAACTGTGTACAGGGTTGTAACTCCCTTCAAAAGTTGATTTTTGGTTTTGAGCACCTGATCAAAAGCTCTGTGGTGGTTTTGAGCACCTGATCAAAAGCTCTGTGGTGAAGGCTCACCTGATCAAAAAAGGGCCTTAGTGGATTTCCTACCAGGGTGGTAGAAGAGTAGATGTACCCAAGTTGATTGGGGAACTACTATAGATCCTTGTGTCCTCTGTGTTTGCCTTTATTATTTGTGCTGTGTTGTGTGTGCTGTGTTTTAGTTTGTGTTTATATTTGTGCTGCACTCACTTACACATATACTTAGATAACTCAAATTGTTCCCTACAGATTTGTTTAAGCTAAGTGAAATTATTTTAAAATACTCTATTCACCCCCCCCCCTCTAGAGTAATCTTGATCTATCCCCACTTTCAATTGGTATCAGAGCTTGGGTTGGTTGTTATAGGCTAACACCTGGACCAACAGGTCTGATAGATCTAGACTACTTTAAAGCTTTTTTTTAGCCATGGCACAGAACAAAGAATATTCAAGCACAAGACCTCCTATGTGCAATCTGAACAAGTTTGCACTATGGCAAGCAAGGATCAAACTTTACATGAATTCTATTGATGAGGAAATTTTTAATTCTATTTTGACAGGACCTCCAACTGCATCAACCTCAACAACAACAGACACAACTGCTGTCCCTCCTCCAGAATGGACAGAAACACAAAAGAAACAGAAAACTGCTGATGCAAAGGCCATGAATATCTTGGCACAAACCATGTCTGATGACATATTTCAGAAGGTGGTTGGCTGCACCTCTGCCAAAGAAATTTGGGACTCCCTCACAAGAATGGTGGCAGGATCAGCAGATGAGAGATTGGACAGAAGATCACATTTGATCTCCCAGTACGAGAATTTCAAAAAGGGAGAATCAGAGACTGTTGCAGAGATGTACAACAGACTCAGCCTCATTATCAATGAGCTGAGAACCCTGGAGAAAGTGATCACAGTCACTGAAATTAATGACAAGATCCTGATGTGCTTCCCTAGCACATGGGATACAAGAATCTGGCCAATTAAAGATGCCAGAGGACTAAGTGAGATTACAACTGAGAATCTCCTTGGGAAGCTCAAATCTTATGAGCAGCTGATAAAGAGCAGAGAAGCAGAAGCCTCTCCATCTTCATCCTCAAAGAAAGAGAAGAGCATTGCCTTTCAGGCAACAGAGGAAGAAGACAAGATTGGTGATCAGGAGATGCTGAGTCTCTTAGCAAAGAGATTTTACAAGATGGCAAGGAAGGACTTTAGAAGAAAGTCCAACAGGCACAATGAAAAGCCAAGGTATGATAAAACTCCATCTAAAGAAATAATATGCTTTGGTTGCAGGAAACCTGGACACATCCTCACTGAGTGTCCAGAAGCTCACAAGAAAAGTAGGAGAAAAGAGAAGGAACACTCCAGCAAACACTCATCAAAAGGCCACAAGAAAAGAGAAAAAGTCATTGTTGCTGAAACCTGGAGTGACACTGAATCTGAGTCATCCTCCAGTTCCAGTGATGAGGAGAAGGAAGCAGAAGACAAGGAATTCTGCATGATGGCAATCAATGCCTCCTCATCAAATGACAACTCAGATGATGAATCTGAAGCTAATGGGGATGAGGTAATTTCCAGTTTTGATTTTCATTCAGAACAGTTTAAAGATGACTTTAAACAGTTGTGTAAAGATATGATTAGATCAGAGAAAGAAATTATTTCTCTGAGAGACAAGTTAGCTAAGATGGATGGAATTTCCACTGAAAACACTAAGCTCAAAAATGAGCTAAGGATTTCCAAGGAACAAGTGAGTTCTCTAGAAACACAGCTAACTGAGGCCAAGCAGCTAGAAAATTCTCTAAATGGGAGAAGTCTCAAGCTGATGGATATCACAAGCACAGTGAATGCCAGGCTGAATGGCAAACTGGGCTTGGGGGCATCATCTAATCAACCTCTTCTTTTGAAGAAGAATATGTTATCTACTCCAGTAAAATTTGTATCTGAAAAAGGGAAAGAAGCAATACAAGACACAGGAAAAATTCCTGAAACAAATATTGCTCAAGCAAGTTCGTCGAACGGCGATCGACGAAACCAACAGGTTTTGTCGAACACAGATCGACAAAAACCAAGGCCTGAATCTAAGCAAAAAACTTGCTGCAGACAGGGCTCGACGAATGCCACATATTTCGTCGAACCAGATCGACGAACACAACAAAGTTCGTCGAACGCCAATTTTACTAAGGACAGACAACATACATCCTCTTCTAAACTGAAGAATTCCTTTAGTGATTGGATTATCCCTCCTAGAAGATATCACCCTCTAGGTTATCATAGTCAACCTGTTGTCTCATATATTTCTACATTTCAAGGTTACAAGAAGCAACCCAAGGTAACCTGGGTTAAGAACACCTAACCCTCCTTATATTGCAGAAAAAGAACTATCCTACCACAGAGGAACAGTGGTACTTGGACAGTGGATGCTCAAGACATGACAGGAACAAGAGCCAAATTAATCAACTATAAGGCAAAGGTTGGACCAAGAGTGCTTTTTGGAGATTCCAATTGGGGACAAACAGAAGGCTATGGATCAGTCCAGATTGGGACAATCACATTTAAAAAGGTAGCCTATGTAAGTGGACTCAAACATAACCTCATCAGCATAGGTCAACTATGTGATGAAGGATATCAAGTATGCTTCAACCAATCTAGATGCATTATCTTTTCTGAAAATAATATTGTTATTTTAGGAAATAGACAAGGTAATGTTTATTTAGTAAATTTTGATTCAGCCAAACCTGAGATCTGCTTGTTTAACCAAGTCAGTAAAAATACTGATTTGTGGCATAGGAGACTAGGTCATGTAAACCATAGGAACCTAGCCAAGTTATCAAAGGGCAACCTTGTCAGGGGACTACCTTCTGGATCATACAAGAAGGAAAAGCCTTTGCAGGGCATGTCAATTGGGAAAGCAGACTAAGAGCAGCTTTAAGTCACTATCTAAGAGTGATTCTCCTAGGATTTTGTACTTGCTGCACTTAGATCTTTTTGGACCCCTTCCCATACACAATTTGGGAGGTAAGTCTTACATTTTAGTTATTGTTGATGACTTCTCTAGATTCAGTTGGGTATTCTTTCTGAGAAGCAAGTCAGATAACTTCAAGGTTCTTACAGACTTTCTCAGGAGCATCAAGATTGAGTATTCTACTCAGATTGCATTGATCAGAAGTGATCATGGCACTGAGTTTGAATCTCTTCTGATGAGAGAATTCTGTGAGAAGGAAGGTATCAGGCAATGCTTTTCAGCTCCTAGAACTCCTCAACAAAATGGGGTAGCTGAAAGGAAAAATAGAACACTGATTGAATCTGGAAGAACATTGCTTGCAGATGCTGTTTTGCCCCAATCCTTTTGGGCTGAGGCTGTCAGCACAGCAAACTATGTTTTAAACAGAAGTTTAATTCATAAACAAAAGGGCAAGACACCTTATGAACTGCTTAAAGGGAAGAAGCCTAGAGTAAATTACTTTAGGGCTTTTGGCTGTAAGTGCTTTATTCATAATAATGACAAGAATTACCTAGGAAAATTTGAAGCAAAAGCTTCAGATGGCATTTTTGTTGGTTATTCAGTTAGCAGTAAGGCTTACAGAGTATTTAATAAATCCTCTTTTAAAATAGAACAATCTATTCATGTATCTTTTGATGAAACTAACTTGAGTTGCAAGGAGAGAAATATCTCTACCTCACAAGATGCACAGGTACCAATTCTCTGTGAGAAGTTAGATAATCTAACTCTACAGAAAGAGGATTTAATAAATCCTTCTCTATTACCTAATGAGGACAGTGAAGAAGAATGTCCTATTGCACCAACATTGGGTACAACAAATATTCCTACAAATCTTGAGGCTGTTAATGCTGAAGTTCAGGAGGACATAGAAATTCCTCATAGAGAAAATAAACAAGCTCAAGGAGAAGCTATTTTCCCTACTGATTATGTCAACATAAGAGATCACCCTAGATCTCAAGTAATTGGTGACATCTCAGTGGGTGTGCAAACAAGAAATCAACTAAATCAAAATAATTTGCACACCTGTTTCCTCTCTCAAATTGAACCTCAATCCATCAAAGATGCAGAGCAAGATCCCAACTGGATTACTACTATGCAAGAGGAATTAAATCAATTTGAAAGCAACAAAGTATGGGAACTTGTTCCAAGACCCAAGAATCATCCAGTGATTGGCACTAAATGGGTATTCAGAAATAAATTGGATGCTCAAAGAGTCATAGTCAGAAATAAGGCAAGACTAGTGGCTCAAGGATACTGCCAAGAGGAAGGCATAGACTATGATCAGACTTTTGCACCTGTAGCAAGGCTGGAAGCAATTAGAATATTCCTAGCATTTGCTGCATACAAAAGATTCAAGGTATTTCAAATGGATGTTAAGAGTGCCTTTCTAAATGGAGATATCAAAGAAGAAGTATATGTGAACAACCACCAGGTTTTATTTCTCCAACTCAACCCTCTTATGTTTTTAGATTACATAAAGCTTTGTATGGTCTCAAACAAGCTCCTAGAGCATGGTATGAGACCCTTTCAAACTTTCTTTTGGAAAATAAGTTTTCTAGAGGCAAAGTAGACCAGACACTGTTTCTTAGAAATCATAAATCTGAAACCCTATTGGTACAAATATATGTAAATGATATAATATTTGGTTATATTGACTCTGAGTTATGCAAAAGATTTTCAAATCTAATGCATTCAAAATTTGAAATGAGCAGTATGGGAGAACTGTCTTACTTTCTTGGTTTGCAAGTTAAGCAAACAACAGAAGGCATCTTCATATCCTAATCTAAATATGTTAAAGAGCTTGTTAAAAGATTTGGGATGTCAGATGCCTCCCCCATGAAAACTCTCATGCCTTCAAATGCAGCTGTTGGCACTGATGAATCAGGAATACCTGTTGATCAGAAAGTCTATAGAGCCATTGTGGGATCTCTTTTATACTTAACAGCCAGCAGACCAGATATCATGTTTGCCACATGTATTAGTGCTAGATTTCAGGTAAATCCTAAAGAATCTCACTATATTTTATTAAAAAGGATTTTAAGATATATAAAGGGTTGTCCAGATCTAGGACTCTGGTATCCTACAGAATCAGGATTTGAGTTAACTGGATACTCAGATGCTGATTATGCTGGATGCAGAATAGACAGGAAAAGCACCTCAGGGACTTGTCAGTTCCTTGGAGATAAGCTTGTGTCCTGGTTTTGTAAGAAATAAACCTCTGTGTCTACATCAACTGCAGAAGCTAAATACATAGCAGCTGGCAGTTGCTGTTCACAAATTTTGTGGATACAGAACCAGCTCCTAGACTATGGTTACAATCTAAATAATTCCAAGATCTCTTGTGATAACACCAGTGCAATATCAATAACACAAAATCCAGTACTCCACAGTAGAACTAAACATATTGAGATCAGACACCACTTTATCAGAGATAATGTGGAGAAGGGAAAAATATGTTTAGACTTTATACCAACTGATTTGCAGAGAGCTGACATCTTCACCAAGCCTTTGGATGAAAAGAAACATCAATTCTTTCTAAATCAGCTTGGAATGATAAATGGGGAGTCAATCTAATTGGCAAAGTTTTCTACCCAACAAAATTTTTCAAAATATTAAGATTCAGAAAATTCGTCGAATGCGTTCGACGAACGACATCTTTTTCGTCGAATGAGGCCGACAAACTGGTCAGGATTTCCCTATAAAGGTCTGAAGAATTTTCGTCGAACTCGATCGACGAAGTCTCGATTTCGTCGAACCCGATCGACGAAATCTTTGACGCTCCATCTTCCTTACAAAAGAAGTTTTGAAAAGTAATTAGTCGAACGAGATCGACGAAATATTTGATTCGTCGAACGGGATTGACGAAAGACAACTTTTTATCTCCCCACTTTCGTCAAATGGGATTGACGAAAGACAGCTTTTTATCTCCCGCTAACACGTGTCTTCTCGTCAAATCCGTTCCGCGCAAACCCTCGTCTTCGCCGAACCCTAATATTTAATCTTTATTCTGTCTGGATTCTGTCTTTTGCGCTCTCAAACTCTTCGTCTCCCTCCAGTTCCCTTTGCACTTGATCGTTTTTCTTTCTTTGCAGGAACAATGTCGATCACTGCTGGAGTCCTCGCCTCAATAAAGTTCGATACGGGATTCGATATTGATCTGGAATCATTTGCCCAGCCAGGAGAAGGCTTCACAAACATTCTGAATCTCTTTGAAGACCCAAAGTTGTGCAAGTTTATGACTTGCCGGCCCAAGATTCATATCAATGAGATAAAGGAATGGGCATTCACTTCTGAGATTCGAAATGGCACAGAAATTGCAGGAAAGGTTTCAGGGAATGAAGTTGTTCTGAGTGTTTCTGTTTTGTATGAGATATTTGAATTTGAAAATGGAGATGATGTTTTGGAACTCACTGAGGAAGAGTTCAATCTGATGCTGGACAGGATGGGGTACTCTGGGAGTAACCCTAAACATCTTCTTAAACGTGATTTTGCAGTAGAATACACCTTCCTGGCAGATGTTGTGGGAAAGGTTCTGATGGGGAAGAGCTCAGCACATGACTACATAAACAGGCAGCAATTTCTAGTCATGAGTACTTTGATTGAGAAGAGGCACATCAACTGGGGTCTGACTCTGTTTGATTCCATCAAAAAGAAAGTGACCTCAAGGAATGTAGGCTATGGAAGGATTCTGGGAATCTTCCTTCAGGCCAAGTGTCCAGCCCTCTCAGTTTCTACTGCTGTTGGTATTAATGCCTCAAAGAAACTGACTCCCCTTCTCTTCTTCCTCCTCCTGTCTCACAGACTCTTCAACATTCTGAAGAGCCTGCCTCCTCTTCTCTTTCTCCTCCTCCTCCAGAAAACCTCTCCACTCCTCCTCCACAAGACACTTCCATTCCAGACTTTTCTCAGGATGAAATCCCATCAGATTTCACTCCTCCTCCTCCTCCATCCACTTCTTGTGCTCATACCACATCTTCCATCCCTTCTTCTTCTTCTTCTCACCCAACTCCAGATGTACTGGTTGTGGATGTCTCACAAATAGCCACCCAGGTGTTTGGTCACATAGATTCAAAATTACAGGAGCTTATTGATCATAGTCTGGCCCCAGTGCATTCTAAGCTTGATCTTATTCTCTCTCAACTTGCTCCTCTCTCCTCTTCCTCTTTCCCTTCATCTGGCGGCCCAGGCTCTAGTTTCCTAGAGTCTAGGCAGGGGGAGATGTTCCAGGATGAAGCTCCAGAGGTAGTAGTTCCTGAAGAGCAAGGGTCAGACCTAGCTGATGTCAACACAGTCTTGGTCTCCCTGGCTCAAAGCACAGAAGGTGCTCCTCCTCCTCCTCCAGAAGTTCCTCCCAGCAGTTATTTCAAATCCACCCATCTAGTGGATCAGATTCTGCAGCTTACCATTCAGTCCCTCTACTCAGACCCATCTTCCAAAGAATCAGCTGAAGACCTCTCTAAGGCCATTGTCTGCTATTCCCTAGACTTGGAAGCCAGGCATGGAGATTTGCTAGTGTCTCCAGTTCCAGAGCCAGTTATTTCTAAGGCAGATCAGGAACCTGCTGTTCCTGAACAGGCAGTTCTTGATGAACAGATGCCTGATGCCTCTGCCTCTGCCCCTTCCTCTTCTGAGCCTGCTGCTGCTGTCAAGAATGTTGATGATGATTTAGAGAAAAGAAGGATTGAAGCATACAAGGAAATTGATGAAATGTATAAGAATGTGCCTTCATCTTCAAATTCTGATGATGATGATGACAGTGATGATAGTGATGCCAAAATCAAATCCAAGAAAAGAAAAGCTCCATGCAAGAAGCTGCCAGCCCCTTCCAAAAAGCCTGATAAAAATGGCATTCCCTATTATGTGCAGAAAAATCTCAAGCCTCATAAAATAACTCAACCTTGGATGCAATTCTCCAAGAATGAGTTGAAGAGAAGGAAGCTTGAAAGAAGATACCAGAAGGATCACCCTGCTATGTTCAAGAAACCCCCTCCTCCTCCACCTCCTCCAGGTGCAGGCTCTGCAGGAGGACTTTCTTCCACATCCAGGACATCTCAGTCTGCTGGCTCCAAGCCATCTGGTCAATCCTCTTCTTACAGGGAAGGAAGATCTTCAGGCTATCAGGTTTATGAAAGAAAGCACAACCAATTATCTGAATAAGAAATCGAAGATAAGGAAGCTGAAGATAAAGCTGAAGCAGATAGATTGTACAATATGGCAAGGTTTAGAGAGTATGTTGCTCTATCTCAGATGAAAGAGGCCAGAGAAAAAGGTATGGATACCTCTCATATTTCTACCATATCTCCCTATAGAGAACAGGAATTTCAACAGTACCAGGTGAAGAATATGTTCAACACTTCTGCCTACATGAGTCTCCACCCAGAGGCTGTTCTGCCAACTATTTCCAAGAAGGTAACACTGGGTGGTAAAGACTGTAAGCTAAGCAGAAGGCAATCTGAAGATACTAGCAGGAAAATAATCTTCAAGAAGTCATCTTCAGAGGACAGGAATCCTTAAAATTCTCTCTCTGGTTAATTAAGTCTTAATTATTCTGTGATGATATCTGCTTGTGACAATTGATTTATATCTGCTGAATTTCCTTTCTGTCAGATATTTCTACTATAATTCTGTTATGCATATTTTGATAAATGCTGTACATAGGATCCTAACCCAAATAGGGGGAGATTGTTGGAACATAGTTCAACCCTATTACTGATTTGGGCTAGGATGTCTATTTCTAGGTATAGGATTTGTTTTGACCTATCATGTATAGTATAAGGGTCATAGGCTAAGTCTAGAAGATATTTGAAGATCAGCTAAGTCAATGTGTTCGACGAACCTTGAACACGTTCGACGAATTCAGAATCCGTTCGACGAACTTGGTTCGACGAACTCCAAAGATCGCTTCGACGAAAGTTTCTTCTTGTTCGACGAACTTTCCCTCAGGTCAACGAACTTCTTCAGAGTTTCTATATTCAATGACCTCTTCTATTTCATAGTATTATTTTGGAGTTATCCTCAGGATTTCTTATGAAGGCTGAACAGCTGTTCTCATTATAATATCAGTCAGTTATTGCAGTATTTTCTATCAAGATTTTATGACCGTTGCTGCATTAATTAAGGGCTGCGTGCATATTATTCTATAAGGCAGATTGCAAGTTTCAAGGAATTTAATATATTGGTATTCCTTTTCTGTCAGAGGCAAATCCTTCCTTTTTGTCTCATTCCTTTCCAGCCCTGTTGGAAATTTGAAAGAGGATCAACTCTCTCCCGTCCAGAGATTATCTTTTCTATTTATTCTAGAGAATGACACAGATACAAATATATATAGATAATCTTTTGCTACTGAGTTTTTATTCCTCTCAAGAACTCTCTCTGATTTTCTCTGAAGTCTTCATCTTCTCCAGACGCCTACTCTTAATCTCTAGGAATCATCTGCATCAATTCCTTCTAGAGAACTTTTGCTGGAGATACTCTGAAGATCAAGAAGACCTACACCCTGAGCAGATTTTCTCTCATGTTTTTCTTACTCTTATTCACAGGGGGAGATCTGACAATCATTCAACAATCCACTAGTCTTCTCTGTTGTTAGAGAAAAGAGAAGACACCATCATCTTTATATACTTTTATTTTATAACTGTGTACAGGGTTGTAACTCCCTTCAAAAGTTGATTTTTGGTTTTGAGCACCTGATCAAAAGCTCTGTGGTGGTTTTGAGCACCTGATCAAAAGCTCTGTGGTGAAGGCTCACCTGATCAAAAAAGTGCCTTAGTGGATTTCCTACCAGGGTGGTAGAAGAGTATATGTACCCAAGTTGATTGGGGAACTACTATAGATCCTTGTGTCCTCTGTGTTTGCCTTTATTATTTGTGCTGTGTTGTGTGTGCTGTATTTTAGTTTGTGTTTATTTTTGTGCTGCACTCACTTACACATATACTTAGATAACTCAAATTGTTCCCTACAGATTTGTTTAAGCTAAGTGAAATTATTTTAAAATACTCTATTCACCCCCCTCTAGAGTAATCTTGATCAATCCCCACTTTCATGATCTCAGGCAGTCTGAATAATTTCTCTTGATTTAGGGCTCCACTACTCATAATTAAGTCTGCTTTCCATTTCTTCTCTAAACCTCTTCTTTCTTATTCCCTTTGCATCCTCTTCTGTAGACACTTCCTTTCCTTTGGATGAGATGGGGATTAGAGAGTTTACTTCACAGGGAACAACTAAAGGTACATTATCTAAAGGGTCATCATAGTTTTTTTTTTTTTTTAAAGGGTCATCATAGTTGATTGTTGATAAGTTCAGTGTCTCTCTTATTGTATTTGAGGTCCAGATGGCATGGTCACCACTGGCCTTGACCACTGATCTTTCTCCTTGGAGAACTTCCTCACTTATGTGTTGGCTCATAGACATTTCCATATCAGCAATTTTACCCTTCAACATGAAGATCCCATCAGAGAGAAGGTTCTTTGTCTCAAGCAGATGACCATCTAGAGTCTGACCGTATAAGTCTATTTTTTCAAGTACATTCATTTTGCTTTCTACTATCTTGGTTGTTGCAGCCTGGAAGGCATCTTGCAGATTCTCAGATGTTCTACATTAATTTTCAATAATATCAGTTAGACCCTTGTGGGTGAGTTCTAGCTATTAAGCAACATGGTTCACTGCTGGAGCTGCCCTCATAAAGAAATTTACTGTGTTTTCTCTTAAAATATTCATTTCAATTCTCAGCCCTGTTGTCTCACTTGACAAGTCCCTTCTCAAATCACTGACTGCATTATCCACATACTCTTCAAAGTGCCTTCTTTGATCATCCAATAGCATCTTGATTTGAATCAGCATGGAAGAAGATTACTCCTAAGGAACCTGTCCTTTGGAGGAGCTGGGATATTTTGATTCTTGATTTTCTCTCTTCAAGTGGATTTCTTTTAGAATATCAAGCACATCTGCCTCATCATACATTGAGGAAGGGGATCTTCTTTCAGCAACTTCATCCTGGTCCTGTTGGACTGACATTCCAAAGTGGATGACATCCTCAACCACTCGAATCATTTCCAATTCTTGAGACTCTTGGGTAGGGAGCTTAATATGAGATTCCCCCTCAGTACTTGTAATATCGTCAATGATCCTCCTTACAGTCATTAAGACCGAGATCACCTTCAAGCCTTCACCTCCATCCTTTTTACCCGGTTCTTTCTCCATCTCCCCCTGATCTAGAACACTCCTCTCAAAGTCATTCATCATTCCTTCATCCCCTGACATGTACACCTGTAGTGTGAAATCTTTATGAGTTGTCTCATCCTCTGAGGATGATAGATTAGGGTCATGGGCTTCTTTACTTGCATCGGAAGTGCTCAAACTCACTGTCCTAAGCCACAACAATCTTCTTTCTATTATCTTCCTTCTTTTTTCTTCTCCTCTGGATGTTTTGATATTACCTTCTCGCATCTCTCAAGGATTTTAATATCAATCCACTTCATATGATGAAGTTTGGTGCCATATTTCTTGTTGAGTCTCTCAGGGATGGTGTTCAGCAAGTACAAGGATATAATCCAGCCAAATCTTGGCATGTTTAAACTTTCTTAGATCTTCGAGAACAGCAGTTGGGACCAGTGAGTCTTCTTTATAAGAATTATTCTTGTCATTATCTCAAACATGCTTTTGGAAATCCTTACTTCATCTGAGCCTGACTTGCAGAGGAGAGCCTTATCAACTATATCAGATAACATCTTGCCTTTTTTATTAAGGTTTATTCTTAGAATAGATCCATGAGACTTATCTGAGTACCCACACCATCCTAGGGCCTCACTGATCTCGAGATCTGTCACCTCATCATCATTCTCCTCATCACTAAGCCTGGTCAGACGCAAGGCTTTGCTTATCCTTTTAGGGCTGACTTTAAGCTTCGTCCCCCCGATGTTTGTCTTTATCCCTTTTTCAGAGGTACTCATTCTTGCATTAGAGAAAAACTCAATTGCCACATTCTTCATTATCAGGGAGGGCTCACACAGAGCATACTCCAAGTTGTTCGCCTCCATCAAACGGATAATATATTTTATCTCATCATTTGCATCCTTGAATCCATCTCTCACCACTTCATAACCCATGTTGACGAGATCTCATTCCTTCTTCGGGGCCATTGAGATAGGAGTGGAGAGAAGAAGGAGCTGTTAAAATTTTTTATTTGAATCGTTTAGGAGTAAGCAGGAGTTGCATCAACTGAGTTAAAGCCAAACAACCACAATGCCACACAGCAACATAAGAAACTTTATTGAAACACAATCTTCATTTACATTGCGAGGCATACATGGCGAGACATGATTCATCAGAATCACGGAGATGAGAAGAACAAAACACACCAAAACAAATCTGACGGCTAGACAAGCTGAGACCGCACAGACCGCTTGACTACAGAAGTCGCCCGGCTTGACCTGAGATCGCACGAACAGAAACCGGACAGATTTCCAGCACTGCAATACCGCACCTCAGACCGCACGAACTGGAGCTTATTGGAATGAAGAACTGAAGCTGTCGCCAGACCGCAACTCAGATCGCCTAACCGTTGAAGGTCGCCTGATCGCTGAGCTTGCTGCGAACATCACAAGAACGAACATAAACCAGTTCACAGACAGACCGCTGCCGAACTATTTTATTCAAGCCGCTGGGAATCACTGTAAGACCCCCCTCCCGGAACACACGACACGGCCGAGGGGAGTCCTATGCCCAGGACAGCCGCCTTGTGGAAGCGCCAGCACACGAGCTAGCATCCCCCACAAGACGCCTATCCTGCCGGCCAAACCAACTGAACAGCGCCAACCCATCAATAAAAGAAAGCATTAAATCCATAGGTTCACAATAAGTAAATATGTCCAGAACAGTACAAAGAAGGCAGAAAGCTACACAAGCTCCTGCAAAACATCAGAGTATAAAACTAAATGCCCCAAGGGCTACAACTCAACCCGTGCTCACATCTGCCACAAACGGCAACCAAGGTACCAAAGTCACCAACCCTGCACACCTGACCTGTCTGGCCTCCTCCAGCACCGTGCACTGCTGCTCTAAGGAACACTACTAAAAAGAGGGACGTAGCAACCGTTAGTCAAAAAGACTAAGTGGCTTCCCATCCGCTCCCCCGGCGACTCCAAGGCACCGGGCGGAAGGAAAGGAAGAAAAGCTGCAATATAAGAAATAATATACAAAGTAGGTGACAGGAATGGTTGCATATACATGACGATTGTATAAGTACCCAAGTACTTGCAATAACACTAACTAACAGGTACATATATAAGCAAGTACTAGTAACAGAAAGCATAGGCAGAGTATCAATAAGCAAATACTAGTATTAGGAAGCATAAGCAGAGTATCAATAAGCAAGTACTAGTAACAGGAAGCATAAGCAGAGTATCACTAAGCAAGTACTAGTAACAAGAAAAATAAGCAGAGTATCGCACCTTAACTTATATGAATGCCCATACAAACTTATAAGTTAAGGTTTCCAATTTGGGACCCATCATATAAATGAGCCCATACTAATTTATATGATGGACCCGATGCGGTGCAATGCTATGATTTTGCAGAATGAATGCAATGCAATGATTATGATATGAAGACTCACCCATGCAATGTTGCTATGTCGACATAGACATTCAGTTCCCACTTTTTGAGGGTAGCTAACCACTCAGGCGCCCCCCGTCGTGGCCAGACGGTGGCAGTGGCACGGGCTTCGCCACTACTAGGAGGGTATGATCACTACCGGTCCTAGTCCTATGTATGCCTCGACGCTCTTGTTCATAGTGGAGTCCCTGCGTACTACCCTCATTCATGCGGAGTCTTCAAGAAGCGGTGGGGATCTATTGGGTAGATGGACACCAGGACATTCCAACCCAACCGGTCTGAGTCTAACTGCCGGCTTCTGTCGGTGTCACGACTAGCGAGCCCGTAGACCCGCCACAACCTATCCTCCCACGAGGATCTATTCGTATCCGTGTATCAACATACACCAGGACTTCTAATCCAAGTTCTTCTAAACCAACCGTGTACCTACGTAAACTAGGACTTCTAAACCAAGTCCTTCTAAACCATCCGTGTATCTACGCACACCAAGACTTCTAAACCAAGTCCTTCTAAACCAACCGTGTACCTACGTACACTAGGACTTTTAAACCAAGGGGCTATATTCAACCTTGTTACATAATATACAATAAAAGACAAGCCTATTTAACAAAGCATGATCCATCATCTTCCCCAAACATGAAGATCATTTCACCCCCTTTTTAAAATCCCCAAATATCATTCCCCTCACTCTCCCACAACGACCATGGGTTTACCCCAAATCAAATCCCATCTCTTCCGTTGAAGAGAAGAAATGATCCTTAGAACCTCGCGGCGAACGATGCCCTAATTTTGAGGTTCCGGCTTGGTCTTTCTAAGGAAACTCCATTACAGCTCACACGAGAAGCTCTCTTGAGTCTTCATCTCTCCTATTGTGATCTAAGAGACTAGCACCAAGGGAGAGGGGAGGAAGTCACCTGATTTCCGGACAACGTTCGCGGTTGTCTCCTCCGCGGCATGGCGGCAGTTGGCCAAGACTGATTAAGGGTCCTGATCCACAGAAATATCAAACATGTAATCAGTCAACATTACCCACTAAAAAAAGAAATGAACACAGCACAGCTGCCAGCTATACAAGAGTAATAATCAAAGCTAAAAAAAAGCTCTAGCCGACCACATAGGACTCACTTCCCCCAAATTTATCCTTTAATTTCAGCAACTACCTATAACCAGAATAAAAAGACCAACTAGTAAGAAAGAGAGAGAGGAGAGCTCACAATGATTTAGGAGAGAATTATCGAGGCTTTGCCTTCCCCCCGAATCACACCCCAAATCACCGTCATCTCTACCGGTGCATGCCATCCTTCGCAATATCTGTTACGGCATTATTTAAAATTAATAAGCATTCTATCGGGGTTGCATCACATCTATAGTGTTGACGTTGACTCCTAGGGGTGACTCAAACATCTAAGGATTTTCTTCATAAGGGACAGCAATATTGAATTAAAGGGAACAATAGAAAGTGGACTGCATCAGGAAGTCAAACAGCTCTTCCCGAATGAACTGCAGCACTGAAAGATTTAAGACAACCATGCCCAACAGCCTTATGAATTGCAGAAATTCAGCCATATACAAAACAACCTACAATAGGGATTCCCAAAACTAAATAGTTAACTGGAACTGCAGCAGCAAAACAGCAAAAATCCCCTCTTTTATAAATCAGTTTGTGACCACTAAGCAAAACAGAGATTGATTTCCCCCATTAAACTAAAGCAAAGCCAGTAAATAGAAATAGGAACAGCCGGCCAAGACCCATACATGACAGCAGCCCTTCAATGTACAGGTAATAAAACCATTTGTCCCCCATACTGACAAGAGGTGTAATAAAGGCTCAGCACAGCCATCAAGAATTCCCAATGAAACTGGGTCAAGATTAAGCAAGACAACAAAAGCCCACTCAAAAGGGAAAAGTGCTAGCAGTTGGCCGACAACTGAAAAGAGCAGCAGGCATCAGGCATCAGAAGAACAAGGAAAGCGCAGATATTAAGAGTTTAATCCAACTCTTACTAGCACAAAACAGGAGCAGCAATTGTTTATAATAGCCATGATAAATGAAAAGAGCAGCTGCTCACTTAGAACTCAAACATAGCCGGCCAACTACACAAACCAAGACCCTTCCTACAATAATCCCCTAAAGTAAGAGAAAACAAGGGCGACATTAAGTGAAAAGAAGGCTTACAGTGAACTACAAGAAGTCGGGCTCTGATTTTTGCACCAAACCGTAACTCGACTAAGCAGAGATCAAGGAAAGCCTCACGAACCACTGCTCCCTGCAATCCTTTAGAATTTCTGCCAGGTTTCGAAGAGCGAGAAGGGAGATATGATGAAAGAAAGGAAGAAGGCGATGCTGTAACCCTAGCTGTGACGGGAACGAGAGAGGAAAAAGGAAGAGTCGGCGGATTCCAATGAATGTCAAAACAAGATAGAACTTCTCGATTTATTTCCCCACCGCCTCATACCATGCCAGCCATAGCCTATTGGCAGCTCATCATAAGGCCACCTTATGCCCACATTTCGGTTCACATGTTAGCCAACACAAGGCCTCTAATAGCACCCCATTTCAGGTATAAGAAAACCCTTATTAGCACACCACATTAACTAGGAGGGAACATTTAATAGCCCACTAAATTCCTTTCTCTGATTTAAATCAAATAAACCTTTTTCTTATCCGCAGCCCATTTAAAGCCTCCAAATAGGGTAAGTAAATTAATCATCTCTTGTTGACCGTGACTCAAACCTGATCACCTCGGGGTCATAAAGCTTTTACCGAGTCCGAGTCAACCTCCGGTGACACAGCACACTCATGAGGGGCCTAGCGCGCACTGGGATGTTACAAATCCAATAAACGAAGAAACAATTTTGTCCCCGAAATTTAAGTTGAGGTTAGGAGGGTCTAGATTGTATGAGCGCTCTTGTCTTGTACAGTCATACGAATTAATCGTGACTCTCACTATTTTAACAATAGCTAATAGAAACTACACATAGCAGTCCCAAACAAAATAATCCATACTGGATGGGTATAAAGCAACATCTAAATCGGGATTTTATATAAGCAGTAGCCCCAAATAATTCAACAAGGATAGCTATATAGCAGCCCCAAAAAAAGAAAACATAAAACAGCAGTCAACAGCAAGGTACCCCCAAAACCCAAAACTGGTAGGAGATCGAGCAGCTGCAGTCTAACATTTTCCCCAAGAAAGAAAAGGAAACCTTCCTTCCATTATAACATGGACGGAATAACAGCAGCCACCAGCCCGGCAAAATTTTAGAAAATAAGTTCCTGGAAGGGTACCCCAAGCAGCCCCTTATAAAGAAATCATAACAGCAGCCCTCCATAAGGAAAACATAACAACAGCCCCTCCATACAGAATACTATAAGGCAGCCCCCATAGCAAACCAACAATATCCCAACCGGATTATATAGCAGCCCCCAACCGAAACCATATGAAGCAGCCCCCAAAACCAAATAAATATATATAGCATACCCCAAAAGAAAAACCCGACTGGATTCGGCTGGATTATTTATGTAGCAGCCCCAACAACATTGAAATGCCCAACTGATTTAAAAAGCATAGCAGCAGCCCTTATTTAGACAAGGAAAACAAAAGTGGCCCCTAGCATAGAGCATAGCAGCCCCCAATTAAAAAGTATAAGAAGCAACCCCAATAAATTTGTAAGTCTAGCCCAAGCACAAGTACGGCAACAGGGGTAAAACAAAACCCCAATATTTGCAAATCTAGCCCAAGCACAACATCCATATAGGAACCAGATGAATAAAAACTGAGGTAAGAAAGTAGTAGAAGAAGGAGAAGGGGGAGATGAAGAAGTTTTCTTGCAGTTTAAGTATAAAGCCACATAACCACCAAGTTTGACAATTTATAACCTTGCCACAACTTTGGGAACTAACAAGAGAGATTCCCAGGAAATTTAGCACCAAATTCCCAAACCCGTCAGGAATTAGGAAACGAACGTTCCGGGGAATCTAAGGTCTAATGTTTCCCAACCCAACTAGAGATTACAAAATAAATTTCCAGAAAGACTAGCCCGCCAAACTACCAAAACCTTTAGCTAGAGAAATGCGCAAATATTACAAACCTTCCAAATTTTCTGCTACCAAAATATGCAAGATTAGCCAAGTATAAAGGCAGAACTAACCAAGTGATCCAACCATATAACCATCCTGAGCTAGTCAATCATAACCCAGTGTATAACCAAGATAACCCACAATAGGATGATAGTCGGAACTAGGACCACTGCTACCACCCCAAAATAGATGTTAACCAAAATTTGGAGAAAAGCTGCTAGCATAATCCAACATAACTATTAACAGAAACTTGGAGAGACCCACTAGCATATTGCTGATATTTCAAGCGTTGAATTTCATTTTATCATGGATTTAGCTATGCTGCCCGTTACTGGAACAAGTAAAAACTCAAAACCGAATTCCATCCACTTATCCTTCAAATTTAACAATTTGCTAGCCTCGCAAAGTCGTCGAGAGCTAGCAAGGGAAATTCCCAGGGATCTTGGCCTCTAATTCCCCCGACTTGCCAGGAATTAGAAACGAAATTCCCGGGGAATTAAGATCTGGTTCCTCACACCGATAAGGATTTGCAAACAAGGCTCCATGAAACTTAGCCGCAAAACCAACCGCACCTTTGTTTAACTAGGATCCGGCAAACTATCCGTCTTCTAATTATTGGTATGAATACCTATCCGGGACCCCGATCAAATTTCCAACAACGACAAGTGCAAAGAATAACAAGGGCATAGTATGGCCGCATATGATTTAGCCGAGACATAATCAGAAGGGGCCAAAATGAACCCAGCAAACAGCCCCACCAAAAGTAGGAGCCCATGGTTCAGTAGCAAGAGAGGTCCAAGATTTGCTATCAGCACACACACACACTTATATATATAAAGATATGAGCCCTAATGAAATTATATAACAGCGGCCCCCCAATTAGAACAATACTTAAGAAGCAGCCTAACATAATTCCAGACTGAACTACAAAGTCAGCCCCTAAATAAAGACCAACTAGAATATATATATAGCTGCCCAAATGAAATCAACACCCCAACTGGGTACTACACGTATTTATAATGCGATTGTAAGAATTTGTCGACTTAACAAATCACGTAACAATGCCTTAGCACCATGGGTGCTACCATTTCGTATTCTTTATCTTTAATTGGAAGCTTGTAAACACACCTCTTTGATCACCAATCGATACAATTCCCACTTAACAAACTTTAAGGCGTCCCCCAAAATTTGTCATGCGGTCGTCAGATCAACCTTTGATCCTTGAGAGACATTACAACGCTACGTTACAGTTTACTTCTCTGCATAGCCTTCATTTAGAGTGAAGACCTGCTCATCCTTAAGGTACTCACCTCTATTACTCTGGGAGTGAACTCACCGTAAACCAAAACATGGTGTTCAGTCATCCCCCTTGCTTAAGATGAACTCATTCATCAAGGAGTGCCAAATTCCAATATCAATGGCTTGTAACGACTTAAATGGGAAAAACTCATTGTAGCAAGGCTAAGTGAAGCAGGCCACAAAGATTTTTGGCTCCTGGTAGAATCCCAATTGGCCCATCTGCTAGGCCAATAAATGAAGGGACAAGCCCCCGTACGTTTTTGGACTAAATTTCATCCACCGCCCATATGGTACATTCATCTCACGTATGGGCACAAACCTTAGGGGCATATCTTCCTCGACTTGGAGTTCTTACCCTATAGAACCACGTATCGACGCACTTATATATCAGCCATGATGTAGAAATTCAAATTTTTACGGCGAAGACCAAGCTGCATTTCATTGTAATGAGAGCATGTACCAATAACATCCAATTACCCGGTACATAACTAGCCCAATAAACGAAGAGATAAGCCCCCATATCTCTTTGACTGAGTTTCTTTTACCACTAATATAACACATTCGCCCCACAATGAGCCTTCTCTGGATCCAAATTCTTATCATACAGTATAAAAGACATGCTTGGTGGTCTCTTACTAAGCTGATGATAAATTTCAGGCACCAATCTCATTTAAATTGCCCTAAAATTTTGGGTAAGGTGATAATATTACTCCATATCTAGGATAGAAATCTCAGGGTGTGAGTCTCTAGCATCTACACTCACATTAAACTCTTCCCATAATCATTTGCGGTCACTTATTGCTTGGCCACATCATCCCCGAGATCGGTATAAGGCTAAGGTATGTCACGACATATCCTGCTAAGTCGACCAAAATGGTATCCCAGTTAGGTTGGCACTTCCTATAGGAAAAAGCAGACATACTTAATGTGAATCACCCCTGGGCACACCACCGCTTCCGCTGCATCAGTTTGTCCTCAAACTGATTTAGCTAGCAGGTGTGGCCTAGTGGTTTAATGGACTTCTTTATCTCAGGATCGTTGCAAGCTGATACCATTTGTAAGACCCCCCTCCCGGAACACACGACACGGTCGAGGGGAGTCCTATGCCTAGGACAGCCGCCTTGCGGAAGCGCCAGCACACGAGCTAGCATCCCCCACAAGACGCCTATCCTGCCGGCCAAACCAACTGAACAGAGCCAACCCATCAATAAAAGAAAGCATTAAAGACATAGGTTCACAATAAGTAAATATGTCCAGAACAGTACAAAGAAGGCAGAAAGCTACACAAGCTCCTGCAAAACATCAGAGTATAAAACTAAATGCCCCAAGGGCTACAACTCAACCCGTGCTCACATCTGCCACAAACGACAACCAAGGTACCAAAGTCACCAACCATGCACACCTGACCTGTCTGGCCTCCTCCAGCACCGTGCACTGCTGCTCTAAGGAACACTCCTAAAAAGAGGGACGTAGCAACCGTTAGTCATAAAGACTAAGTGGCTTCCCATCCGCTCCCCCGGCGACTCCAAGGCACCGGGCGGAAGGAAAGGAAGAAAAGCTGCAATATAAGCAATAATATACAAAGCAGGTGACAAGAATGGTTGCATATACATGACGATTGTATAAGTACCCAAGTACTTGCAATAATTCTAACTAACAGGTACATATATAAGCAAGTACTAGTAACAGAAAGCATAGGTAGAGTATCAATAAGCAAGTACTAGTAACAGGAAGCATAAGCAGAGTATCAATAAGCAAGTACTAGTAACAGGAAGCATAAGCAAAGTATCACTAAGCAAGTACTAGTAACAGGAAAAATAAGCAGAGTATCGCACCTTAACTTATATGAATGCCCATACAAACTTATAAGTTAAGGTTTCCAATTTGGGACCCATCATATAAAAGAGCCCATACTAATTTATATGATGGACTCGATGCGGTGCAATGCTATGATTATGCAGAATGAATGCAATGCAATGATTATGATATGAAGACTCACCCATGCAATGTTGCTATGTCGACATAGACATTCAGTTCCCTCTTTTCGAGGGTAGCTAACCACTCAGGCGCCCCCCGTCGTGGCCAGACGGTGGCAGTGGCACGGGCTTCGCCACTACTAGGAGGGTATGATCACTACCGGTCCTAGGCCTATGTACGCCTCGACGCTCTTGTTCATAGCGGAGTCCCAGCGTACTACCCGCATTCATGCGGAGTCTTCAACACGCGGTGGGGATCTATTGGGTAGATGGACACCAAGACATTCCAACCCAACCGGTCTGAGTCTAACTGCCGGCTTCTATCGGTGTCATGACTAGCGAGCCCGTAGACCCGCCACAACCTATCCTCCCACGAGGATCTATTCGTATCCGTGTATCAACATACACCAGGACTTCTAATCCAAGTCCTTCTAAACCAACCGTGTACCTACGTACACTAGGACTTCTAAACCAACTCCTTCTAAACCATCCGTGTATCTACGTACACTAAGACTTCTAAACCAAGTCCTTCTAAACCAACTGTGTACCTACGTACACTAGGACTTCTAAACCAAGGGGCTATATTCAACCTTGTTACATAATATACAATAAAAGACAAGCCTATTTAACAGAGCATGATCCATCATCTTCCCCAAACATGAAGATCATTTCACCCCCTTTTTAAAATCCCAAATATCATTCCCCTCACTCTCCCACAACGACCATGGGTTTACCCCAAATCAAATCCCATCTCTTCCTTTGAAGAGAAGAAATGATCCCTAGAACCTCGCGGCGAACGATGCCCTAATTTTGAGGTTCCGTCTTGGTCTTTCTAAGGAAACTCCATTACAGCTCACACGAGAAGCTCTCTTGAGTCTTCATCTCTCCTATTGTGATCTAAGAGACTAGCACCAAGGGAGAGGGGAGGAAGTCACCTGATTTCCGGACGACGTTCGCGGTTGTCTCCTCCGCGGCATGGCGGCAGTTGGCCAACACTGATTAAGGGTCCTGATCCACAGAAATATCAAACATGTAATCAGTCAACATTACCCACTAAAAAAAGAAATGAACACAGCACAGCTTCCAGCCATACAAGAGTAATAATAAAAGCTAAAAAAAAGCTCTAGCCGACCACATAGGACTCACTTCCCCCAAATTTATCCTTTAATTTCAGCAACTAGCTATAACCAGAATAAAAAGACCAGCTAGTAATAAAGAGAGAGAGGAGAGCTCACAATGATTTAGGAGAGAATTATCGAGGCTTTGCCTTCCCCCCGAATCACACCCCAAATCACCGTCATCTCTATCGGTGGATGTCATCCTCCGCAATATCTGTTACGACATTATTTAAAATTAATAAGCATTCTATCGGGGTTGCATCACATCTATAGCGTTGACGTTGACTCCTAGGGGTGACTCAAACATCTAAGGATTTTCTTCATAAGGGACAGCAATATTGAATTAAAGGGAACAATAAAAAGTGGACTGCATCAGGAAGTCAAACAGCTCTTCCCGAATGAACTGCATCACTGAAAGATTTAAGACAGCCATGCCCAACAGCCTTATGAATTGCAGAAATTCAGCCATATACAAAACAACCTACAATAGGGATTCCCAAAACTAAATAGTTAACTGGAACTGCAGCAGCAAAACAGCAAAATCCCCTCTTTTATAAATCAGTTTGTGGCCACTAAGCAAAACAGAGATTGATTTCCCCCATTAAACTAAAGCAAAGCCAGTAAATAGAAATAGGAACAGCCGGCCAAGACCCATACATGACAGCAGCCCTTCAATGTACAGGTAATAAAACCATATGTCCCCCATACTGACAAGAGGTGTAATAAAGGCTCAGCACAGCCATCAAGTATTCCCAATGAAACTGGGTCAAGATTAAGCAAGACAACAAAAGCCCACTCAAAAGGGAAAAGTGTTAGCAGTTGGCCGACAACTAAAAAGAGCAGCAGGCATCAGGCATCAGAAGAACACGGAAGGCGCAGATAATAAGAGTTTAATCCAACTCTTACTAGCACAAAACAGGAGCAGCAATTGTTTATAATAGCCATGATAAATGAAAAGAGCAGCTGCTCACTTAGAACTCAAACATAGCCGACCAACTACACAAACCAAGACCCTTCCTACAATAATCCCCTAAAGTAAGAGAAAACAAGGGCGACATTAAGTGAAAAAAAAGGCTTACAGTGAGCTACAAGAAGTCGGGCTCTGATTTTTGCACCAAACCGCAACCCGACTAAGCAGAGATCAAGGAAAGCCTCACGAACCACTACTCCCTGCAATCCTTTAGAATTTCTGCTAGGTTTCGAGGATCGAGAAGAGAGATATGATGAAAGAAAGGAAGAAGGCGACGCTGTAACCCTAGCTGCGACGGGAACGAGAGAGGAAAAAGGAAGAGTCGGCGGATTCCAAAGAATGTCAAAACAAGATAGAACTTCTCGATTTATTTCCCCACCGCCTCATACAATGCCAGCCATAGCCTATTGGCAGCTCATCATAAGCCCACCTTATGCCCACATTTCGGTTCACATGTTAGCCAACACAAGGCCTCCAATAGCACCCCATTTCAGGTATAAGAAAACCCTTATTAGCACACCACATTAACTAGGAGGGAACATTTAATAGCCCACTAAATTCCTTTCTCTGATTTAAATCAAATAAACCTTTTTCTTATCCGCAGCCCATTTAAAGCCTCCAAATAGGGTAAGTAAATTTATCATCTCTTGTTGACCGTGACTCAAACCTGATCACCTCGGGGTCATAAAGCTTTTACCGAGTCCGAGTCAACCTCCGGTGACACAGCACACTCATGAGGGGCCTAGCGCGCACTGGGATGTTACAATCACCAAGGAAGAAGACCGCAACCTGCTGATCGCAAACCCGCGAACACAACAAACAGTCAGCTCGCTTTCGAGACCGCCCGACCTCAAAATGAGACCGCACGAATTAACCCAGGCTCAGTTCTTACAGTTCTCATTAGGAATGACGGGCCCAGCACCTCTATTTATAGGGGGTAGATGGATGTCATCACTGCACAGGAGAGATACAATCACCACCCGTCAGATCGTCGGCGGTCTCATAAGGCAGACCGCGCGATCAGACCTCTTGGACGATCATCCGACCAAGACGCAGATCAGCAGACAAGATCGCGCACAGGTCGCACGAACACGAGACCGCGCACAAGTCGCGCGGTCACAAAGGTACTCCTTCCTTAGACCACCAGGAGCAAACCAGAAACCATCTGGCCGACTTCAGACAAGTCACCAGATCGCTAGGACAGACCGCCCGGATAGACGGTCATATAAGAACAACCCTCCCGGTCTTCCAACAAGGAAGACAGGCCAACCAGCAGAACAACTCGGGAACAGACCGCAGCTACAAGGAATAGACCGGCAGAACCAGCAGACCGCCAGAGCAACCAGGCAGAGCCAGACCGACAGAATAGACGCAAGAACAAGCCGCGCGGTCTTGGCGGTCTCCCAAAATCAGACCGCCCAGTCTCCTCCACTTCACTTCAAAATTTCAACACTCCCCCTTGAAGTGGGAAGTGGAGACTAGCCCGAGTAAACTCCGCAGCCGTGTAAACGGTCCCTTCGCCAACGGCTTTATGAAGATGTCTGCGACATTATCTGCACTCCGAACATGCTCGACCATAAGAGATCCTCCCAACACCTTTTCACGAATGAAATGGTGCTCAATCTCTATATGTTTGGTCCTCGCGTGACAGACTGGATTGTTAACCAGCTTGAGAGCACTCTCATTGTCCCCGCATAGCATAGTGGGACCTCGAACCTCCTCATGAACATCCTCTACCAACCTCCTGAGCCAAACAGCTTCCTGAGCTGCCAAGGCCGAAGCCTTTTATTCCGCTTCTGTGGTAGATACGGACACCGAGTCCTGCTTTTTGCTGCACCAAGAGATAGCTGTGGGGCCCGTCATAAAGACATAACCAGACGTTGATCTCCGATCATCCACGTCTCCCCCGTAGTCAGCATCCATGTATCCATGCAACTCAAAGCTTGACCCTCTCCTAAATAGGAGACCCAAATCAGAGGTCGACTTCACATATTTCAAAATCCCTTTTGCCGCCAGAAGATGAGGCTTCCGTGGCTCTGCCATGTATCGACTCACTTTGCCAACTGCATAAGCAATATCAGGCCTCGTGATGGTCAAGTAGATCAAGCTCCCAACCAGATCTCGGAACACCAACGGATTAGATAGAACTCTTCCCTCATCCTTCCGAAGTTTATGATGCTGTTCCAGAGGTATAGAGCTGCTTTTCCCTTCTTCCAAGCCAAATCGTTTCACGATTCGCTCCGCATACCCTTCCTGAGAAATGAGCACTCCGCTCTCCTGTCTTTGGACCTCGAGTCCAAGGAAAAGATGAAGCTCCCCCAGATCCTTCATCTCGAACCTGATAGCAAGCTCAGATCTCAGCCTTGCTACTGCCTCCTTCGAGTTCCCGGTGGCAATCATGTCATCCACATACAACAACACAATAACCCGAAGTGCCCCATCCTTCTTGACGAACAAGCTCGAATCAGAGTCTGAAGCAAAGAACCCGCAGAATAAAAGATACTCCGCGATCTTCCCATACCACGCCCGAGGCGCTTGCTTCAACCCATATAAGGCCTTCTTCAGTTTACAGACGTAGTCCGGACGATCCTTCGAGATGAAACATGGCGGCTGGATCATGAAGATATCCTTGTCAATCTCCCCGTATAAGAAAGCATTCTTAACATCAGGTTGCCAAATCTCCCATCCACAAGATGCCGCCAAAGCAATAACAAATCGGATCGAAGTCATCTTTGCCACTGGACTAAACATCTCATCATAATCTTCACCATACTGCTGTGAGAACCCGCGAGCTACAAGGCGAGCCTTATATCGCTCGATTGTGCCGTCAGCTTTCTTCTTGAGCTTGTAAACCCATTTGCATGTTACAGGGGTAATGCCCTTAGGCCTGGGCACTAGAGACCAAGTCTCATTCTTCTTGAGAGCATCCATCTCTTCTTGCATATCAATATCCCACTGCTTCACTCCTTTGGCTTTCTCAAAGCTCGACGGCTCCCTTTCATCCAAGGGACCAACAAAGAAACATGAGACGAAGCTCACCATGTTTCCTCCTGTATATCGATCTGGTGGTTTGATGGTCCTCTTCGACCTCCTAAGAGGTTGCACCTGACTAACCACCTCTTCAGCTGCTTCTTCTGTGCAAGCTCCTCTTCCAGACGAACTTGGAGCATCGCTCCCCCTGCTTCCAGAACCTGAAGCCTCCATCTCAGAGCTTGACACAGCTGGAGCTCCTGGTGAAACAGGCAACTCCACTTGAAGACTTCCTGTAGCTTTCTCTGCTTCATCAACCCTGCTCTCCGGTAGTTCAACTCCTGAAATCCCCTTGTAGGAAGTCACTTAATCGAACACCACATCCCGAGATACCACTGATCTCCGTGTCTCAAGATCCATGCACCTCCATCCTTTCTTCCGCTCATCATATCCAACAAAGACTAGCTTCCTTGCTTTAGCATCTAGCTTTATCCGAAGAGCATCAGGATTATGCACATAGCAGGTTGACCCGAACACCCAAAGGTGTGCAACACTCGGTTTCTCCTTGAACATCAGTTCGTGAGGGGTCTTCATGTTGATAGGAATTAGAGGCATTCTGTTGATGACGTAAGCCGCACAAGACATTCCCTCTGCCCAAAAAGACTTTGGGATACTCTTGGCATGAAGCCAGCATTTGCAGGTTTCCGTCAGATGACGGATCTTCCTCTTCGCAATGCCATTTTGCTGTGGAGTGTGGGCACAAGTGAGCTCTCTCCGAACGCCGTGTTTCCTGCAAAAACTTAAGAACTCACCAGAGGTGAACTCCCCACCATTGTCAGTTCTCAATTTCTTCACCCGCAGGCCTAACCGACCTTCCACCAGCTCCTTGAACTCCACAAATTTTGCAAAGGCTTCTGACTTCTCTTTCAAGAAATACACCCAGACATATCTGGTGTAATCTTCAATCAACACCAACATATACCTATTGCCTCCAAGGCTTGGGGTGGCTGTCGGTCCCATCAAATCACCATGGATGCATTCCAACGGCGCTTTGCATCTAGTTTGCAATTTATCAAATGGAAGTCGATGAGACTTACCAAACTGACATCCAGCACAAACATGACCGTCTCCAAAAGAGGACAAGCTAGGCAAGCCCTTGACAAGGCCCCTTACTGCCATATCCTTCAATTTGTCCATGCCAACATGCCCCAGCCTTTCATGCCAGATAGCCGCGCTATCGTTGGTCTTCATCTTATCAACATAAGTACTTGTCGATAACATGAACAAGTCCTTCACCCTCTTTCCAATGTGGATAACATCTCCCCTTATCTCCGGTTGAGTTTTAAGAAACTTCACTTATGTTGGGCCAAACAGAACGTGATAACCGGCATCGACCGCATTGGTCACAGAGAAGAGATTCTTCCTCATACCAGACACGTGATAGACACTCCTCAAAGTGAGTGGACCCTTGTCACTGCTCAGGGAGACAACACCTTCTTGTTCTACTGCATGAACAGAATTATCAGCCGTAATGATAGCATCGTTACCTGAGTAAGGCGCCAAAGAAGAGAACTTTGATTCATCCCCGGTGAGATGATGTCCACATCCTGAATCAATAATCCAATCCTCTTCGAAGTTGATGGCAGCCATGGCCTCAACGGGCATCACCGTCATATTAGCCGCAAAGGCTCTTCCCCATCCAGCTTCATCAGACTTTGGCTTCTCCTTCTCTGCTATATGTCCCGACTGAAGATTAACCCGACAATCTTTCTTGAAATGGCCGGTCTTATTGCACCTAAAGCACCTTGGTCCCTCTCCCTTCTTCTTCCCATCAGACTTAGGAGCATAACCCCTATCCTGCTGACCTGAAGTAGAGGGTCCATCATAACCCGACTTCTTCTTCTTCCCAGAGAACAACACATCACTATCTCCCCCAGAGATAGAAGTCCCCGCCATCTGTCTTGCCATACTTTCTTGCGAAGCAAGCAAGTTCTCCAGCTCCAACAGAGATGGTTGATTTGCCCAACCTTAAACTGAAGTAACAAAGGCAAGATACTCCTTCCGCAACCCGCGGATGATATGCCTCTTTAGCTTTGCTTCCGAGATGGGCTCATCAGGGTCCAATGCAGAAATCTCTGCTGTGAGGTTCTTCATCTTGAGAAAGAAGGTAGAAATAGAAAGATCGCCATGAGAGGCCATCGCCAACTCATTTTCAAGAAACTGTAGCCGAGCTACATTCTTCTTATTAAACAACCCGTCCAAAGACGTCCAAATTTCAGCAGCAGATTTACATCCGATGATGTGATCAAACAGCTCCGGTGAGATAGCCCTCTTGAGAGTGAACTCTGCCTTAGCATTCGTCCTCCTCCAAAGTCTCACCTCTGCCATATTATCTCCTGCTAGAAACACCTCTTGTGTGTCTTCTCCTCCAACTATCTCCCATAGATCCTCGCCAAGTAAATAGCTCTCCATACACGACCTCCATTTCTTATAGTTTGTCGATGTAAGGAGTTCAATACCAAGCCCTCTTGCGAATCCGCCTTCCATGGCAATCTATGTGGTCTCTTCTTCACAAAGACGATGGCAACTCAAGTTGATCACTGCTTATCCACTCCAACAACCTACCTCTGATACCATGTTAAAATTTTTGATTTGAATCGTTTAGGAGTAAGCAGGAGTTGCATCAACTGAGTTAAAGCCAAACAACCACAATGCCACACAGCAACACAAGAAACTTTATTGAAACACAATCTTCATTTACATTGCGAGGCATACATGGCGAGACATGATTCATCAGAATCACGGAGATGAGAAGAACAAAACACACCAAAACAAATCTGACGGCTATACAAGCTGAGACCGCATAGACCGCTTGACTCCAGAAGTCGCCCGGCTTGACCTGAGATCGCATGAACAGAAACCAGACAGATTTCCAGAACTGCAAGGCCGCACCTCAGACCGCACGAACTGGAGCTTATTGGAATGAAGAACTGAAGCTGTCGCCAGACCGCAACTCAGATCGCGCTGAAGGTCGCCTGATCACTGAGCTCGCTACGAATAGCACAAGAATGAACATAAACCAGTTCGCAGACAGACCGCTGCCGAACTGTTTTATTCAAGCCGCTGGGAATCACCAAGGAAGAAGACCGCAACCTGCTGATCGCAAACCTGCGAACACAACAAACAGTCAGCTCGCTTCCGAGACCGCCCGACCGCAAAGTGAGACCGCACGAATTAACCCAGGCTCAGTTCTTACAGTTCTCGTTAGGAATGATGGGCCCTGCACCTCTATTTATAGGCGGGTAGATGGATGTCGTCACCGCACAGGAGAGATACAATCACCACCCGTCAGATTGCCGGCGGTCTCATAAGGCAGACCGCGCGATCAGACCTCTTGGATGATCATCCGACCAAGACGCAGATCAGCAGACAAGATCGCGCACAGGTCGCTCGAACATAAGACCGCGCACAAGTCGCGCGGTCACAAAGGTACTCCTTCCTTATACCACCAGGAGCTAACCAGGAACCATCTGGCCGACTTCAGACAAGTCGCCAGATCGCCAGGACAGACCGCCCGGATAGACAGTCATATAAGAACAACCCGCCCGGTCTTCCAACAAGGAAGACAGGCCAACCAGCAGAACAACTCGGGAACAAACCGCAGCTACAAGGAATAGACCGGCAGAACCAGCAGACCGCCAGAGCAACCAGGCAGAGCCAGACCGACAGAATAGACGCAAGAACAAGCCGCGCGGTCTTAGCGGTCTCCCAAAATCAGACCGCCCAGTCTCCTCCACTTCACTTCAAAATTTCAACAAGAGCGACTCGCAAGAACAAGGGTTTAGCATGGAGAAGACAAAGGGAAAATGTAGTTGTAATCTTATTCTAGAAGCTTGTTTTATTTATAGTATATTATGTCTAGAAAAGCGAAAAGGTGCGTACCTTTTAGGTTCAAGTGATTAGATCCAACGACTGAGATTCTTCAGCACAACTTTAATCCTGGCGTCTAGTCAGAATCATAGCGCCGTGTTATCACGACGCCATGCTTGGTGAACATGACGCCATAATTAAATTTTTTTTGTACACCTTTCTGTCACCCTCTTAGCTGCTTCCAACCTGCATGTTAGCCATATCCCTCTAATAGAAGGTTTCTTAATCCAGTCCAATGCATGATTAGCTATTGTCCAACAACAATATTTGCATTTGGCTAGCGATTGAACAATCCTGCAAACAAAGATTAGTTTACCTTAGGATCCCAATTTGTCTTAGGTCCTAGGAACTTGTTAGATTCAACAACATATTGCTCCACAGAGATATTTTCATTTTTAATAAATTTAGGGTTCTTTTTCTTAGGGACCGTTATGTTGTACCAAGAGTCTAGGGCAAAGTGACCCACCTTCCCACAACACCAGCACTCAAATTTATTGTACCTTCTTTTTTTAACCACCATGTGTGTATAATGCTTATGTATTTGTTCAGAAAAGAAATTGGGCTTTACAGCCATATGCATTTTCTTAGGAAGAGACCTTTGAGGAATGGCTTGATCCTTTCCCTTGAGTGATGGGGCTGGTGTGACAAACCTACATGATCCATGATGATTCATTTGGGTCTCCTTATGGGGTGCCTTAAAGGCATTCTGTTCAATGTTTGCTCTATGATTAAATTCTCGTGGCTTGGTTTCACTAGTAGAGCACTCATTGGACAGATGTCCATATGAGGAGTTTAGATCATGTGGGTTTGAAGGTGTTAATTGTTGGAGTTGGGGAACACTTCTGGTCAGTGTTCGTCGAACGGCGTTCGACGAACGGAGAAGAGTTCGTCAAACTCCGCCTGCGTTCGATGAACGGGTCCTTGATTACTCCCGTCTCAGCGGCTCATCGAACGGGAGAAGCCTGCATTTGATGTTCGACGCCTGTGCTCGACGCCTGTGCTCGACGCCTGTGCTCGACGCCTGCGTTCAATGCCCGATGTCTGCGTTAGATGTTCGACGCCTGCGTTCGACGCTTAACGCCTGTGTTCGATGCTCGGCGCTTGCGTTCGACGCTCGACGCTCGACGCTCGACGCTCGACGCCTGGTGTATATGCCGTCTCAACAGGTTCTGTCTCAGCGGATGTTATTGAACCAACTCAGCGGATGTTTGGTTTGAGCCCGGTTTGACGCCCTATTTAAAGGGTGCATAACCCTGGTTTAGGGTTAGGAAGAAAAAAGGTCGTTAAGCAAGAAAGGAGCGGAACAGTGCTTTCTTGGCGGCGGTTCCTCTGTTCTTGTCTGAAGAGGGTTAAGTGAGGTAGGATCGGTTTTGATCTTTGTAAGCTGTAATCCGTCTTAGTGAATAGAACAAAGAGAAGAGGAAGGGGAGAGGGGACGTAGCCCGGATTGGGGTGAACCTCTGTACATCTGTGTGTCTTCTGTGTTTTTCTGTGTTTTGTTTTCTTTCGAATTTCTCATCTCGGCACACCCTATTTCTTTACATTTGGTATCAGAGGGAGGTTCTTGATCCTGGAAATGGGTTCTGGCGGCGTGCGGATCGAGAACGAGAAGTTTGACGGAAGTCGATTCGATCTATGGAAGATGAAGATGGAAGATATGTTGATTGATCGAGATCTATGGTCTGCGATCGAAGATGATCCTCCCGTTCCTAAGGTTGCAGAGAAGGATGCGAGCGCATCGAAGGGAAAATCTGCAGAGGCGACTGTAGAGGGTGCAGCGGAGGCTATGGCCTGGACGAAAATCGATCGGAAGGCCAAGGGCCTGATCCGGTTATTCCTAGCAGATTCAATCTTGACTAATGTCATGGAGGAGACTTCAACACGAAGTCTGTGGCGTAAGTTGGAATCCTTTTACCAGAGCAAGTCCCTGGTAAACAAATTGTTATTGAGGAAGAAGTGGTATAAACTTCGGATACATGAGGGCAATTCGTTTTCAGAGCACTTGACTCAATTCAATACCATTGTGAGTCAGTTAATCTCGATTGGTGAGAAGATCTCGGATGAGGATAGAGCCATCACCTTGTTGTGCTCGCTGCCAGATTCATGGGACAATCTGATTGTCGTAATTGGGGGGAGTGGAGACAAGGAACTGTCATATGATACTGTATGTGAAGCTTTTTTATCTGAGGAGGCCGGGAGAGGAGGTTCTGAGACGACGAGCAAAGGTGCTTTGAGTGTATCTAGATCCCGTCCTCAACAAAGGGAGAGTAAGCATGTGGATATCGAGATAAGTCTCGAGGTAGATCCAAGAGCCAGGAGAGGGAGAAGAGTGAGAAGCCCGTTCGGTGCTGGAAGTGCAATGAGACTGGTCATGTGAAGTCTCAATGTCCGAACAAGGCCGTTCAGAACAAGGAGACACCGACAACTTCTGGTACGAAGAAGGAGGGCGTCGGCGGTGACATGTACATCGCTGCCGCGTGCGTTGCTCAAAGAGATTCTGATATGTGGTATGTAGACACAGGAGCATCATACCACATGACCCCTCATAGGCACTGGTTCTGTGAGTATGAGAGGTTTGATGGTGGAGATGTCATGCTAGGTGATGATTCTGCTGTGCAGATTATTGGGCGTGGCAAGGTGATGTTGAAGTTGTCTAATGGGATCACAAGGTCTCTTCCCAATGTGATGCACATTCCAGGGATGAGCAGGAATTTAATCTCGGTGGGTTCCATGGCGGATCCAGGAGTGCACTTCAGCTGTGACAAGCAATCTTGCAAGATAACAAGGGGGGCAATGGTGATTGCCAGTGGAGTGAGACATGGAACACTGTATACTCTGATTGCTGATACAGTGGTTCCAAGTGGGGCTCTTATCTCTGAGAGCCAGGAGGTTAACCAGGAGGAGGTGTCCAGGCTGTGGCATTATCGGCTTGGGCATATCAGTGAGAATGGGATGTCGGCCATGGCATCTGGTTAGATGGTGGAAGAGGTGCCGGAGTGCTCCAGAAGCCTTGGGTTCTGTGAACATTGCATGCTTGGCAAACAGACCAGAGTAAGCTTTCATGGGACGGGCACGAGGGCAATTGAAGTGCTGGAGTTGATACACAGTGATGTGTTTGGGCCAACTCCAACTCCATCTCTAGGCGGCTCAAGGTACTATGTGTCCCTTACTGATGACCTCTCACGTTATTCCTGGATCTATTTTCTCAGGTCCAAGTCAGAGGTTCTGGACAGGTTTAAGGAATTTTAGAACCTGGTGGAGAACCAGTTGGATAGAAAGGTGAAGGTCCTCCATTCTGACAATGGAGGGGAGTATTGCTCTGATGCTTTTGAGAGGTACTGTACTGAGCAGGGGATTGCACGGCAGAAGACCACCCCGTACACTCCAGAGCAGAATGAAGTGTCGGAGAAGCTGAACAGAACCTTGATGGAGAAGGCCAGGTGCATGCTCAGTTGGGCAGGTTTGGGGAAGGAGTTTTGGGCCGAAGCAGTGGCGACTGCAAACTACCTGAAGAACAGGTCCCCTATATCTGGTGTGGAAGGATGTACACCCTTTGAAGCCATCTTCAAGAGAAAGCCAAATTTGGCCTATGCTCGTGTGTTTGGGTGTGATGCATATGTTCACATTCCAAAGGAGAAGAGGGGGAAGCTTGATGTTAAATCTGAGAAGTGCATCTTTGTGGGTTACAAAGATGGCATAAAAGGGTACAAGCTTTGGAACCCTGTGACCAGGACTGTCACATTCAGTAAGGATGTGGTGTTTCATGAAACCAGTCCACAGGCAGTCACACAAGCTGAGAAGGCTAAAGAAGCAGAGAAAGAGACAGTGGTGGTGGAAGGAAGTTTTAAGAAAGGAGCTACCATTGTTGGGGCTGAATCTGATTCTGAATCAGATGATTTGGAGGTGGTGAGAAGTGCTGATGAGTCAGAAGATGAAGCTGAGGAAATTCCACTTCTGAGGAGATCGATAAGGGAAAGATGGGCACCAGTGAGATACCCCAAATGTGCAGTGGCTGCACAATGTTGCCTGAGTATGCTTGGTGGAGATCCAATCTCTGCCAGAGATGCTAGATCAAGGGCTGATTCAAATCAGTAGGAGCTAGCCATGGTGGATGAAATGGAGTCTCTAAGGAAAAATCAGACTTGGTGTCTGTGTAAGCTTCCAAAGGGGAGGAAGGCCATTGGAAGCAAATGGGTTTTCAAGCAGAAGGTGAAGGGTGATGGCATTGTGGAGAAATATAAGGCAAGGTTGGTTTCAAAGGGATTCTCCCAGGTCGAAGGTGTTGATTATGATGAGATCTTCTCACCGGTATCCAAGATGACGTCGATCAGACTGGTAGTCTCTATTGCGGCAGCGCATGACTTAGAGATCGAGTAGATGGATGTGAAGATGACGTTTCTTCATGGTGATCTGGAGGAGGAGATATACATGAAGCAGCCGGAAGGATTCGAAGCCAAGGGCAAAGAGGATGAGGTTTGCAGGCTGAAGAAGTCCCTGTATGGACTAAAACAGTTTCCGAGGATGTGGTACCGGAAATTCGACACCTACATGCTGGAGTTAGGTTTTGAAAGGTCAAATTCGGACCACTGTGTGTATATCCAGAGAAAGGGAGAGCAGTTCATCTTCCTGACACTTTATGTAGATGATATGCTACTGGTGGGCAATAGTGTCAGGATGATCCAACAAGTGAAGAAGTTGCTCTCAGCCAAATTTGAGATGAAGGATTTGGGGTCAGCAAGTGTTATCTTGGGAATGCAGATTTCCAGGGATCGAAGCAAGAAGAAGCTTTGGTTGGGGCAGCAGAGGTACGTCGAGGAGATGTTGAAGAAGTTCAATATGACGGACTGCAAGCCAGTGGGAGCACCAATGCCAGTTGGGTGCAAGTTATCTGTAGAGTTGAGCCCGAAGACACAAGATGAGGTCGAGGACATGGCGAAGGTCCCTTATGCTAGTGCTGTGGGAAGCTTGATGTACGCCATGGTCTGCAATCGCCCTGACATTGCTCAAGCAGTGGGAGTGTTGAGCCGGTATATGGCTACACCAGGAAAGGAACACTGGAATGCTGTGAAGCGTGTGTTCAGGTATCTCCGAGGCACTTCGAATTACTCCCTGTGTTTTGAAGGGGCTGGTGAAGGAGGAGTCCTGGACGTGGTCGGACACGTGGACTCGGATTGGGGAGGTGATCTGGATAGCAGGAGATCCACCAGTAGGTACGTGTTCACATTGTTTGGAGGTGCAATCAGTTGGATGAGTCAGAGGCAATGCGTGGTGGAACTCTCGTCAACAGAGGCAGAGTACATGGCTCTTACTCATGCGAGCAAGGAGGCCATATGGCTGCGGAGGCTATGTTTGGAGCTTGGGTTTGAGCAGGGGCCAGTGAAGCTGTGGTGTGACAGCCAAGGGGCTATTCAGCTAGCCAAGAATCCTGCCTTCCACGCACGAACCAAACACATTGACATCCAGTATCATTTCATCCGGGAGAGGGTGGAGAAGAAGGTAGTTCAACTGTAGAAGGTGGACATGATGGAGAACAGCTCTGATTTTCTTACCAAGGCGGTTCCTGTTGCCAAATTTCAATGGTGTGCAATGGCCGTAGGGTTGAATAGGAAGGTTGGAGGAGCAGATCTCGTCGGAGGAAGATGTTCACCAAGTGGGAGAATGTTGGAGTTGGGGAACACTTCTGGTCAGTGTTCGACGAACGGAGAAGAGTTCGTCGAACTCCGCCTGCGTTCGACGAACGGGTCCTTGATTACTCCCATCTCAGCGGCTCGTCGAACGGGAGAAGCCTGCATTCGACGTTCGATGCCTGCGCTCGACGCCTGCATTCGACGCTCGACCCCTGTGTTCGACGCCCGACACCTGCGTCCAATGCTCGACGCCTGCGTTCGAAGCTCGATGCCTGCATTTGACGCTCGACGCCTGCGTTCGACGCTCGACGCCTGGTGTACATGCCGTCTCAGCAGGTTCCGTCTCAGCGGATGTTATTGAACCATCTCAGCGGATGTTTGGTCTGAGACTGGTTTGGCGCCCTATTTAAAGGGTGCATAACCCTGGTTTAGGGTTAGGAAGAAAAAAGTTCATTAAGCAAGACAGAAGCGGAATAGTGCTTTCTTGGTGGCGGTTCCTCTGTTCTTGTCTGAAGAGGGTTAAGTGAGGTAGGATCAGTTTTGATCCTTGTAACCTTGTAAGCTGTAATCCGTCTTGGTGAATAGAATAAAGAGAAGAGGAAGGGGAGAGGGGACGTAGCCCGGATTGGGGTGAACCTCTGTACATCTGTGTGTCTTCTGTGTTTTTCTGTGTTTTGTTTTCTTTTGAATTTCTCGTCTCGACACACCCTATTTCTTTACATTAATTCTTTTTGCAATATTGTTATATGACTAAGGGATTTTCCACAGTCATAATCTTTATTATAACCTACTCCTCCTCTATAGGGAGCAAAAAATGTGTCTATTAAGGGGAGGACAGTTTGTGGCTTTGAAAAGTTTGTCACAAGCTTCCTCTCTTTATGGAGCTATTCCCCCAAATTCTTAATATCCTTTTCTTTATGAATTAGGACATTTGCTTGAGCATCAAGCTTTTGCTTGAGCTTGAATAGCTCCCAATTCATTAAGGTTATTTCTTTTGTCTTTTCATCTACTTGTGATTTGAAGGGCTTTAGGAGATCAATTTCTTCCTTTTGAGATTTGACCTGAGGCCTACATAGTTTTAGTGCCTTTAAAAGAACACCATAATTTTTAGCCAGATCATTAAAGTCTTTGTCTGAATCAGGTTCACCCTCATCATCAGATGATGAGCATGCATCTGATTTAGCAACAGTTTCATACTCAGATTCATATGAGGATAAAGATGATATTGTTGGAACACAATTTTTCGTTTGAGAATAACAAATCCTACTTGTATTGGATCTAGTTTGTCATTGTGTTTTTAGCATGCAGATTTGAACAAAAATGACACTAGGATACTGGATTGTTGGTCTGGACTTACTCATAAGCTAAAAAGAAGAATGAGGTCTAACGCTAGGCATTAGGACTTAACGCCGACGTTGACTTTAGTTCCCACCAAGATGAAAATGGCATGGAGGGAAGCTGCCGTGATTGCAGGAGCATTTTAGGAATGATTTGGCTTAACGCCAGCGTTAACCTCAGCGATAATGTTAAGGTTGCTTAAAATAAATGTTTCCAAAGATGCAAAATATCCTTCATGTTTTGAAGATCTGAACCATCAAGATATTTCTATACAGAGTCAACGCCTTGCATTAGCCTCAACGCCGGCGTTAGCTTGTTGTCATATAAATATGTGGCTTTCGTTCTCTTCAAATACACGTGCAAAGGAGCCCTATTCCAGCACTTCAACAACTTTGTGAGGGTCGTATTTTCCAGACCACCATATCCCACACAAATTCAAGAGAAGAATTTGAAGGAGGATCGGATCAATGCTAACCCAACGCAAAGAACACATGTTTTGACTTCGACGATATTCAGCGAGTCTTCGCCGTCTCCAGAATTCATCATAAGGAGTTTTTAATTTGTCTTTTATTATTTGTTGTACCTTTATCTTTTGTAATCGTTTAAGTGAATTCGTCGCGGTTGTTGGCGACTAAGTCCATGTGCGGCTTAGGGGGAATTCACTGTGGTTGTTGGCGACTAGGTCTAGGAGTTAGATCTAAGGGGTGCTCAAGACCTTTCTGGGGATAGAAGGGCTAGAGCGGTTTGAGGCTGGATTTGTGGATAGATCGACTAAAGCCAACCGGTTCTTAGTGAGAAGAGTCGGTATAGAAAACCAATGAGTCTATTATATTCGCCTTTGATTTCTAGTATCATAGAAATCCAGTTTTGTACTCAGTTTTATAAATCATAATCATGTCTCTTCGTATTGAAAAAAATTGATTTCTTGCTCATTACTTTTGATTTAACTTGCTTCATATAAAAATATCAAAAGATTGTTATAAAATCCTAAAGTTTTCAAAAACCCTTATTCACCCCCCCCCCCCCTCCCTCTAAGGACGCCTAAAGATCCAACAAGTGGTATCAGACCGAGGTTATTCCAAAACGGTTTCACCACCAAGAATAATGGCGCACCATGATCTCATTTTTATGAGGGGCAGAGAATTAGTAGGCCGCCACTATTTACCGGGTCCGATCATAGCTACTGGAGAGCTAGGATGAGATGTTTTCTAATGACTTTAGATATAGAAGTTTGGGGAATGTTATAACAACGGTATTCTCCTCCTACCTCCGTAGTGGCAGATGTTATGCTTCTAAAACCTAAAGATAAATGGGTTGATCAAGACAAACTTAGGTGTAAAAATAATGTTAAGGCAATGAACTCATTATTTTGTGCATTAGATAGAACTGAATTTGACCGTATTTATGCTTGTAAAACTGCATATGATATATGGAATTTATTAGAAATTACTAATGAAGATACCTCGCTGGTGAAGGACTCAAAGCTTTTTCAACTGGAATCGGAGTATGAAAGGTTTCGCATGGAACTTGACGAGGATATCGATGTCATGTACACAAGATTTACAAAAATTGTAAACACATCAAGAATCCTTGGAAAGACCTTCGCAGACGGAGACCTAGTGAGGAAGATTCTTAGATATCTTCCACCAAAATTCAATCCGAAGGTGACGGCGATACCAGAATCTCATGATCTAAGGCAACTTCACATTGAGAATCTCATTGGGAATCTTAAAATCCATGAGGTAGAACTCAAGATTCAACATGAAGAGTACAATGCAGAGCCAAAGAAGAAGGCATTAGCTCTAAAGTCCAAGAAGGAGGTCAATGATGATGAAGAAGATGAAGAAATCCTTTTTGTAAAGAATTTCAAGAAATTCATGAAGAATCCGGAGAGAAGAAACTCTTTCCGAAAATACTTTGTGAAAGATGCAAAAAGGAAGGGATCGTCCTCTACAAAAGAAAAGGCAGCGACGACGATGACGATCAGCCACCGTCAGAGTGCTACCATTGCCGAAGGACTGGACACATCCGGAGTCAGTGCCCAAAATACCTGAAAGAGCGAAAGGAAAGGAGGCACAAAGGTAAAGAAAAGAAAAAAGTTCTAAAGGCGGCTACATGGGATGATTCTTCCTCGGAGGAGTCAAGTGGATCTTCCTCAGGCGAGAACGAAGAGGCGAACATGTGCCTCATGGGTAGGAGCAACGATCTCATCGACGATGAAACAAGTGTCCAAAGCAACACTGAGGTACCTCCTCCTACTTATGATGAACTCTATGATGAATTTCTTCAAACTTGCAAATATTTTGAACAAATTCTTAAAGATATTGATCTTTTAAAAATTGAAAATAAAATCCTATTAAAAGAAAATAAAGAAATAAAAACTCTTGGAAAAGAAAAGGGAGATTGCCATGATAATGATCTTTCATTGGCAAAAATTAAAGAACTTGAAGAAACTCTCTCTAAGGCTCTCTCCGAACAAAAAACTCTGGTAAAAGAGAAGGCGGACTCATGAGTCCAAATTATATACCCTTTTTAGGACTCATCTGGGCTTATTTTCACTCACATGCACATCACTTTTCACCTATATTCTCTTCTTTATTGATTTAATGTCATTCCACTCAATGTGCACATTTCTAGCCCAATTTCGGTGTAGAATCTTATATTTCTTATTTTTTGAGTATTGTGTTGTGTTTAGTTGTTATTATTGAATGCGTTAAGTGCCATGATCAGTGGCCCTAGCAGTTCTTCTGCTGATGCGGGCATCGTGCTGGTGTTTCAGGTGCAAATCTCCCCAGGAATACTACGCACGACCACTGGCTATATTGTGCACGACCACTGGTCGTGCGCCACTACTCGCGCAAACTTAACCCCTAAATTTTGAGTCCTGTCTTGCCAAACGCACGAACACTGGCTATAGTGTGCATGATCACTGATTGTGCGCCATTGGTTGTGCGTATCTAATTTTTCTGTGAGATTTTCTGTTACAGGTTCTGCCGAGACAACGCGCACGAGGACCGACCTCTAGTGCGCACGACCACTGATCATGCGCCACTGATCGTGTGCACTGTTTCACACAGCGCATATTTAAAGACGCCACACAACGAATTAGGGTACGAAGTACTTCCGTAATGTGATTTTTGAGTTCCGCCCAGCGCCGTTTTCGCTCCTCCTCCATCTCCACTCATCTCCTTCATCCGGGAACCACTCTTGGGTGAAACCCTAATGGATTCCAAGAGTTTGGAAGCATTCCCGGCCATCAACAACACCATTTCCGAGTTGTGCAACCTCAATTTGGAAGAAGAAGAAGAAAACCTGACGAACGAAGATGACGGAGCAAGAATGGAGATTATGACAGTCTCTTGGTCCAGGAAGCATACATCGACCGAGCCTGGAAGTGGTTTGACAACCCACTATTCCGGCCGAGATCGAAGGCTAGTCTTCTCTATTGGTTTATTCTCCCCCTTTCCTTTTGTTGTTGTATTAGTTTGTAATGAACATGACTACTCTCATTTGTCTATGATGGAAAGTGCTTCTTGTTTTTCTTAACCTTGGATATTGTTTTGTGTTGCGCTTCATCACTACTCACCCACATCCACTCCATTCACTCACTTGAGACTCACATTAGCAAAGGCTAACGGTGATTAACGAAGAGGTGATTGCGACCCTCATCTTCCGCGCTCTAGATTGTTGGATCGGTAGGCGCCCTTAGAGGGGGGGGAGTGAATAAGGGTTGTAAAACTTTTTCTTATATTTTGGAATACTTGAAATAATAAGAGATCAAAATAGTGATTTTGAATAAAGATCTAAATTGTTTTATAATGAAGGAGAGGATAATAAATAATTTATAGAAATTAAGATCAAATCAATTTTATTACACAAAGAGATACATAATTATTATTAATAAAATTGATTACAAAATTCGATTTCAATGACGCTAGAAATCAAGGCAAAATATGAAAGACTCTTTTTGTTTTCTATACCGACTCATATCCCCACGAACCGGTTGGCTTTAGCCGATCCTTCCCTGGATACGGCCTCAAGCCGCTCTAGCCACTTCATCCCCGGATATGGCCTTGAGCACCTCCTAGACCTAACCTAGATCTAGTCGCCAACACGAGGTGAATTACTTCCCTAAGTCCTACCCAGACCTAGTCGCCAACACGAGGCAAATTTACTAAGCGATTACAAGAATGAAAAGAACAATTATATTAAAAACTTCCTTTATGTAGATCTCTTGGAGAAGTAGACGAAGACCCACAGAGTATGATCATAGTCGATGCGGTCTTTCGTCATGATGATGACGCGTGTTCAAATCTTCTCCATGGATCTCCTTAAGCCTTCATGGATTTTTGGAGTATCTCTCTGAACCTTCCTCTATATGATATGGCACGAAGCTCTGGAATTTGGGGGTGGTAGATGATGAAGAAGACGGATCCAAGGGGTCCTTTTTATAGCCTTGGATCTAGCGCCTGCGCTATCGCTACCGTCGACACTATCCCAGATTAGGCAATATTCTCTGCATGAGAATCCTTCATTTTAAGCAAGTCGGACGCCTTCCTCTTGTGCTTTGCACTACCGCATGCGCTAGCCGATACCGCCTGCGCTAGCCGATACCGCCTGCACTAGCTTTTACCGCCTGCATTAGCTGCTATCGTCTGGCGCTAGCACCTTCTATAACTATTTTCGAGATTTTCTCTAATCAGAGCTAGCGCTAGCGCTAGCGCTAGCGCCAACTCTAGCGGGCATGTTGGAATTTTTTGGCTTCAAATTTGGGCACAACCTTCTTATGTTATCCTTGAGTCATGTGGACTTATTTTCCTGCACACTTAAACACACAAGATCAAATACACATAGGATTTGTTATTCTCAAACCTAGGAGATGCGGAAGACCATGTTCCAACAAACTCCCCCTTTTGATAATAACAAATCCATTAATGATAAATCAGAGCATTAATATATAAGCATGATGAAACTTACTTGTGTGTGTGAGAGAGTGATGACTTAGGATAATTATCGATTTTAGTATTTAGAATTGCTCCCCCTAAATACATGCTCCCCCTAAGTGAATGCTCCCCTAATATGTAAGTTATCATCTTAATAAATCATGTTAGTTTTCCATTTTGATAGCAGATTATATTTATCATGTTAGTTCTCCCCCTTTTGTTATTAGCAAAAGTGGGTAAGGTAGCAAAACACATAAAAGTTTTGATAATAAAATAAGGCATGATCGAGCTTTTGAGAGGAAATGAAATGATAAGGAGTTTTATAATACTTTTTATAGAAATAAATCAGAGTTTTTAGCATAAGTATTTTCATAGAAATTGATCCGAGTTTTTAGCATAAAGATGAACAAAATAATATTTGCCAAGTACTCAATATTATCATGTTAGTTCTTCTCTTTATATAAGAGTTTTAAGCAAAAATAATAATGATTTCCAAGTAACCAATCTACCCAGACAATATGTCTACACCCTAGCCCCGTACTAGGTGACGGATGGTCATGAGGAGCTGCATACATGCCGTAGGTTGGGGTGTTAGTCCCATATGCAAACACTAGACAAAACTCAACCTAGCTCTCTTTCCCCCTAGTGCCTCGCAAGGCCCCACTAGAGCCCTCCCCGGTTAAGGACAAGACATGACTTAGAGGTCAGGTTATCTAATGTCTATGACCCTACGCCCTCTCTATGGTGAGATATGTAATCATGGGATAATAATCATTGGAAACATTAAGCATTTAAATCTAATGATAAGTTCATAGCCTATGGGTTTATATTTTTATTTGAATATTAAAAAAAACACAGCTATTTTGAAATCCATTAATGGATCGGAGTTCTTAACATAATAATATTTTCATGTTTAGAGCAACCAATATAAAGTTTACCAAGCAAGTCTACCACTTGTTGAAAGAAATGAATTTTAAGATTCAAGTGATGATGCACACACAAGAAAAGACTTTAAATAAGCATGAAAGCGCAAGGTAAAAACAATTATATGGTTATGATGCAGAAGACTTATAGAAATACAAGAAAACATCTTTTTGTAATCATGATGATTCATAAGAAGAAAATAGGAGTTAAATTTAAAAAAATGTTTTTGTAAATCATTTTTCTTTTAAAAACTTTAAGGTTTATAGCATAATTTTTGAGAGATTTGAAACGAGAAGGCTATAAAATTGTTTATCCAAAGACAAGATCTATTTGGAAGTTCAAATATCATAATAGTAATAAGAGATGTTATGCCATAAAAATGATGTTATTTGGATAAAACTAATCTTATATAAATATCTAAGTTAAAGATAATATTTTGAAGGAATATTTTTTTATAAACAAGTAAGATTTTCAATAAGGTTTTCATGACAATAGCCAAGGAGTTCTATTTTTAAAAAAAACTAGTAAGGCAAGCATGATTGAACATATTCCAGAAGATAGTGACTATACTGTTATTAATTTGCATTTCAAGTTAGGAAAACATTATAGAGATCATGTATTGCAATCTAGTGCTTTTACTACAGCTTTCTAGAGAATTTATGTAAAGAAGCATTAAAGTCCAATTCTCATGAGTAGAAGCTTTATGAGAGATAATGATGTGTATAAAAAGTGTTTTGATAAAAGTATATAAGTGATATAATCCAAAACGCGTGACTTATATAGTGAAGTAGAAACATTATTAAGCATGTAATCTTTTTAACTACTTCTACACATCGATTCTAGATTTGATACAAAGCACAAAAAAGTACAACTACCAAGGTGCTTCGCCCACACAATGCTCATTAAAACTTATCAGGGAGCGAGGTAGTGCTTGGGGGATCACATATTTTATTTTCAATAAGAGTTCCTTTTTTTATGATCCGGTGTACATAATAGATGTGTAATAAAGTAGTTTGCACAAGACACTTTACAATTCTTTCCAAGGTGCTCAACCTCACCATGCTTATGAAGACTTATTAGGAGATTCAAGTAGTGATTGGTGGAGTTATCTTTGAGTAGGACAAAGTTCTCCAAATTCACTTGTTTTTGCAAACACTTATAATTTTGTAATTTCACTTCTATAAGTGCAACAAGGTTTTGAATAATGTGTAGGTAATAGAGATAGACATCTTAATATTGTAAGCTACTACACTACATAATCATGTAGGGTTAAGAATTATGGGCACATGTAGTCTACCAAAAAGTGTGAGTGTAAAGAGATCATTATAAACTTAACACATTACTCATACTTAGAGGAATACAAACCCAATCCTACATAATTCACTATAGACTTTTTCATTGCTCATAACAAGATTAAATTCTAAGCTTGACAAGCTAAAACAATGTTTAGAAAACTTGAGATTTTAAATTAATCATTTTTAGCCAACTCTAAAAGAACATGATTGTCATTTTTGCCAAAGGAAAGAAACATAGAAATCTTTATTATTTTAATAAAACCTTAAACAAATAAGCAAAGACATATTTTTTTTGTATTTTTGTATTTTGGAATTTTGTATTTGATTTTTCAAAAATCACACAATGACATAAAGATAAAAATAGGTAGTACACATAAAATAACATATTTTTAGTTATTTTTCAAAATTTTAAAAACACTAAAAATTTGACACTCGAGCTAGCGCTAGCGCTAGTGCGGAAAACAATACACTAATTTTTAAGATTTTGGAAATTCTGATTATGGATCTTGATTAAGTGTCCCAAGAGTAATTTCATGCAGAAATTTCAGAATTTTTGGAGATGTCTAGATAGTGCAAATTGCATGAAACATTAGCGATTTTGTATATGACTTTACCAAATAAACATTGCATGAGATATATTTTATTATATCTTCATTTTAATTTTTCTAAGGCTTATATTTGTCAATTATGGTGTAAGTTGAAAATGATAAGAGATGTTTATGCAAAGAATAACACGGATATGACCTAGATAAGAATACCCAGCCTGTATATCTTGGTAAACATATAAAACCTAACATAGATATTACTATTCTTTAGGTGATAATGTTAGTATGATAAGTTTGAGATTAATATTATGTCATAGTATGATAGTGTTTCAATTTATAGACTTAGAATGAAGATTCTATTTGATTTGATCTTATTGATATCCAGATGATTCTAAGGTCTAAACTTGAAATAAATCACAATACACACATAATACACCAACCATGGTATAATATCAATTGTCATCATATTATTCATATAAATGTGATAGAAATAGTTTTTTTTAGAAGTCTTTTGATATGACTTATGATATATGATTTTAGAGAATTTTAGCAAAGGTCATTAATAGATCATGGTGGTGCATGTGAATTCAAAATTTATTATGATGGTAAATTCTTTCAATACATTTTAGTGTTTTTCTTTTTAGTTATGAATTTTGAATATATATGTGATTTTTGATAGGTGAACAATAGTGATGGGTTAGATCATGTTTGACATCAAGGAGTGAACACAATACAATTTTTATTTTTAAAAGGAAAAAGAAAAACATATTGAAGATTGAGCTTTCTTTTAGATCTTGGACTTTCTTTTATATCATCTTATTTCTCTAATTTTGTTGATGAAGGCTAAAGAGCTTAATAGCCTAATAACTTGATTTAATTTGAAATATCTTATAGCAAATTTATAGTTCAATTTATATGAATACTATATGATATATATAGGCAATGAATATAAGAAAGATAGATAGGTCATCAAAATAAAATATTATTTTGAATTTTAATTAATTTGTTTTATAAACTCATTTAGTTTTAAGAGATAAGATCATATTTCCAATAATATATAAGATGACCATAACATGATAGCTTAAAAAAATAAGAAAATAAAAATAAAAAGACATTAAAGCATATCATGAAGTAGAAAAATTTGTATATTTCATTTTTGAAAATATTCTACTTCATGCATTTGGTGATACCTAATGAGTAAGAGATTTAGGTATCCAAAGGGGACCAAGTGTGGTGGTTCCTTTGGGTACCCAAATATAACATGTAAGTTTGTGGGTAGATATTGATGAATGGGTCCTTTCATGTGAAGTTAATGTTTCTGTTTTAATTTTGGGCCTCCATTCAAATCTTAGTTTATTGTTATTCTTATGCATCAAATTTCTATTGCGATTATCTTTATTTTGAAAATTATAATTGGAAGTATCGTTCATAGGAAATTTGTGTAGTTTTATTTTTAAGTTGGGAGAAACATGATTTTGTAAATAATGGTGATTTTGATTTTGATTTACAAATCCTTTGTGTTCCTTACTCCCATTATTAAACTTAATTAAGATGTTCATATTCATATTCAACTTGTTTTTAGATATAGTTTGATATTGTGAATTTGTATTTATAATTTTCATAAGCAAGTTGATTTTTGATTTTAATTAATCATCCTTGATCTTTAGATTATGCCTAGCTTTCTTATAAGCTATTGTGCTATTTTTAAGAGTAGAAACAATAGAGTCAATATGATTTTGATAGTCATTTCTAAATTCCTCAAATGTTTCGTCCATCTCTTTGATTTCAATTTTATAACTTTTGCATGTAGCACAATCACTTTTCAAAGATGAATTTTCTAAAGATAATTTTTCATTTTGTTCTTTTACAAATAATAGTTCTTTTTCAAAATCCTTGATTTTTCTTTAATATTATTACAATCAAAACACAGTTTTATATTTTCAATTAAAGTGCAAGGTGGAGAATAATCAAACACATCAATCTTTGTTTCTACAATAATTTTAGCCTTTAAGTTTTTATTTTCTAAACGTAATTTTGAATTTAAATTTTTTAATTTCTTAATTTTATGCTTAGAAGTTTGTAGCAATTGTAATGCAGAAATAGAATTGCAAAAGATGGAATTTGATTTCCTTACAACGCTTTTGGACGCGATGAGATTTGAGCATAGAGTTCCTTTATTATCTTTATCTTTTTGGCATTCGTCTTCCAAAGACACGATTTCTTCTTTTCCACCTGATGTGCTCTCCATTGATTCATCATGAGAGGAGCTTTCTTGAACATCTTTGCAAGCTTTTATGTTCTCCAATTCTTGTGTTTGTTTTATACCTGTAGATGGAGAATCATAAGTTATCTCAAGAAAATTCCACATCTCGTATGCAGTAGGAAAAGTATGAATGAGTTTGAAAATATTTTGATCTAACGCACAAAATAGACTATTCATAGATTTTGCATTTAAAACCATTTCGTTTTTATTTAATACGCTAAGTGGCTTTTTAATAGTAATATTCCAAACTTTTTCATCTAAAGCTTTAAGAAAATTTTCCATCCTTTATAATTTCTTGCTTCAAATAAAGGTGGTTTAAGAGATTTTTGTTCTTCATAAAAATTTACCCCACTAATAGAAGCGAGATCATGAGATGCCATTATTCTCGGTTGTTAAGACATTTGGAATAAAACATCGCTCTGATACCACTTGTTGGATCGGTAGGCTCCCTTAGAGGGGGGGGGTGAATAAGGGTTTTAAAACCTTTTCTTATATTTTGGAATACTTGAAATAATAAGAGATCAAAATAGTGATTTTGAATAAAGATCTAAATTGTTTTATAATGAAGGAGAGGATAATAAACAATTTAGAGAAATTAAGATCAAATCAAATTTATTACAGAAAGAGAGACATGATTATTATTAATAAAATTGATTACAAAATTCGATTTCAATGAGGCTAGAAATCAAGGCGAAATATGAAAGACTCTTTTTGTTTTCTATATCGACTCATATCCCCACAAACCGGTTGGCTTTAGCCGGTCCTTCCCCGGACACGACCTCAAGCCGCTCTAGCCACTCCTTCCCCTGATATGGCCTCAAGCACCCCCTAGACCTAACCTAGATCTAGTCGCCCACACGAGGAGAATTTCTGCCCTAAGTCCTACCCAAACCTAGTCGCAAACACGAGGCGAATTTACTAAGCGATTACAAGAATGAAAAGAACAATTATATTAAAAAATCCCTCTATATGGATCTCTTGGAGAAGTAGACGAAGACCCATAGAGTATGATCGTAGTCGATGTGGTCTTTCGTCACGATGATGACGCGTTTTGAAATCTTCTCCACGGATCTCCTTAAGCATTCATGGATTTGTGGGAGTATATCTCTGAACCTTCCTCTATATGATGTGGCATGAAGCTCTGGAATTTGGGGGTGGTAGAGGATGAAGAAGACGGATCCAAGGGGTCCTTTTTATAGCCTTGGAGCTAGCGCCTGCGCTATCGCTACCGTCGGCGCTATCCCAGATTAGGCAATATTCTCCGCGTGAGAATCCTTCATTTTAAGAAAGTCAGCCGCCTTCCTCTTGTGCTTTGCGCTACTTGCCTGCACTAGCCGATATCGCCTGCGCTAGCTGCTACCGCCTACGTTAGCTGCTATCAAATGGTGCTAGCACTTTCTATAACTGTTTCTGAGATTTTCTCTAATCAGAGCTAGTGCTAGCGCTAGCGCTAGCACCGGCTCTAGCGGGCATGTTGGGATTTTGGCTTCAAATTTGGGCGCAACCTTCTTATGTTATCCTTGAGTCATGTGGACTTGTTTTCCTGCACACTTAAACACACAAGATCAAATACACGTAGGATTTGTTATTCTCAAACCTAGGAGATGCGAAAGACCATGTTCCAACATAGATCACTCCATCCGCGTGATCACCATCCACTCGCCTCATGAAGCTCGGCATAGCGGCCGACGCATTCCATCTCACCTTGCAAAGCCGTTATTTCGACACACACCTTTATTTTATTGTTGTTAGAAATAGAAATCAAACCAAAACCCTTTGTTCATTTTTGTTCTCTCGTTGTAACAATCATTACACGATACGATTCGCTTCACCGTACCCTGCATTCCTCAAGAGATCGACATTCAGGGAAATTATTCCCAAAATTATTACTTGACATCGACCGGTGCACTTACCGTAACACATCAAGTTTTTGGCACCGTTGTCGGGGAATGCAAGCGTGAAGTGTTTTGTGTTTTGAACACTTGTTATAGGAGCGGGTGTTTTTTTTATTTTTGTTCTTTTTTTGTCTTTTGTTTGTGTATGTCGGGGCAAGCCGCAAGGGATCTAGCACCCATTGATCCAGAAATCGAACGGACTGCTCGCGCACTGAGGCGTGCTGCAGCCGCACGAGCGGAAATGGGAGATAATCTGAACCTGGGAGAGGGCCACGGGGGCGGCCAGAGATTGCCCAACGAGGGGGAAAATATGAATCCGAGAGCGCCCAATGTGGGGCAGAATATTATGGTGGATGAGCAGGAGACGGCTCGACCAAGGCCATGAACAATGAGGGATTACACCACCCCAACTGTCGGGAGTGTGTATCAGGGATTCGGGCCAGATATCATGAACAACCAGTTCAAAATCAAGCCGGCCATTCTGAATATTATCTGCAACAGCACATAGTTCTCGGGGATGCCTAGTGAAGACCCACATCTTCACCTGGCGGAGTTTGCTGAAATTTGCGGAACGTTCTGCTATGCGGGAATCCGGGATGAAACAGTCAAACTGAGACTGTTTCCTTTCTCTCTGCGCGATAAAACCAAGGTCTGGCTCCATACAATCTCTCCAGGTAAAGCCACAACATGGGATGCCCTCACGTCCAAGTTGCTCGCCAAGTTCCATCTGGTGGACAAGATTGTGAGCCTTCGGTAGGATATTACTACTTTCCGTTAGGCGAATCAGGAGACTCGCTGAGGCTTGGGAGCACTTCAATGAACTTCTTCGCAAGTGCCCAAGCTATGAGCTCCAACCATGGGATCTAGTGGAGAACTTCTACTTCGTGATAGAGCCCAACTATCGGGCAATGGTTGATGCCGCTACTGGAGGCACCTTAATGAACCACACCCCGGAGGAAGCTTTGAGAATATTACAAGACACTGCTTCCCATAACACTTTCTTGACAGTTAGGAGGAACGCACCCAAGGGCGCTCGAGGTCTTTTCGCGATGGACTCTATACCTTCTGCTGATGCACCCTCTACGACTATCGCTTATGAAGGACGTGGAGGTGGTGGTCACCATGCTTACGAATGCCCAGGAGGTGGGTTGTCAGGTGAATTCGCCCAGTTTAACTTAAATGAGTCTGTTAATTATGTAGGGAATCAAACTAGGGGGAACCCTATGGAAATACTTATAATCCGGGAGTGAGAAATCATCCCAATTTCTCATGGAACCAAAATGCGGCTGGCCAACGATGGCAACCGGGGCAGCATCAAAATGATGCTTATACCTCCGGGATTCAACCGAGGCCACCTCGACCGGGTTACAATCAAGGTGCCCCGGCCCCCAAGAAAAGCAATTTAGAAGAAATGATGGAAAGGTTTATGGAGGCTGCCCACTCCAACATGGCAAACCAAACTGCTTCCATGCGGAACTTGGAAACACAATTGGGCCAATTGTCTCAAGTGCTTACCGAGATTTCGCAAGGTACTCTCCCCAGCAATACTGAAAAATATCCTATAGATCAAGGGAAGAGTCTTGTCGAAGTGGTAGTGAGCAGCCCGAATGAGTTAGTAGTCATCTGCTCCATCAATAACATTGCGACGACTGCCTTATACGACTCCGGATCATCCCGCAATGTTCTTGCATTGCAAGACATTGCTAAAATGCAACTTAAAATGGATATGGATGATCAGATGTCTCTCATGCTTGCTAACGGGATGGTTATTCAGGCAGAGGGAGAAGTGAAAAATGTCAAAATTATAATCGAGGGGACAGTGGTAGTAGCCGACTTTCAAGTGTTGGGACCCCACGAAAATCGATTTATTCCTATCTTGGGAGTACCATTCTTGAAGGAGAGTGGTGCTACACTAGATTTTTCTACAGGTTGTGTTATCTTACCTAGTAAAGTGGCACCTCCTAGTTGCCCCGAGATTATGACCGAAACATCTAATTTCTCTCCCACTTTTATTATTGATGAGTTGTTCAGTGATGCAGAATGCATAAAAGAATAAGAACCATTTGGTGAGGAAAATAAAGAGGATCAGCTGACTGGAAAAGAGGAAGAGGTTGATGTCCGAAGAGAGAACGACTCTGAGAGGGAGAAGAACTTCACTTCTGAACTTGTTGAGCAGGACTCAACCCGGGACAGTGTCCCATTCTTATTTTGCAATAATTTATGCAATAACTCTATTAAACACTCTATTTCTTGGGCTTATCCAGTCGTCACCGCGGTGACAGAAATGAAGCTACTCACCACAAAGGTGAGAAATTTTGAAAACTATGAACGTTGGCGCTCTCCAACGGTGGAGAAGCTAAAACAGGAGAGGCTCTTACGTGGTGCACGCTTTGCTGCTCTCCATGGAGAGAAGGCGGAGGCTAGGAGAAAATTGGGTAACACCAATTTTGGCCCTAAAGCTTTCACCTCCGGTCTGCAATCCACTGGAGAAGTGCACTACAAGAGTGCGTATAGCTGAGCTTTATTTTTCTTGAACTGTGAACGTTGGTTGTTGAACTTTTCTTTAATTTCTCGCACTCTATAAACTGGTGTAATACAGGTATTTGGTCCATCTTAAGGACGTAAAACAAAAAGGGCTCTTGGGATACAACCCAATGGGGGACCTTTCGGTTCCCGTTTTTTGCTAATCCGCTTATGTTTCTGTTTTCTTTCTATTTTGTCTTTTGTATGCTTTATTCATAGGAGCATTATTTTTCTGGCGGCGAACCTGGTGATTTTCAAGGATTAACGCCAATCTGCTGGTATGCTCATATCTGAGCATAGGTACCCTCTTCCCTAGCATTTTCTTATTTTCATTGACAAAATTCATGTGATTATCCAATTCAAGTCTGGGGTGAGAGTGTACCGAGTGTTCACTACACGTGTACATGTTTTAGCATACCAGAAGTATATTTTCATTTATGTCATATTATAGCATACACCAATTCACCCGCACAAGCGTGCACTCACTTGTTTGTGTGCTTCCGTACACACTATCTTGGTTTGGAATGTGAAATAGGATGTTAGCTTAGGAATTGCAAATCGGAGTGCGATGTTGACTCTTGTAGTACTCTAGTCGCATCCGCATGCTCCCATAGAAATCTGAGTAAAATTAGATTATCTCTATGCTTTTAATTTTCAATTAGTGTTTTTGCGTTGTTTTTTATTTAAGTTACTCATTTGGTGAATATGGATGAAATTTGCGGTAGCACGGTGTTGTGTGTAAGCGAGTGCTAGGTGCGAGTTGCTCAAGTTAGAAGGAAGGTTCATCTTTCTCGTGGGCTAAGAACTTGGCCCAAGCGACTCGTGAAGCATGGGTGAGAGCGACTCACAAAGTTGAGCGTGATGTAGGCCATCTAGTTGGCTAGTTTGAGCTTTGATTTCCATGACCCATTCGCTTACCCTTGCAAGCCAAATTTGTGCCTACCCCTCCTTTGTTCCAGCTCTTCTTTCAATCACCAAAACCTGAAGCTTATCCTATTATCGCAACCAAGTAGTGAGTTCACTGAAATTATATTTCTTGTTTGGGTGTGAGGTATGAAATTATTGTGATGTGAAAAAAATTATATTATGTGCTGAATACATTCTTGTAAACCAATTGGGGGATAAAATAATTAGAAAAAAAATGAAGTTAGAAGTAAAATCTGAAAAAAAAAATTGAAATGAAAAGAAATCCCCTTGGGCGTAATAGAAAAATTCAGTTGGTATTTGTTTGGAGTAGGTTGTGTGCACACCAAGTTTTCAAGCTAAGTCTGGGAGTGTGTCACACTAGCATCATTCTTGGACTTGTTCAGGTGCAGCATTGTCTTTTAGCTCATTTGGGTTGCGTAGCCACCATGTTTATCATTGTATACCATACCGTAACCTAAGCATTGTAATAACATGAAAGTCCTACTAATTCATCTTGTGAGTTTGCTAGCGCCGCGGAGAGAGTGAAACCGGGCAAGCCTATGGTTCTCGTCATTGATGGATTTCAGCAAAGTTATCCCTGAATTCCAATCTTTAGCAACACCCTCCTGAGTTGCTCGTTTACTTTCACACCGGGTACGACTGCAAAATTCTTCATGATTCACCATCTGAGTACAAATAAATCTCTATTTACGCATTTATACTATTGTAAATTAGCTAGTATAGTTAGAATCTTCTTTTACTGAATTTCTATTCGCATGGGTATGATACTTCACATCTTACTCTTTCTTTGCAATTCTCTACGCTAACTACCATTTTCATATCCTGCCGAATTTGTTTGCTCGGTACGTGCAAAGAGGTAAGTCTGGGGGTGTGATGAGTCCAAATTATATACCCTTTTTAGGACTCATCTGGGCTTATTTTCACTCACGTGCACATCACTTTTCACCTATATTCTCTTCTTTATTGATTTAATGTCATTCCACTCAATGTGCACATTTCTAGCCCAATTTCGGTGTAGAATCTAATATTTCTTATTTTTGAGTATTGTGTTGTGTTTAGTTGTTATTATTGAATGCGTTAAGTGCCATGATTAGTGGCCCGAGCAGTTCTCCTGCTGATGCAGGCCCCGTGCTGGTGTTCCGGGTGCAAATCTGCCTAGGAATACTGCGCACGACCACTGACTATATTGCGCACGACCACTGGTCGTGCGCAATTAACCCCTAAATTTTGAGTCCTATCTTGCCAAACGCACGACCACTGGCTATAGTGCGCACGATCTCTGATCGTGCACCATTGGTCTTGCGTATCTAATTTTTTTGTGAGATTTTCTGTTACAGGTTCTGCCGAGATGACGCGGACGAGCTCTGACCTCTAGTGCGCACGACCACTGGTCGTGCGCCACTGATCGTGCGCACTGTTTTGCACAGTGCGTATTTAAAGACACCACCCAGCAAATTAGGGTACGAAGTACTTCCGCCCCGTGATTTTTGAGTTCTGCCCAGTGCCGTTTTCGCTCCTCCTCGATCTCCACATATCTCCTTCATCCGAGAACCACTCTCCGGTGAAAACCTAGCGGATTCCAAGAGTTTGGAAGCATTCTCGGCCGTCAACAACACCATTTCCGAGTTATGCAACCTCAATTTGGAAGAAGAAGAAGAAAACCTGACGAACGAAGATGACGGAGCAAGATAGTGACAGTCTCTTGGTCCCGTAAGCATACATCGACCGAGCCTGGAAGTGGTTTGACAACCCACTATTCCGACCGAGATCGATGGCTAGTCTTCTCTATTGGTTTATTCTCCCCCTTTCCTTTTGTTGTTGTATTAGTTAGTAATGAACATGACTACTCTCATTTGTCTATGAATGAAAGTGCTTCTTGTTTTTCTTAACCTTGGATATTGTGTTGTGTTGCGCTTCATCACCACTCACCCACATCCACTCCATTCACTCACTTAAGACTCACATTAGCAAAGGCTAACGGTGATTAGCGATGGGGTGATTACGACCCTCATCTTCCACGCTCTAGATCACTCCATCCGCATGCTCACCGTCCACTCGCCTCACGAAGCTTGGCATAGCGGCCGACGCATTCCATCTCATCTTGCGAAGTGATGATTTCGACCCACACCTTTATTTTATTGTTGTTAGAAATAGAAATCAAACCAAAACCCTGTGTTCATTTTTGTTCGCTCGTTGTAACAATCGTCACATAACACGATTCACTTCACCATACCCTGCATTCCTCAAGAGATCAGCATTCGGGGAAATTATTCCCAAAATTATTACTTGACAGCGACCGCTGCACTTGCCATAACGCATCACAGACATAGAATGAAAATTAAAAACCTCTCTTCTCCAAATTAATGAAGGAAAGAAATCATTTGCAAATCGATGTGTAATGCTTGTTAATGAAAATACCTCTTTGAAAAACCGAATCAATGATCTCAATATGGCAATAAAAAAATTTGGGGCTGGTAAAAAATCCCTGGACATGATTTTAGGAAACCAGTGCCATGGCTCTGCAAAGTTTGGGCTGGGGTATGAATCGGGAAGCTACTGCCCAACGTTAACCCCTAATGCTGGTGTTAGCTCTAGCTCCAAAAATCAAAATTCTTTTAATAAAAATTCATCTATTACCCTTTCTACCAGCAAGAGTCAACAAAATTCTTTGAAAAATGTCTCAGCCCCTTTAATTGCTTGTGCCAACTGTTTATTTTTTGGTCACACTACGGACTCTTGTAGGAAGAAGGGAAAGCGCACTTTAAAGCAAATCTGGGTACCTAAGGCCTCCACCTATATCATGGGAGGAACCTCATGGGTATCCAGATCTTTACTAATATTTTCTTCTTAGGTGTGTTGGTAGGCTAAGGACAAGGAAGACATGTGGTACTTGGACTCAGGCTACTCCAAGCACATGATGAGCAATAAAACAATGTTCCTTAGCCTCGTGATGAAGAAAGGAGGTATGCTGACATTTGGCGACAATGGCAAGGGAAGGATCATGGGCAGTGGTGTAGTGGGTAACGATTTTTTCTCTATTTCAAATGTTTTATATGTTGAAGGTTTAATACACAATATAATATCTATTAGTCAATTATGTGACAAAGGACTAAATGTCTTATTTGAATCTTCAACAAATCTTTACAAAATTATAAATCCTAAAACAAATGAAGTTGTACACACCACACTAAGAACTCATAATGTTTACATGATTGTCTTTCATGATCTTTCAAAATCATCTATCAAATGTCTTATTTCAAAAAATGATGAATTAGAATTATGGCATAGGTGTCTTGGACACACTAGCATTAAACTTATTTTAAAACTAGCAAAAGATAAATTAATTAAAGGATTACCTCTGCTTAATAGAAATTTATCTTCACTTTGTCCACCTTGTCAAAAAGGAAAATTTTCTAAAACATCTTTTAAAAGTAAAAATGAAATTTCCACTACTAGACCTTTACAACTAATCCATATGGACCTTTTTGGTCCAATGAGCACATCAAATCTAATTGGTAAAAAATATACTTATGTTTTAATTGACGATTTTTTAGATATTATTGGACAATTTTCCTCACCGTAAAATTCGATTGATTTTGTGAATTCTCAAAATTATGTAAACGTAAAAATGAACTTGATCTAGAAATTCAATGCATACGCTCAGATCATGGGTGAGAATTTGAAAATGAAAAATTTACCACTTTTTGTAGTAATCTAGGAATTAAACACGATTTTTCAGCTCCACGCACTCCACAACAAAATGGTGTTGTGGAGAGGAAAAATAGAACCCTTCAAGAATTAGCACGCATTATGCTCTTTGAATTTGGATTACCTAGATCATTTTGGGCAGAAGTTGTTAGCACATCATGTTATGTTATTAACCGTGTCATGCTTTGACCCCTTTTAAAATTAACCCCTTATGAAATGTATTTTCAAAAGAAGCCTAATGTATCCTATTTTTTGTGTATTTGGTTGCAAATGTTATTTATTAATTATAAAGGATTCATTAGGAAAATTTGATGAAAAATGTGATGAAGCTATTTTTCTTGGCTATTCCTCAACTAGTAGAGCATATAGAGTTTATAACAAAAGAACAAAATTAGTTGAAGAATCTATTCATGTTAGATTTGATGAGCTTGTTCCGTGTGTAGAGAAAATTATTGCAAGAAATGATGAGGAACCTCTCTCCCCATTAGAGCATGAAGATGGCAAGCCACATGAAGAGGAGAACAAGGAAGAGGAGGAAAATCAAGAGGAGTATGTACCTCCTAGCATGCTAAAATTCACAAAGCATCATCCAAAGGAACTTGTCATTGGAGAGCCATCTAAAGGGGTAACAACTCGTTCTTCCCTACATGAATCTTTTTCAAACCTTTGCTTTATTTCGGAAATTGAACCAAAAAATATTTCAACTGTGCTAAATGATGAATTTTGGTATTTAGCTATGCATGAAGAATTAGAACAATTTGAACGCAATAAGGTTTGGAATCTTGTAGAAAGACCATCAAATCATCTGGTAATAGGCGTAAAATGGATTTTCAAAAATATTAGATGGTGAATCTAGGATTACTAGGAACAAAGCTCGCTTAGTAGCACAAGGGTATTCGTAAATCGAAGGGGTAGATTTTGATGAAATATTTGCACACGTTGCTCGCTTAGAATCCATTCGAATTTTTCTTGCCTTTGCAAGTTTCAAAAGATTTAAACTATTTCAAATGGATGTTAAAAGTGTTTTTTTAATGGAATTATTAAGGAAAATGTTTATGTCGAACAACCCCCCGATTTCATAAATGAAAAATTCTCAAATCATGTTTTCAAATTAGATAAAGCACTTTATGGTTTAAAATAAGCACCGCGTGCATGATATGATAGATTAACTTCATTTTTACTAAAGCACGACTATGTAATGGGAAGGGACGATAATACACTCTTTCTCAAACATGTTATTAATGATCTAATTATATTACAAATTTATGTGAATGACATCATTTTGGAGCCACTAATGAACAATTACATAATGAAGTTGTATGTGTAATGCAAAAAGAATTTGAAATGAGCTTAGTTGGAGAACTCACATACTTTCTAGGTTTTCAAATCAAACAAAGAAATGATGGAATATTTATAAATCAATCTAAATATGTGCATGATATGTTGAAAAGATTTGGATTTGAAAAATTAAAACAAGCCACCACTCCTATGAGCGCATCTCTAAAATTAGGAAAAGATGAAGTCGGAATCTCGATTTATCAAATACTATATAAAGGAATGATAGGATCATTATTATATCTAAGTGCGACTAGGCACGATATCATGTTTGCGGTTTGCTTATGTGCGGGATTTCAAGCTAATCCTAAAGAATCTCATTTAAAAGCGGTTAAACGAATTTCCAGATATTTAATCGGATCATCTAGTCTAGGCATATGGTATCCTCATAATGATTCATTTATATTGCATGGATATTCCGACTCCGATTATGCGGGCTGCTCACTAGATTGTAAAAGCACAAGTGGCACATGTCACTTCTTAGGCCCCTCACTAGTAGTCTGGTCGAGTAGGAAACAAAATTTTGTTGCCCTCTCCACCACCGAGGCCGAATATGTCGCACTAGAAAGTTGTTGTGCACAAGCCCTTTGGATGAGTCAAACACTAGAAGATTTTGAGGTGCATCTAAACAATGTCGAATTAAAATATGACAACAAAAGTGCAATTGATCTAACCAGCAATCCCATTCATCATTCACAGTGCAAACACATAGATGTGCGTCATCATTTCATTAGAGATCACATTAAGAAAGATCATGTGAGAGTTAGCTTCATAGGCACAGAATCCCAACTTGCGGACATCTTTACAAAACCTCTCTCGGATGATCGTTTCAACATGCTTAGGCTAGAACTAGGAGTCTTAAATATATCAAATTGAAACCCATCAAAAGCTATTTCTCCTCAAAATAAATGTCGGGAACAGTGCCCAGCAGTGTTCCTGATTTGAAGAAATGCTCAGCTCAATGATAAGTACAAAGTGTATTTAATGTCATATCTAGTTCATGCTTGCAGAGATCAGACAATATGTCTAGTACTTCAATAACTTGCCCAAGTACAATATTATCGAAAAGGACTGGACATATCATCGTAAAGAATAGGCATATCGTTGAATTGGTGTGCAGAAGCAAAGTAGAAGGTCCACGATAGTTATCGTCGAGATAGCATACACATGTCGACGATATCGTCGAAAAGAAGCCTTGACATCAATAAGGCTAAGGAAGAATAGATATCATCGTAAAAGAGGTATGTCATCGATAAGCCTAAGTCAGAATAGGTATCGTCGTAAAGAAGCCTTGACGTTGAAAAGGCTAAGTAAGACTGATGTCAACGATATCGTCGTAAAGAAGGACTGTCGTCGAAAAGACTAGGGAAGATCGTACAAAGACAGGCTGTTGCTGAAGAATTGTTTGTCGATGTAATATCGATTATGTCGTCGACAAGATAAGGTGGTCAAAATGATATCAAGCAATCAAGGAGATTACGTCGACATCAGTTAGATGACTTCATGTCGTCTTAAGTGCAAGTGCAGAAGGGATGCCCGTGCGTCGAGATATCTCTATCTGAAGAAGAGGGAAGGAGATTTGAAGATCTGTCCTAGCTCAAGACAATGACAAGTCCTGTCATCAAGATATTGCCCATGTCATCGTAACCATGGAAATATCGTCGTGACAGATTCAAAAATTGCCAAACGCACTGTCAGCATTTAATGTCGCCGGCTGATTGTCCAATCAACGCGTGCTCTTAAGGTATGGGCATTTGTCAGTAAAGGACATCATAGGTGACCGTTAAGCGGCTCCTCCATCCTATATAAGGGAACAATGGATTCCCTAATGAAGAGGTGTGAAAAAATACGAGAACGAAGAAACAAAAAAAGATCCTGCCGAGCAATACTACAGTAAAAGCTGCGGGGAAGAATCAAGAATAAGAAGAGGAGAACAAAAACGCTTATCCTGTGTTCTCCAAGTTGCAGTCAAACTACATAGACTGATAAGATTCGTTCAAATTAAGAAGCCAGTCAACATCAGGCAAAAGAAGAAGGTTTGAAGAAGATCTGTGCTATCAAAACTCACAACTGAAGTATCTTCTTCAAGATAAGTAGTCGATCTCCATCAGGAAGAAGAATAATTACTGTATATCTTTCTTGTAAAGGCTTGTGGGCCAAATCTGTAAGATCTATTTTTAAATATAAGTGCCAAGCTTGAGGGCTTGATATCTGTGAGTCTTGAGGGCTAGGGAAGAGGACTTGCGGGTATAAATGTGTCGAGCTTGCGGGCTCGGGTGCAGTGAAGGGGCTTGCAGGCATAGGCTACAAGAAAGACTTGTGGGTTTGTGTTGTGTAGGGCTTGAGGGACTGAGTGTCGAGCTTGCGGACTCGGGGGCAGTGAAGGGGCTTGCGGGCCTAGGCTGCAGGGACTTGCGGGTCCAAACATGTTGAGCTTGCAGGCTCGGGTGCAGTGAAGGGGCTTGCGGGCCTAGGCTGCAAGGACTTGCGGGTTCGAGTTGTAAGGCTTGCGGGTCGGAGACATTAGGCGGAGTTTGCCGAGCCTAGCACACTGCTAGGTAGGCGCAGAGGGAAAGAGGACTACTCAAGACACCCTGTCTTGAGGAACCTCTATAAGTCTTTGTGTGTTTTTTGTGTTGTGCTTTTCAACCTCTAGATCTATTAACCAGAAATCAAGAACACCAAAAGGGGAATAAAATAATTTGAAATACCTATTCACACCCCCCCCCCTCTAGATGATAAGTCAACACCCAATAACTAACAAGTGGTATCAAAGCGAGGTTGTTCAAAGAAAAGCTTTACAACTTGAACAGATCTGCTCTTGGGTGTATCAAATCAACTGATTATCATATCGTAACTCTATGGAGAAAGTCAAAAGATCTGACATCAAGAAGTTTAGATCCTTAAGTGAAAGCAGTTGGAGCTCTTCTCATGATGAAGAAGAAAGAAGTATAGGGATCAGAGCACCCTTGACTATTTCAGACAGTGAATCTGAAGATGAAGAAAGCTCTGTAGTCAGAAGAAGAATAAGAGCACCCTTAACTCTCATAGACCGTGACTCTGAGGATGAGGAGGTCTATCGGTTGATGGCTCTATCATATGAAGAAAATCATGATGAATCAAATTATGATCAGGTATGCATCACTCACACACCTTTACTGCCTGCTTCAATTAAGAAGACCAAGAGTGCATCAGATGATTGCTCATCTTCTGAAAATGATGCAGAAGACTGCTCATCATGCAACAATAAGAACCATGCTGATCTAATAGAACAGTTTGGTGATCTCTTGGCTGCTCTGAGAAAGAGCAAGAAGCATGTTAGGAAGCAAGCTAAGTAGCTAGAATCACTCAGACCCACTAAAGCTGAGATGAATGAGTTAATGGGTATGTCCCATAATGAGGGCACCAATTCATGTGAGCTCAATAAGATCATAGGCAAGCTTCATGATGAAAGAAACCAAAAGGAAGAACTTATTAGGAAACTTGAGAATGATCTTCTTAAGGAAAGAAGCTTAGTGGCTCAATTCTCTAAGCCCAAATACATACTGCCCATCATTGACACCTTCTCTTCCTATGGAAATAGGAGGGGATTGGGTTTCAATAAAAGGGCAGTGGATGCTGGGAATGGAAAAAGGGGCCAAACTAAAGTAGAGCCCCATACCACCTTTCAGAAGGTAGTGCTTCGCTCTAACAAGTACGACCAGGACAGTGTCCATGGTCACTGGATGAATGGAAGCTCTTATAGCCTGGGAGATGCTCCTGACTATGGGAGGAGAAATGGCATGGGGATGAGTGCATTGAACGCTCCCCATGAGGAAATCCAAATGGCCCATCATGGACCATTTGTGTTTGGTGCTTCAGCCTCCACTTTCAAGGGTAAAGGAGCAATACCTTCCCTATCTCTTCTAGATAAGAAGAAGGACGGTAGCACCAGTATATTCAACTCTCACTTGATCATATCTGATGACATCAACACCATGTAAGCTACCAAGCTGATATCTGTTGCTGACAAACAGATAAATTCAAGAAGAAATAACTATACTAGCAGCTGGTCAGCGCCATTAAGCTGTTAGACGCCGTCGACCTGGAGTTCGCTCTCTCAGAGCCAACAGTAATCTTAAAGAGAGAAGTGTTAGAATTCTACTCGAATGCCAAGGGGGATCAAAAGGAACATCTATGAAAAGCTTGATCAATGGGATGAAGGTCAAGGTGAATCCCAAGAGATTGGTCAGGGTTCTTCAGCTGCCGACCTGCGCCAAGGGGGAGGAAAATGAGGAAGTCACCCAGGAAGACCTTAACAAGGCTCCGGCATGGTGCGGTCACTCCAGCAAGACCTATGGGTCTCTGGAAAGGAAGAGTTTTAATCAACAAGGAAAGCTTATGGCTGATATCGTAGGAAAATCCCTCCTCTGTAAGGTAGGATCGCATGATAGGATATCCAAGCCCATGTTCGAGGTAATGACAAGGATAATCCTAAGTAAGAAGACCAACTGGGGTCGGATTATTTTCAAGAGGATACAAGAAATCTTTCAAGTTCCAAATCTGGGAAGAATACTATCACTGTATCTACTGTTATCTTACCTTGAAAGTTTTAACAAGATGTATGGTGTAAAAATCCATCACATGAGAAGGATGGATATCAAGATTCTTGAGAGATGGGAGAAAGTTCTGACTAAGTCTCCCAAGAAGCTGAAGACTGCAGAGGATGTGAAGAGGAAGGGAGGAAGCTCATCTGAAGAAAGTGAGCCAGGCAACAACTCAGACTCGTCTGACTCTGAAGTGCCTGTAGTGAAAAAGAATGTCTCCTGGACCACTGTTCCAAGTCTGATTGTAACAGTAGGAACAGAACAAGAGGATGCTGAAACTGAGGGAGAGAAGAATAGTGAGCTCCCTGCTCATGTGGAAAAAGTGATCAATAAAATCATTGGGGCTGATGATGTTGTTCATTCTGAACCAGTGGTCCAAGAAGACCCAAGTAAAGATTCCCAAGAAGACAATCAAGAGAACCCTGCTGATGAGACTAGAAGAGATCTGCCAAATACAGAAAAGAAAATGAGTCAAACCAGTATCCCATCAGAAGTCCTCCATCTCCAATGATTGTTGGGAATGAAGAGGAGGAACCAGGACAAGCCAGTTCACCTCCAGAGAAATGGGCAGTAGAGTTCTCTCTACTGCCTCAGATAAGAATGCTCCTGGAAGAGCAAAGGCTAAAAATTGAAGGTCATATTAATTCAGCCATCAATGATTTAAGAAGGGAACTATCTGCTGAAACTGCAAGCCTGAGAAATGATGTGAAGAATCTACAAGAGTATACTGCCAAAGAGATAGCGCTTACTCACCAGGGTCTATCTAACGCAGTGGATAATCAGATAATGATTGCCAACAACATAGAGAAAGGCCTACATAGCAACCAACAGATGGATGGTTGAACACAAAACTAATCTCCAAGAAAGTCTAGATCACCACAATAGAGATCTAGACAGTCATCTGCTTGAGACCAAGAACCATTTGGAGGGAGGAATTCACATGCTTAAAAGCAAGATATTGGTCCTTCAGGAGAACCACCAAAGGGGGAGAGATCAATGATAAAGGCCAGTGGTGAGCATGCCAACTGGACCACAAATACCATCAGGGAAGCAATGAATCTCCCTCCTCTCCATTTTGATGAGCCTGCTGAAGAGTGCCCTGCTGAAGATCAATATGCAGACATTCCTGATGCTGCTACTGATCAGAGTATAGGAAAGGAAATATTGGAAGAAGATGAGGTAAAGATGAGAAAAAAAATACAGGGAGGAAATGGAGAAAAAGGATAACTATGAGAGATGGAGTCCCAAGTCCAGAGCCATCATATTAAAAGCATGGGAGTTGGTGAAGGTAAATAAAGGTGTGAGGTACAAAGTGTATAGTCCTCAATAATGGGCTAAGTATGAAGATCATGAAGAAGCAAGGAGAGAATACAGAAGGGACCAGCAAGCAGGCAGAATCCCTGCAGACACTCCTGAGCCTCTCAAGTATCACCATAAGCCATTTGAATACTTCACCAGACAAACTGAGAAGGAGCAGGAAGCCAGTGTCAGGAAATCAAAGAGTGTAGCAGCTATGAAGGAACCAGATAAGTAGATGGCTGAATCACTAGGGGAAATGTAGAAATGTTGAAAACTTTAAAAAATTTATCACTATTTATAAATTTTCAATGAAGTGATATTTATCAAACTCTGTGTTCACTCAAACATAACTGCAATGTCATTATTATATGTTTATTTGCTTAAGATGTACTTTAACATCGAGTGGGTTATGACTTCTTCAAATAGGGGGAGATTGTTGGGAACAATGCCCAGCAGTGTTCCTGATTTGAAGAAATGCTCAGCTCAATGATAAGTACAAGGTGTATTTAATGTCATATCTAGTTCATGCTCGCAGAGATCAGACAATATGTCCAGTACTTCAATAACTTGCCCAAGTACAATATCATCGAAAAGGACTAGACATATTGTCATAAAGAATAGGCATATCGTTGAATTAGTGTGCAGAAGAAAAGTAGAAGGTCCACGACAGTTATTGTTGAGATAGCATACACATGTCGGCGATATCGTCGAAAAGAAGCCTTGACGTTGATAAGGCTAAGGAAGAACAGATATTGTCATAAAAGAGGCATGTCTTCGATAAGCCTAAGTTAGAATAGGTATCACCGTAAAGTAGACTTGTCGTTGAAAAGGCTAAGTAAGACTGATGTCAACGATATCGTCGTAAAGAAGGACTGTCGTTGAAAAGACTAGGGAAGATCGAATAAAGACGGACAGTTGATGAAGAATTGTTTGTCAACGTAATATCGATTATGTCGTCGACAAGATAAGGTGGTCACAACGATACCAAGCAATCAAGGAGATTACGTCGACATCAGTTAGATGACTTCATGTCTTCATAAGTGCAAGTGCAGAAGGGATGTCCCGTATCGTCGATATATCTCTATCTGAAGAAGAGGGAAGGAGATTTGAAGATCTGTCCTAGTTCAAGACAATGACAAGTCCTGTCGTCAAGATATGGTGCATGTCGCCGTAACCATGGAAATATCATTGAGACAGATTCAAAAATTGCCAAACGCGCTACCAACATTTAATGCCGCCGCCTGATTGTCAAATCAGCGCGTGCTCTTAAGGTATGGGCATTTGTCAGTAAAGGACATCATAGGTGACCGTTAAGCGGCTCCTCCATCCTATAAAAGGGAACAGTGGATGCACTAATGAAGAGGTGTGAAAAAAGACGAGAACGAAGAAACGAAAAAAGATCCTGCCGAGCAATACTACAGTAAAAGCTGCGGGGAAGAATCAATAATAAGAAGAGGAGAACAAAAATGCTTATCCAGTGTTCTCCAAGTTGCAGTCAAGCTACATCGACTGATAAGATTCGTTCAAATTAAGAAGCCAGTCAACATCAGGCAAAAGAAGAAGGTTTGAAGAAGATCTGTGCTATCAACGCTCACAACTGAAGTATCTTCTTCAAGATAAGTAGCCGATCTCCATCAGGCAGAAGAACAATTACTGTATATCTTTCTTGTAAGGGCTTGCGGGACAAATCTGTAAGATCTGTTTTCAGATCTAAGTGTCAAGCTTGAGGGCTTGAGATCTGTGAGGCTTGAGGGATAGGGCAGAGGAATTGCGGGTCCAAACGTGTCGAGCTTGCGGGCTTGGGTGCAGTGAAGGGGCTTACGGGCCTAGACTGCAGGCAAGACTTGCGAGTTTGTGCTGTGTAGGGCCTGAGTGTCGAGCTTGCGGGCTTGGGTGCAGTGAAGGGGCTTACGGGCCTAGGCTGCAGGGGCTTGCGGGTCCAAATATGTCGAGCTTGCGGGCTCGGGTGCTGAAGGGGCTTGCGGGCCTAGGCTGTAGGGACTTGTGGGTCCGAGTTGTAAGGCTTGTCGGCCGGAGACATTGGCAGAGTTTGCCTAGCCTAGCACACTGCTAAGAAGGCGCAGAGGGAAAGAGGACTACTCAAGACACCATGTCTTAAGGAACCTCTATAAGTCTTTGTGAACCTCTATAAAGGAGTACCCGAGGGGGAGGGGGGAATTTGGGGGTTTAATAAAACCCTAGCCCAAGGCTATCCGCAGACCACTCCCTTATCCGCACCCAATTCCTATTCGCACCCCAAACTCATTTTCTTTTGAAATTAAGGCATTACATTACTAACAGCAGCTATATAGAAGAGTCCAATTAAAAGCATGATGGAAAGATTCTATATTAATTAAGAAAAAATGAAAATTTTGTGTACTCATGATGGAGTAATATGCAAACTAAACTGAACTTACAAACCAGAAAATAAGCAAACTAAACTGAACTGAAGGAAATTGTAAATCATCATGAACTGCATTCGAAAACACCACACGATCGCATCGATTCTCAAACATCACCACCAACGCTCCTTCAGCCCGCTAAGTAATCAATTTCATGATATTTCATCAAGGATAAGTGTATATAAATTATTTTGATTGTTATGCTCCAGAAAAATTAGAATAAAAAGTAAATAAAAGGCTGGATATGTGAAAATGTTTGAGGGTGTAGTTACCTTGGATCTCAATTGCAGATTTGGAGAAGCCGAGTAGGGGGTTTGAAACCTGCAGCAGATTATGGAGATTAGGCAGTTAGAACTTAGAGATAAAAAATAAAAATCAAAGTTAGAAAGTGACAATCTCATTTTTCGTCGGATTAGAAATCAAAAATAGAAATCAAACTGCAATGACTGAAAATTGGATTAGAAATCAGAAATAGACACTACAAGAAAGAGTCGCATTGGCGACGTTTTTTTAAACCTTTAGCGACATTTTTTAAACGTGGTGAAAGCTATAGCGACGTTTTTATAAACGCCGCAAAGGCGTCGTGGTATGAATCGTCGCCATTACTTTGGCGACGTTTGATATACACCCGCCGCAAAAATTAGCCGCGTTTTCGCAAAACAACGTGGCCAATGGTTGCAAACATCGGCGACATTCTGCTGCTTCAAACGTAGCAAACATTAGCCATGTTTTTAAGAAAAAACGTGGCCAATGTTTGCCACGTTTGTTCATTAAAACGCCACCAGAAGTACCTTTAACTAAAAAATAGTGTTTAATTTACTGCAATATCTGGCTAAAAGAAAAAAAAAACATATGCACATCTTGAGAGCAACTGAGGTTTAGATTGCTTGCAGCATGAAGTTATTACTCATAGTATAAGTCAAGGAGATTGCTAATATTATTAAGATGAAATGTCTCAAATTACATTCTATTTGGGGTTTTCTTGATACAAAAAAAAAAGACACGAGATGAGAAGAAGAAACTTAAAAATGCTAGATGAAACTAATCAACAATGTTTTGCTAAGGCTTCATCTTCACCAACAAACCCTCCATTTGCTAAATCCTCAGTTAAGCAGCACTTGTCAATTTGATCATGCAAGAGAGATTTCACATTCCATTTTCAAATCTGCAAAAAATCATATAAATAGCAAACCGATTTTAGCATTTTCAATTTAGGGTTCATTTGGTTCAGCGTTTAGGAGGCGCGTTTTGAGGAAACGCTACCGCACGGCGGCAAAACAAATGGAACGCCGGCTCCATTTGCCGCGTTTCGCCCCGCAGCAAGGAGGAAAAGCCGCGGAATCGCTCCGTTTCCAGCCTTGGCTCGTCCCCTCCAGTCCGACCGCGCATCTCCACCCGTCTTCTCCGCTCGCCACCGCCGCGTCAAATAAAGCCTTAAGCTGCAACAAAAAAGTATTGCATAAAAATTACATTCTATTGAACTAGAAGTTGCAATAACCACCCCTATTACAAGTTTTTTCTTTGTATTGTCTACAGGTAGCCTCACAGAAATAATTAACCGGAGAGAAATCGACAATAATTGGATGTCCAGTAACATAGAATTCAGTTAGAAAAATAGATCACATCACTCTATGCACTTCTAGTTCAAGGTAGTAATAAGAAGGGAATTTTAATAGGAAAGTAACGATGAAATATGACTGTATAATTTTTTGGAGAGAAAACATTAAAAAATCAATGGAGTTTCATGATACTTACAATTGTAATCAGTCCAAACAATAACTTGGTACTCATTGAAGTTTAATGGTGATTTCTTTGTCTGGGCCCTTGAACTCATCGCTCAAGATATCTCATGCTTGTTTGGCGGAGCTCGCGCTGATAAGTCATAGAAAGATAGTCTTGGAGATGGAAGCTTGAAAGAGAGTCTTGGAGATGGAAGCTTGAAAGACCCACAAAAATGTCATTTACCGGAAGGCGATATAGGGAAAAGCTTTCAGTTCATTTGAAAGGAAAGACACTCTGTTAGCACCAATTTAATATCAAGGCAAGACTCACCAGACAATTACCTACTTGGGAAGAATACATACAAGCATTAAGCAATAGATTTGGAGACAATTTTCAATGATCCAATGAGTGACTTACAAAATTTACGACAACATGGATCAGTCCAGAATTATTTACATGAGTTTGATCGACTGCTAAATAAAATTCAAGAAAGGACTTTGTTGTTGAATGCAAAAGAGGGTGGAGAATATTCAAAAGTAGTAAATGGAAGATTTCAAAACTATAAGAATCAACTACACCCAAAATTTAGGAACAATCAACTAAACTTAAACCAATCGAGGAGTAGATTTTCAAAAGTAGTGAAGATGTTTGTTCTATATAATGCTAGAAGTAATATTTTTAATGTGTTTGGCATTGTTGTGCGATTGTATCAGTCTTAGCATATTTACTATTAATCATCTATTATATTGGTCTTAAAGCACGGTTTAGCTTTTGTGATTATAGTCTACTAAATATTTGAGCTTAGTGGCTATGTAACATATAACTCTACTTGAGGTTTTGTTATTTACAGCACCATTTTGACATGTAACATTATTTGAGGTTTTCTTATTTAGGTAACATCATATAGATTTCTCATATACTTCAGCTTTTGAGCCCTTTTAACCTATAGTGAAAGATGTCAACTACCGAACAACGAGATGCACGTAACACACGGAGACGCGAGCTTCGTCATCTGCGCGAGGATGCTCTTCGAGCCCAACGAAACATGGTTGAAGGAAGTTCACATATACCACCTCCACATGCTTCATCGACAACTACCATATTGAATAGTACTACAAACATCCAACCTATCACATTCCTCCCTAGGGGAAGACGACCAAGACGAACAAGACAACTACCACCTCAAGATAACTCACTAGCTCATAACGTGATCATGTCACCAGATGCACTACCACCACAAACGCAAGCCGATATACAACATCAGTCGTTAGATGTCGAACATGTTGGGTTTTCTATACCCCTAACGGGATGACATATCGAATATGCGCAGCGGAAATAATAACAAGAACAACCCAAAAGAGATTAACGGATCTTGCGGTTTTCATGATTCAAGAGAATAGGAAAGCAAATGCAATGTACCTTTGCGGGATTAAGTCAATACTCAACCAAGGTGCTCCAAGAGAAATCCGAAATCTGCCTTTGAGTTCTTCAAGAATCGAAATGGATCGATCCCTCTACAGAAGTCCACACAAGCGATGGAGAATTCTAGCTTCTTGTCGTACAAGAACTAGGTCGGAGAAGGAAGCTCTCAACGTCCCCACGGACTGTTAGATCCGATCCAGGGGAGGCGGCGACCACGGCGGCGACTAGCGGAGGTGGAAGACGATCGGCGGACGGGAAGAACGAGATGCCCTCGCGCGGAACTGTTCCGATAGGCCGTTCTCGTCTAAATCGCGAAGAAGATTAAGTCTCTTCCGTCACTTACAAAGACCTAATCGCGTGCCCTTTATACTAAAACCCATAAATCAGGCTATCCGCAGACCAGAACATTTCTGTCCAGATTTATATTCGCCGAATTCGACCAATCAGTATAACCGAATTCGACTCAGATTCGGCGAAACCATTTCGACGAATTCGTCTATACAAATTCGGCTATATCATTTCGTCGAAACCCTTTCGTCAAACTGACATGATTCGGCTAAACCCTTTAGTCGAATCTTTTATAATTCGGTTAATCATATTAGTCGAATTTCATTAGTCGAATCAAGCTAATTCGGTTAAACCATTTAACTGAATTTAACGCAGTTCGGTTAAACCCTTTAGCCGAATTTGTCAAGTAAATACTCATACGTTTAAACCCTTTAAACGATTTCCCGTTGAGACATTCTCAACTTAATTCCAAGCAGTCCAGGATTGGTCCTCCACTCATATCCAATATGAGTAAGGCCAACACAATCCTTTCTCCAACTTCTCCAAACGCTTTTATGTGCGACCCTATAGGCTCATATTGCGTTGGCAGTAAGACTAACTGTTGATTGCTTTGAGATCACCTCAGAAACTCCAACAGTCTCCCACTTGATCACAAAGTATCAACAAAAGTCTCACAAACAATGAGCGGCATCTAGCATTACATCATTGCTACCCAAGCAATAAGAGTTCATAACTCAACAAGCCTGTCATGACCAATGTATCAGTGTTATCATGTCCCTTTGTCCTTTACATCCGGATAGAACTAAAGGCATGGACCGTGTCACCCTCATAATTGTTCAATCCCTATTTCCTGATCTAGAATAGAATGTCTGAAAATGGTGAGCTCAATATCATATATTGACTCAACCAAGCATGGCCATGCATTTCTTAGTCTCATTCCATCAAGGGGCCCATGGATGTAACTCCTATCATAAAGGAGGACAAATCCCATATCTGTCCACACACAAACACCCAAATGAATCGTAACATACCCAATAACCACCCTTATCATCAACCTTTCTCAAGGAAGACTTTAGATGGCATCAAAGTACGCTCTTCCTCACTTGATGAATGTTGTGACCTCAGGTCAAAGAACTACAAACACCATTGTCAGATGAGAACTACTTGTGACACGTTCATATAACTACCCACAAAGTAGTCTCATGGGGGGTCTGTCCAGTACAACTTGTTCTCAACAAGTACCCATGTGATGACTTGATATCACAATATCATGACCTGTGAGAACCGGTCATCAGTCAATGCACATGCTGGTCTTATGGTCTCATCCTTGCCCTAAATTTCTAGCATGATACCCCGACCAGGGACCATTTAAGAATGAAGCTCCTTATAAACATAGGCTCTCACATTCAAGTCACGTACTTGAATTCCTATGGAATCAAACACTCTAAGGGCATTTATTATGCTAATTAATCTTATCAGACAGATATAAATGACAAAATAAAAGAACTTGCCATAAATATAAAATGAAATACATAGTACATTTTACAATTCATCCAATGAACAAACAACCAACAAATATGCAATCCACAAGGCTCCCACTAAAGATAATCATTCAGGTATCTAATACCCATTGATCTAACATGACCATCATGCTTCTTTTGCGCAAGAGGCTTTGTCAGTGGATCTGCTATATTTTCTTCAGTCGGTACTCTGCATATGCTCACATCTCCTCGATCGACAATCTCTCGAATAAGATGGAAGCGCCGAAGTATGTGCTTGGAGAACTGATGAGATCTAGGTTCCTTAGCTTCTGCAATTGCACCGTTGTTGTCACAGTAGAGAACTACGGGATCAACAATGCTAGGAACTACATCAAGCTCACTAATGAATTTCCTAATCCATACAGCCTCCTTCGTCGTATTCGCTGCAGCGATATACTCGGCCTCAGTCGTAGAATCAGCAACTGTCTCTTGCTTGGAACTCTTCCAGCTTACAGCTCCTCCATTAAGGCAAAACACAAAACCTGACTATGACTTTGAGTCATCTCTGTCAGTCTGGAAGCTTGCATCTGTGTAACCCTTTACAACGAGCTCTTCCTCTCCACCAAACACCAAGAATGTATCCTTAGTCCTTCTCAAGTACTTTAGGATATTCTTGACAACGATCCAGTGACCATCACCCGGATCAGACTGATACCTGCTAGTCATGCTTAAAGCATATGAGACATCGGGTCGAGTACATAACATTGCGTACATGATTGATCCAATTGCCGAAGCATATGGAATCATCTTCAAGCGGTCATTATCTTCCAAAGATTTAGGACACTGGTCCTTAGAGAGACTCACACCATGTGACATGGGTAAGAATCCTTTCTTGGACTCAAGCATGTTGAACCGTTTCAACACCTTGTCAATGTATGTACTCTGGGTCAAACCCAGCAACTTCTTCGATCTATCTTTATGGATCTTAATACCAAGTATGTAAGTCGCTTCACCCAAGTCTTTCATAGAAAAACAGTTCCCTAGGTTGTTCTTAACAACTTGCAGGGTCGGAATGTCATTCCTGATCAACAGTATGTCATCTACATACAATATCAGGAAGATAATAATGCTCCCACTAATCTTCTTGTAAACACAATGCTCATCTTCGTTCTTGATGAAACCACACTCTTTGATTTTCTCATCAAAACGTAGATTCCAACTTCGAGAAGCCTGTTTCAATCCATAAATGGATCGATTTAACTTGCATATTTTAGTGGCTTCATCTGGAGATACAAAACCCTCGGGTTGTGTCATATACACTTCCTCAAGGAGGTTTCCATTAAGGAAAGCCGTTTTGACATCCATTTGCCAGATCTCATAGTCATAATACGCAGCAATAGCAAGTAGAATTCTGATGGACTTGACCATTGCTACAGGGGAAAAGGTTTCATCATAGTCAACACCATGAATTTGCCTGAAACCTTTAGCCACCAGCCGGCCTTTGAATGTCTGTACATTCCCATCCATGTCGGTCTTCTTCTTGAAGACCCATTTGCACCCTATGGGTCGTACCCCTTCAGGTGGTTCCACCAAGGTCCAAACTTGGTTTGTGTACATGGAGTCCATTTCATATTTCATGGCCTCAAGCCACTTCTCGGAGTCTGGTCCATTCATAGCCTTTTGGTAGGCTACAGGCTCATCATCATGATCCATAAGCAACACATTAGCTATTTGAGTCATGCGAAATCCATATCTCTCAGGCTCAAATCTTGGTCTACCAGATCTACGTAGGACTTGTGTTTCTTGAGCAGGCTCTCCAGCTACAACTTCTTGTAGTCCTTGCTCAGGTTCCAATTCTGGTTCGTTCATTGTTTGTGGCTCTTGAACTTCTTCAAGTTCTACCTTTGCAGTCTTTTTGGATAAGAACTCTTTCTCCAAAAAGACACCAGTCCTTGCGACAAACACTTTGCCCTCAGACGGTAAGTAGAAGTAGTATCCTTTGGTTTCCCTAGGATACCCCACGAGATAACATTTATCCGATTTGGGTTCCAGCTTGTCAGGCATTTGACATCGCATGTATGCCTCACAGCCCCAAATCTTGATGAACGACATACAGGACGCTTGTCAGTCCATATCTCATATGGTGTCTTTAGAACCGTTTTTGTTGGAACTCAATTTAGTGTGAAAGCAGCTGTCTCTAAAGCAAAACCCCAAAAGGAAATGGGTAAATCTGCATGACTCATCATCGATCGCACCATCTCTAACAAGGTACGATTCCTCCTCTCAGAAACACCATTATGCTGAGGTGTTCCGGGCGGAGTGAGCTGTGATACAATACCACACTCTTTCAGATGATCACGAAACTCATGACTCAGATATTCGCCACCTCAATCAGATCGGAGTGCTTTTATCCTTTTTCCCAGTTGGTTCTCTACTTCATTTTTAAACACTTTGAACTTTTCAACGGTCTCGGATTTGTTCTTCATAAGAAACACGTATCCGTATCTACTGAAATCATCAGTAAATGTAACGAAGTAGCAGAACCCACCTCTAGCCATAGAACTCATGGGTCCGCATACATCACTATGTATTATACCCAAGAGATCATCAGCCCTCTCATTACAACTAGTGAAAGGAGCTTTCGTCATCTTGCCTAATAAACATGACTCGCATCTCTCAAATGATTCATAATCAAATGAGTCCAGTAATCCATCTTTATGGAGATTGGATGTGCGTTTCTCGTTTATATGGCCTAAACGACAATGCCAAAGGTATGTAGGATTCGAATCATTTGTTTTTAGTCTTTTGGTATTTTCTACATTATAGATCGGATGGTCTAAGTTCAAAACATATAAACCATTAAACAATTGGGCTACACCATAACAAACATCATTCATAAAAATCGAACAACAATTGTTCTTAATTATAAATGAAAAGCCTTTCATGTCAAGACATGATATGGATATAATGTTTCTATTTATGGCTGGAACAAGATAACGGTTATCTAATTCTATTACAAGCCCAGTGGGCAAAGAAAGACAATAGACACCAACAGTGACGGCAGCAACTCTTGCTCCATTCCCGACGCGCAGATCTACCTCTCCTTTACCCAGCATTCTTCTCCTTGTCAGTTCCTGCACATTTATACAAATGTGAGAACCACGTCCGGTATCCAATACCCAGGATGAAGGAGCAGAAAGGTTTATTTCTATAACGAAAATACCTGAAGTGGAAGTCATACTTCCCTTCTTTTTCTGCAGATCTTCTAGATACTGAGGAAAGTTCCTCCTCTAGTGCCCTGCCTTACCACAATGGTGGCACTTCCCTTCCTTAGCCAAACCTTTCCTTTTCAGTGCAGAAGACTTGGGATCAAGAGGAGACTTAGATCCAATCTTCGTCTTCTTAGATCCCTTAGCCTTGCCCTTGCTCTTATGCACCATCAATATGGGGCTGGCAGGCTTGACCTTCTTCATGTTATTTTCAGCAGTTCGCTGTGAAATTTTTCGAATCTTTATGAAACGAGCAGGAGTTAGTCAACTTAGAGATACTAGCAAAAACAACCAGAAGCAAATGGAGGCAAACAAGTGATCTTTATTGATAGCAACTTCAAATTACAAGGCAAGGCATGCTTGGCGAGACATGATTCCGCCAGCATAAACACCAAAGAGAAAAAACAGAAATGAAGATAACTTGAGACCGCGCGGTCTCCCTAGCGACCTCAGCAACTCGCTGCAGATCTCAGAACAACACCAGACCGCTGATCAGACCGCACCCCTCCTTCCGAACTTCTGATTCTCCCTACCTCTAGCAACACAACTCCAAGCCGGAGACCGCCCGAACACTTTCAGAGGAAGAGGTGATCGCTGCTGCCCGCACTATCCGCAGAAGCTGCACAATAAGAGTTCAATCAGCAGACCGCCCGGTCACACAAATTGAGAACGCAGGAAAGAAGAGAACTCAGCTTACACTTGGTGTCTTGATTATTGCTGCCGATGGGTCCTATTTATAGGCGTGAGACCTGATCCAGTCACCACCCTATGAGATAGGATCACCACCCACTAGACCGCGCGACCTGACCGGTCACACCGCGCGATCAGCAATAGTACTCCTGCTTCATTTTAGGTGATCTCGCCAGCTTCAACCAAACTATGAGAGACCGCCACTCTCATAGTGAGACCGCGACTCCACAAGGAAATCGCCAGACCGCCCGAAGCTGATCACCCCCTGTGTTCGTCTGAGACCGCGAACACAGCCAGTTCGTCATTAACCCGTGAACTCAAGTCCGCATGCCGGTCTCCACCTGAGACCGCGAACAGCGTCCAGCTCGCATACCAGTCTCCTCCTGAGACCGCGAACTGAGACCGCGCGACTAAGTCCCTTAGTCCGCGAATACCACCAGAAAGCCCGGTCAGCTACCAGACTGCATTCTGGAAAACCTGGATCAAACTATGCGGTCACACTAGACCGCCACAGCCTTGAAGAAGATAGCTCGCCACACGGTCACGCATAGACCGCGCACACCTGAAGACGATCAGCCCGCCACGCGGTCACAGACAGACCACGCGTCCTTCACCTTCAGCTGCCTTGGACCCCATACCAGCGATCAAGCCAGGAGTCCGCAGCTAGGCTTAGACAAGCCAGACCGCAGAGACAGACCGCCAGGTCGTGCGGTCACGCCAGACCGCCCGACCTCCTCCCAGACCGCCCAGGTCCAAAAACCCTCTAACTTCCACTTCAACAATTTCAACACTCCCCCTTGAAGTGGGAAGTTGAAACTAGCCCCAGTAGGCTCCTTAGCCGTGTGAACGGCCCTTTCACCAGCGCCTTTGTGAAGATGTCCACCATGTTGTCCGCACTCCGCACATGCTCGACCGAAAGAGATCCCTCCAGCACCTTCTCCCGTATGAATTGATGCTCGATCTCGATATGCTTGGTCCTCGCATGACAAACTGGATTGGTAACCAGTTTGAGAGCACTCTCGTTGTCACCGCATAGCAGAGTCGGCTCCCGAACCTCCTTGTGGACGTCTCGCACCAACCTCCAAAGCCAGATGGCATCCTGAGCTGCCAAGGCCGAAGCCTTGTATTCCGCTTCCGTGGTGGAGACCGATACGGAATCCTGCTTCTTGCTGCACCATGATATAGATGTAGGGCCCGCCATGAAGATGAATCCAGATGTCGACTTCCGATCATCTGAATCTCCCCCGTAGTCAGCATCCATGTACCCGTGCACCTCGAAGCCCGCATCCCTCCTGTATAGGAGACCCATGTCCGATGTCGCCTTGACATACTTCAGAATGTTCTTGGCCGCTAGCAGATGAGGTACCCGTGGCTCCGCCATATATCGACTCACTCTGCCAACTGCATATGCAATATCCGGCCTCGTGATCGTCAGATAAATCAAGATCCCAACCAAAGCTCGGAACACCAACGGATCTTGCATAATCCTCCCCTCGTCCTTCCAAAGTTTTGTGGCCTTCTCTAGAGGTGTGGAAGTGCATTTCCCTTCCTTCATGCCGAACCGCTCAACGATCTGCTCCGCATATCCAGCCTGGGACACCAGCACACCACTCTCCTTCCTCTGCACCTCGAGTCCAAGGAAATGGTGAAGCTCACCTAAGTCCTTCATCTCGAACCTGATAGACAGCTCGGCACGAAGCTGTGTTACCTCCTCCTTTGAGTTCCCTGTCACGATCATATCATCGTCGTATAGCAACACGATGATTTGAAGCTCCACGCTCTTCTTGATGAACAAGCTTGAGTCTGAGTCTGAAGCACCAAATCCATAGAATAGGAGGTATTCTGCGATCTTCCCGTACCACGCCCTCGGCGCTTGCTTCAACCCATACAGGGCCTTCTTCAGCTTGCAGACATGCTCCGGAAAATCTTCATACACAAAGCCTGGTGGCTGGACCATGAAGATATCCTTGTCAATCTCGTCGTACAAGAAAGCGTTCTTGACGTCGAGCTGCCAAATCTTCCATCCACTGAACGTCGCCAAGGCAATGATAAATCGAACTGAAGTCATTTTTGCCACCGGACTGAATGTCTCCTCGTAGTCTTCACCGTATTGCTGCGAGAACCCCCGAGCTACAAGGCGAGCCTTGTACCGCTCGATGTTGCCGTCAGCTTTCTTCTTGAGCTTGTAGACCCACTTGCATGTCACAGGAATGGTGTCCTTGGGCTTGGGCACAAGAGACCAGGTCTCATTCTTCTCGAGAGCTGCCATCTCTTCTTGCATAGCAATGTACCACTCCTTCACGCCTCTGGCCTTCTCAAAGCTCGACGGCTCCCTCTCATCCAAGGGACCAGCGAAGAAACATGAGACGAAGCTCACTGCATTTCCTCCTGTATAGCGATCAGGGGAGACGATCGCTCGCTTCGACCTCCTCAGCTCCTTCCCCTGAACCGCATTATCTCCAACTGCTTCTTCCCTAGCTCCTCTTCCAGACGTGCTAGGAGCATCGCTCCCCCTGCTCCCTGAACTAGAATCCCCCGTCTCAGAACTAGAAGGAGATGGACCACCTGGTGACACAGGTAGCTCCACCAGAAGATCCTCCACAGCTTTCTCCGGCACCTCCACCCTGCTCTCTGGTAGCTCCACATCAGAAGACCCCTTGTAAGATGTCACCTCATCGAACACGACGTCGCGAGATACCACAAACCTCCGCGTCTCCGGGTCCATGCACTTCCATCCTTTCTTCCGCTCATCATATCCCACGAAGACTAGCTTCCTTGCTTTCGCATCTAGCTTCGTCCGAAGAGCATCTGGAACATGCACGTAGCAGGTGGATCCAAACACACTAAGGTGTGCCACGCTTGGCTTCTCCTTGAACATCATCTCATGCGGAGTCAACATGTTGATGGGACTCAAAGGCATCCTGTTGATGACGTAGGCAGCACAAGACATTCCCTCCGCCCAGAAGGACTTTGGGATACTCTTGGCATGCAGCCAACACTTGCAGGTCTCCGTCAGATGACGGATCTTCCGCTCTGCAACTCCGTTCTGCTGTGGAGTCTGTGCACAAGTGAGCTCTCTCTGGATGCCTGCCTTCCTGCAAAAAGTAGAGAACTCACTGGAGGTGAACTCCCCTCCGTTGTCAGTCCTCGGCTTCTTCACCCGCAGTCCTAGCCGACCCTCCACGAGCTCCTTGAACTCCACAAACTTGGCAAACGCCTCCGCCTTCTCCTTCAGGAAATATACCCAGACATATCTGGTGTAATCATCGATCAACACCAGCATATATCTGCTGCCTCCGAGGCTTGGGGTAGCAGTAGGTCCCATTAAGTCACCGTGGATGCACTCCAACGGCACACTACACTTTGTCTGCAACTTGTCAAACGGTAGTCGATGAGACTTGCTGAACTGACATCCCGCGTAAACATGACCTTCACCGTAGGAAGATAGACTTGGCAGGCCCTTGACCAGACCTCTCACCGCCATAGCTTTCAGCTTGTCCATTCCTACGTGCCCCAACCTCTCATGTCATATAACGGCACCATCATTCGTCTTCATCTTGTCGACGTAGGAACTTGTTGATAAAACGAACAAGTCCTTTGCCCGTCTCCCGACATGGACGACCTCGGCCTTTACAGCCTCAAAATTGCGTAGAAACTTCACTTATGTTGGGCCGAACAGAACGTGATACCCAGCGTCTACAGCGTTGGTCACGGAGAAGAGGTTTTTCCTCATACCAGGCACGTGATAGACACTCTTCAAAGTAAGTGGCCCTCTATCACTGCCCAAGGAAACAACCCCCACCTTCTCTACTGGATGCACAATATTATCAGCAGTAATGATTGCATTGTTACCTGTATAGGGTTGTGCAGAAGAAAGCTTGGTCTCGTCTCCGGTGAGGTGATGACCACACCCTGAGTCCACGATCCAGTCTTCCAGATAGTTGATAGGAGCCGAAGCTCCAACAGAAGCCGAGAAGGCTCCTCCCCAACCTCCTTCAAACTGACTGGCCTCAGCTTCCTCCTTTTCCGCAGCATGCCCAGCTTGGGTGACCACCCTGCAATCCTTCCTGATGTGGCCATACTTGCCACACTTGAAGCACTTCGGACCTTCACCCTTCTTCTTCCCGTCAGCCTTGGGAGCATCCCCCCTTTCCTGCTGCCCAGAAGTTGAAGGCCCATAGCCTCCTCCAGCGGTCTTCTTCTTCTTATCCCACTTCTTCTTCTTCCCTGAGAAAAGAACTTCTCCATCTCCCCCAGCCACTGAAACCCCCGCCATCTGCCTTGCCAAACTTTCTTGCGAAGCAAGTAAGTTCTCCAGCTCCAATAGATACGGCTGATTTACCCATCCCTGCACCGACGTCACAAAGGCAACATATTCCTTCCGCAAGCCGCGAATGATGTGCCTCTTCAGCTTTGCCTCAGAGATAGGCTCATCAGGATCCAATGCTGAGATTTCAGCGCACAAGTTTTTCATCTTCAGAAAGAAAGTGGAGATAGAAAGATCACCCTGAGCCGACCTTGCCAGCTCATTCTCCAAGAACTGTAGCCTCGCTACATTCTTCTTGTTAAACAGCCCATCCAGGGCTCTCCAGATCTCCGCAGCCGATCCACATCCCAGAATGTGATCAAACAGATCAAGTGAAATTGCTCTCTTCAGAGCGAACTCTGCCTTCGCATTCGTCCTCCTCCAAGTTCTCACCTCAGCCCCATTATCCCCTTCCGGGACAACTCCCTGCGTCTGATCTCCTCCAACTACCTCCCAAAGGTCCTCACCTAGAAGATAGCTTTGCATACACGACTTCCACTTCTTGAAGTTAGTCGATGTAAGCATCTCAATTCCAAGACCCCTGGCTTCCATTGCTCTACCACTGGTTCCTTCTTCACAAAGGCGATGGCTACTCTAAGTCACTCACTGCTTTAACCACTCCAACCTGGCTCTGATACCATGTGAAATTTTTCGAATCTTTATGAAGCGAGCAGGAGTTAGTCAACTTAGAGATACTAGCCAATACAACCAGAAGCAAATGGAAGCAAACAAGTGATCTATATTGATAGCAACTTCAAATTACAAGGCAAGGCATGCTTGGAGAGACATGATTCCGCTAGCACAAACACCAAAGAGAAAAAACAGAAATGAAGATAACTTGAGACCCCGCGGTCTCCCTTGCGACCTCAGCAACTCGCTGCCGATCTCAGAACAACACCAGACCGCTGATCAGACCGCACCCCTCCTTCCGAACTCTTGATTCTCCCAAACTCCAGCAACACAACTCCAAGGCGCAGACCGCCCGAACACTTTCAGAGGAAGAGGTGATCGCTGCTGCCCGCACTATCCGCAGAAGCTGCACAATAAGAGTTCAATCAGCAGACCGCCCGGTCACACAAATAGAGACCGCAGGAAAGAAGAGAACTCAGCTTACACTTGGTGTGTCTTGATTATTGCTGCCAATGGGTCCTATTTATAGGCGTGAGACCTGATCCAGTCACCACCCTATGAGATAGGATCACCACCCACCAGACCGCGCGACCTGACCGGTCACTCCGCGCGATCAGCAATAGTACTCCTGCTTCATTTTAGGTGAGCTCGCCAGCTTCAACCAAACCATGAGAGACCGCCACTCTCATAGTGAGACCGCGACTCCACAAGGAAATCGCCAGACCGCCCGAAGCTGATCACCCCCTGTGTTCGTCCGAGACCGCGAACACAGCCAGTTCGCCATTAACCCGCAAACTCAAGTCCGCATGCCGGTCTCCACCTGAGACCGCGAACAGCGTCCAGCTCGCATACCAGTCTCCTCCTGAGACCGCGAACTGAGACCGCGCGACTAAGTCCCTTAGTCCGCGAATACCACCAGAAAGCCCGGTCAGCTACCAGACCGCATTCTGGAAAACCTGGATCAAACTGTGCGGTCACACCAGACCGACACAACCTTGAAGAAGACAGCTCGCCACGCGGTCACGCATAGACCGCGCACACCTGAAGACGATCAGCCCGCCACGCGATCACAGACAGACCGCGCGGCCTTCACCTTCAGCCGCCTTGGACCTCATACCAGCGATCAAGCCAGGAGACCGCAACTAGGCTTAGACAAGCCAGACCGCAGAGACAGACCGCCAGGCCGTGCGGTCACGCCAGACAGCCTGACCTCCACCCAGACCGCCCAGGTCCAAAAACCCTCTAACTTCCACTTCAACAATTTCAACATTCGCAACAAGCCTAGGATCTCGGGCAGTGTCTTGTCTATCTCATTCATGTTATAGTTCAAGACGAATTGCTCATAACTGTCCGGCAACGATTGCAGGATCAGATCCGTGGCCAACTCTTGGCCCATGGGAAAACCCAGTTTTTCAAGGTTCTCTATATACCCAATCATCTTGAGTACGTGAGTCCCTACTGAGTCTCGAGCTCCCATTTTGCACTGAAACAATGCCTTGGATATGTCAAACCTCTCTTGCCGGGCTTGCCCCTCGAACATTTTCTTGAGGTGCCCGATTATCTCATAACCACACATGCTCTCGTGTTGCTTCTGAAGCTCAGAGGACATGGTAGCAAGCATGAGGCATTTCACATCCAAGGTATCATCTTGATACTTCTTGTAAACATCTTTATCTGCTCTCGAAGCATTTTCGGTCGGCTCTGTGGGGGCTTTACCTTCCAAGACATAGAGCTTGCGCTCTTGCCTGAGAACAATTCTCAGGTTTCTGTACCAGTCAAGGAAGTTCGTCCCGTTGAGCTTGTCCTTCTCAAGAATAGCTCTCAGGGACAGGGTGGAGTGAGATCCACTTGCCATGTATATTCTACAAGAAATTTTGCAAAGTGAAATTTTAGTACTATATTTCAAAATACATTTTATATAATTTTTAATAAGGACTTTTATTAAGGAGCTCCCACTATTTTTAATCAAATCGACAACCCTTGATATCGATTCGGAGAGTTTATGCGAGATACTCTCTTAGTGGACAAGATCTGTATTTCACCAACACCACGAGTCCGCTTTGGCGTTCCTCTCATAATGCGGTTATTTAGGTAGACAACATTTGTCAATTGCATCACTATGCAACTTTTGTATGGTTGGTGAATAACTCTTTATTCGCATCCATCATATGGAGCATGCCAACCCTATGCCTCTAGGCACTCAACCTTTGAGGTCACCTAGTTATGTTTGACCCGATGTCGACAGTGGGATATCACAATTATCCGCTCGCACCCTTACCAAGATAGATTAATGCACCTTGCTTTGGCAAGCCCGCACTTCATCGATCGAGGCAGGAAGAGTGTCATCCATCGGAAGGCATCCAAATACTTAATATTAGATAAGGGATTTTTATTTCAAGTGATTAACATTTTAATCGTGATTAACATTTAATCACAGTGCACAATCAGAAAATAAAATTACAACATTCACATCCCGATACATCCCAGATGTGCACAAAAATAGTCTATCAACACTTTGACAAAACAGGGCTAAATCTGAGCATTTAGAACACTTCTAAATCTTCAGATTTACATGCATCGGACATATGAACAACAACTCCACGTGTGCAGTAGACAAGCTCATCTCTCATGTCAGATTCAATAATCTAAACATTTGGTTTCACAAACCATTTTGAGGGACGGTTACTGCAGAGGAGAAACAACCTCTGAAACATGAAAATCACAACGCAATCACATGCGTTCCTGGCAGGGTTCCAAGGGGCCGCGCCCCTAGCGGGGTCTTAGGGGCAGAGCCCCTAACAGGGTCCAAGGGGCAGCGCCCCGACCAAATTTTTGAAATCCCACCACCAGAAACCACACAAAATCACATAAAATGTGATATTCCAAGAAGAAATTAGGGCATTTAGAACGCTTCTAAATGTCCCAATTTGCACGCACTTGACCGCAACCTAGCTCTGATACCACTGTTGGGTTTTCTATACCCCTAACGGGATGACATATCGAATATGCGCAGCGGAAATAATAACAAGAACAACCCAAAAGAGATTAACGGATCTTGCGGTTTTCATGATTCAAGAGAATAGGAAAGCAAATGCAATGTACCTTTGCGGGATTGAGTCAATACTCAACCAAAGTGCTCCAAGAGAAATCTGAAATCTGCCTTTGAGTTCTTCAAGAATCGAAATGGATCGATCCCTCTACAGAAGTCCACACAAGCGATGGAGAACCCTAGCTTCTTGTCGTACAAGAACTAGGTCGGAGAAGGAAGCTCTCAACGTCCCCACGGACTTCTAGATCTGATCCAGGGGAGGCGGCGACCACGATGACGACTAGCGACGGCGGAAGACGATCGGCGGACGGGAAGAACGAGATGCCCTCGCGCGGAACTGTTCCGGTCGGCCGTTCTCGTCTAAATCGCGAAGAAGATTAAGTCTCTTCAGTCACTTACGAAGACCTAATCGCGTGCCCTTTTATACTAAAACGCATAAATCAGGCTATCCGCAGACCAGAACATTTCTGTCCAGATTTACATTCGCCGAATTCGACCAATCAGTATAACCGAATTCGACTCAGATTCGGCGAAACTATTTCGACGAATTCGTCTATACAAATTCGGCTATATCATTTCGTCGAAACCCTTTCGTCGAACTGACATGATTCGGCTAAACCCTTTAGTCGAATCTGTTATAATTCGGTTAATCATATTACCCGAATTTCATTAGTCGAATCAAGCTAATTCAGTTAAACCACTTAACCGAATTTGACGCAGTTCGGTTAAACCCTTTAGCCGAATTTGTCAAGTAAACACTCATTCGTTTAAACCCTTTAAATGATTTCCCGTTGAGACATTCTCAACTTAATTCCAAGCAGTCACAGGATTGGTCCTCCACTCATATCCAATATGAGTAAGGCCAACACAATTCTTTCTCCAACTTCTCCAAACGCTTTTATGTGCGACCCTATAGGCTCATATTGCGTTGGCAGTAAGACTAACTATTGATTGCTTTGAGATCACCTCAGAAACTCTAACAGAACATTCTTCGATAAATGCAGTACAACAACCGGTACATGATTTTGGAGAAAGAATGGGTACTAAGCTACACGTTTAATCTACACTTCTCATCAATACACCTTCAATACCTCTCCGATCGACTAATAGTCTAAGCTACACGTTTAATCCCGCACGACGACTGTGTATTTGGGTTGTGTGTGAGTGTTTGTCTGTCTATGCATGTTTGTCTGTGCTTGTGTGTGTCTGTGTTTGCGTATCTATGTGTGTTAATTCTGTGTCTGTGTCTATATGTGTTTGTGCGTGTTTGTGTCTTTGCTTGCGTGTCTATGCGTGTTTGTGTTTATGTTTGACTATGTCCGTGTCTATGTCAGTCTGTATCTATGTCTGTGACTGTGTTTGTATTTGCGTGTCTGTGTTTGTATGTGTCTGTGTGTGTTTGTGTTGGTGAGAAAATTAAATTAATATTCAATTATTTTTTATTCAGTTGATCGAGCGCCTGAGAGCGGAGGAAATTGAGCGGGGTAATTCTTACTTTTAAAAAATACATAAACGGATAAACCTTATTTAAAAATACATAAATCTTATTTAAAGCTTATGTGCACTGTCGGGCAATGTCGAGGCGGGGGTATTGTCGAGCGGGGAAGATGGGTCTCATGTGCACTGTCAGTTGATCGAGCTCCTGAGATCGGACAAACTTGAGCGGGGGTAATTCTTATTTTAATAAAAACATAAATCTTATTTAAAAAGTAAATTTTATTGAACAACGCGTTGTATTTATGAATTGATTTGACATGTATTTATGAATTTCATTACACATTTATTTTCATTAAAGTACGTGTCATCCATCAATCAATATATATATAGCATATATTTTCATTAAAACGCTAGCTCCCGAGCAAAAAATGTGTGCGCTGACAAATTTATTTATGCTCCCGAGCAAAAAAGATAGAGCTAGTGCAATGCGCGCGACTGAAAAAAAACGTGTGCTCGGGAAATAAAACGCGCACCCGAGTGAAAAGCACGTGCTCGAGCGAAAAATGGGCGCTCGAAGGGTACAATTATTTCACCCCTGCGCACAATGAAAAAATATGCGTGCATGCGGGGCCAGTGCGCGATCGTTATTTTTATTCAAAAATTATATTAATATGTTTTAAATTTTTTGATTTGTTTTGTGCAAAATTTTATGGAGGGAAATTTCCCTCAATATATTTCATTAATGTGAGAGGGAAGGAAATAGACAAAACTTAATAAACTAGAGGAAGATAACGGGGCGCGGCGACGGCCGAGAAAGAGAACGACGATGGCGGCGGCCGTGGAAGAGAGAGGCGACGGCGGCGGCGACCGTCAAAGAGAGGGGAGACAACGGCGTCGGCCGTATGTGAAAGACATTGCTACAGCTCGCAAATGGATGTTTGTGTGTTTGGCTGTCCGTGTTTGTGTGTGTGCATGTGTCTGTGTTTGAGCCCCGACACATGCAATACGCGCTAGCTCTCAAGCAAAAAAAGGAAAACTACACGCACGAGAGTGCATTTGCGTGTGCGCGAGAGTGCATTTGCGTGCGCGCGAGAGTGCATTTGCGTGCGCGCGAGAGTGCATTTGCGTGCGCGCGAGAGTGCATTTGCGTGCGCGCGAGAGTGCATTTGCGTGCGCGCGAGAGTGCAATTGCGTGCACGCGGGTTCGTGTGTGATTTTATTTTAATTCCAAAATTATATTAAAAAATTAATGTCATATTAATTTGCATTCATTTTTACATTTAATATATTTTAAATTTTTAGTTTTGTTTTGTTCAAAATTTTATGGAGGGAAATTTTCATCCGTATATTTCATTCATTCATGTGAGAGAGAGATAGAGCTGCATGGGAGAGAGGCAGAAAAACTTTTATAAAAGTTAAAGATTTATAAAAACTCTCGTACGCGCAAAAATACATGTCACAATAGTACCACATATCTGCGACAGCCGCGCACAGTTGTTTGCGAGCCGTAGGAGTACTGTCGTCACGTTAGAGCACAATCGAGGCGGGGTACTGTCGCGCGCATACAAATTTTTTTTCAAAAAAAAATAATAATTCAAAACTTTGATAATAAAATAGTACAAAAATTGAAAATAAAATATGATATATTTTTTGTACCAAACTTTAATAATAAAATATTACTATTAGTAAGGACACTGTCTTTGTCACAAAAAACTTTGATGATGTGGTTACAATTGATACTTATTGTGAGAAAAGTTTTTTATTTGTAACGTAACATTAGAGTTGTTACAAATACTTACAGTTATAGTAACGAATTAATTATTATTGTAACAAAATTTAAAACATTCGTTACAAAAAGGTACTTTTTGTAACAACAGAAAATTTTTGTTACTAAATATAGCTACTAGTAACAAACTGTGTTTTAATTATATTTCAGTCCTTACAACAGGTGCAGTTTGTTGTAGTGAGCCTTCTAAACATCTCTAAATTCTCTGAAATTTCTACAATAAGAAGGTCTATATACATACATTCTAAGTCAAAGATTTTTTTTTTCAAAAAACTAAGGAATTAGTGGTATGTTTGGGAGTTAAGAATTCAACGCCAGATGTTAGATTCCTTGGCCCAATTTTCATTCTTTTTTTTTAATATTTCTGGTATTTTTCTCATGCATTTTCTCTGGTTGTTTTCTTAGATTTGGATTTTTTTTCTTAAGTTGCCTTGTTTCAAAAGTACAAAAAAACTCAAATAATTCAAAATGTTGGAAAAAATGTTTTTGTCATTTAATGTTTACAAAAATATGTTTTGATTATAAAATTTCACATGAGCAAACATCTTAGTATTTTCATTACAAATGGTCAAAATTGATTAGTCATACACTTAAAGATTTTCTTCAATGTCTAATTTTCATTTCAAGTTTCCTAAACACCGATTTGTCTTGTCATGCCTTGACCTTAATCTTATTATGTGCAATGAAATAGTCTATAGAAAATTGTGTAAGATTGCCTAGCATGCCTCTAAGTATGAGTAATATTTTATGTAAATCAATGATTCATTCACTCACTATTTTGGTTATCTACATGTGCTCATAATCTTAGTCTTGCATGATTGTGTAGTGTAATAGTTTTTAACATATTAAGTTATATGTCTAAAATTACCTACACTTTCTTTCAAACAATAAATTTCTTGCACATATAGAAGTGTTATTTCAATATTGTTAGTGTTTGCAAAAATAAGTGGATTCGGAGACCTTTGTCCCAAAATTAAAAATATGAAATAAAATGACAGATAACTCCACCAAGCACTACTCACCCTCCTGATAAGTCTTAATGAGCATTGTGAGGTTGAACACCATGGAAAAAATTGTAAAGTGTCTTGTGCAAACACATTTTGTTTATTACTTCTATTTGTATACCGGATCACTTAAAATAAAAATTTATAAAAAATGCTTATGTGATCCCCCAATCAATATTTTACTCCCTGATAAGTCTTAATGAATATTGTGTGGGTGAAGCACCTTGGTAGTTTACTATTTTATTATGCTTTGAAAATTTATTTTAGAATTGATGTGTGAAAGTAATTCTAAGATTACTCTCTTAATATTGTGGTTACTATTCCCTCACATATGTCATGTGTTTTGATTATATCACCTATATACTCTTATCAAAATACTCTATGCGCACATCATTGTTTTTCATAAAGTTTTTACTCATGAGAATTGGATCCTAATGCATATTTACATGATTCTCTAAAAACTTAAGTAAAAGCACTAGATTGTAATGCATGATTTACATGATTTTCTAAAAACTTAAGTAAAAGCACTAGATTGCAATGCATAATTTCTACAATATTTTTTTACTTGAAATACGAATTAGTTACATTGTAGCTCTTATCTTTTTGAATATGTTAAATCATGCTTGCATATTAGTTGTGAAATTTTTTCAAGGATTATGCTCATTCTATGTGAAAAGTCTAGAAATATTGTTGGAATTGTCAAACCAAAACAAAAATAATTTCATCTTGGTTACCTTGCTTTTCCGCATTATTGATTTGATCATGTGTTTTTATCATGCGTTATCATGCTTATTTTTAAGGTCTCTTCTTCACTTGTGTCTTGTAAACTCTTGTTCACTTTTTCATCAAGCGTTATCTTTCAAACTCTTTTGTTCTTTATTTTCTAAACAAGTTGTAGAATGGCTTGATAAAGTACATGGGATGTTATTACCCACGCTTATCTTATTCTTTTTCTGATGTGCTACTCTCTCTTAGCTCGATCATTACTTACTTTATTTTCAACAAAACTCGTAATCCTCTCTTAGTAGTCCCAACTTTCACCTCTTTATCTTAGTTTTGTTTCACTCTACACACTTTTGCTAATAACAAAAGGGGGAAAATAAAATCATAAATCTTAATGATTAAGGAGTAGGATTCACTAGATTAAGGGAGAGCATAAATCTAGTCTATGGGAGCATATACTAAGGGGGAGCACTTAAATAGGGGGAGCACACATCTCTAAATACATTTTGATATTAAAATCTCTTTGTAGCATAGTGTCATATCTTTTTTTAAAACACATCTTTTATATCTGAATCTGATTTATCTTAATTGGATTTGTTATTATCAAAAGGGTGAGATTATTGGAACATGATTTTCCGCATCCATTAGGTTTGAGAATAACAAATCCTACTTGAATTTGATCTAATTTGACATTGTGTTTTTAGCATGCAGGTTTGAACAAAAATGACACTAGGATGCTGGATTGTTGGTCTGTACTTGCTCACAAGCTAAAAAGAAGAATGTGGTCTAACGCTAGGCGTTAGGACTTTCGTTCCCACCAAGATGAAAATGGCATGGAGGGAAGCTGTCATGATTACAGGAGCATTTTGGGAATGATTTGGCTTAACACCAATGTTAGCCTCAACGTCAGCGTTAAGGTTGCCTAAAATAAATGTTTCCAAAGATGCAGAATATCCTCCTATTTTGAAGATCCAAACCATTAAGATATTTCTATACATAGTCAACGTCTGGCGTTAGCCTTAACGTCGGTGTTAGCTTGATGCCCTATAAATAGGTGGCTTTCGTTCTCTTCAAATACTCATGCAAAGGAGCCCTATTTCAGCACTTCAGAAACTTTGTGAGGGTCGTATTTTCCAGACCACTATCTCCCACACAAATTCAAGAAAAGAATTCGAAGGAGGATCAGATCAACGATAACCCAACGCGAATAACGCACGCTTCGACTTCGACGATATTCAGCGAGTCTTCGCCGTCTCCAAAATTCTTCATAGGGAGTTTTTAATTTGTCTTTTATAATTTGTTGTGCCTTTATCTTTTGTAATCGTTTAAGTGAATTCACCGCGATTGTTGGCGACTAGGTCCATGTGCGGCTTAGGGGGAATTCGCTGCGGTTGTTGACGACTAGGTCTAGGAGTTAGATCTAAGGGGTGCTCGAGGACTTTCTGGGGATAGAAGGGCTAGAGCGGCTTGAAGCCAGATCTGGGGATAGATCGACTAAAGTCAATCTGTTTTTAGTGAGAAGAGTCGGTATAGAAAACCAAAGAGTCTATTATATTCGCCTTTGATTTCTAGCGTCATAGAAATCAAGTTTTGTACTCAATTTTATAAACCATAATCATGTCTCTTCGTATTGAATAAAATTGATTTCTTGCACATTACTTTTGATCTAACTTGCATCATATAAAAATATCAAAAGATTTTTTTAAAATCCTAAAGTTTTCAAAAACCCTTATTCACCCCCCCCCCCCCCCCCTCTAAGGACGCCTAAAGATCCAACAATTATAAGATTTACCTCATCAGGATGGATGTCATCCTGTTTCTCCTCATTTGTCAAGGCCTTCAGCTCATAGCTGATTTCTTCATCAAACTCATTGTCTGACAGTGTTAAAGGTGCTCTTATGCCAATCTTGGCAGCAGGATACTCATATTGGTCCTCTTTTTCTGTCAGTTTTAGAAGCCCAATGTGTGTCTTCTTTTCAACTATATAGTAGCTCCTGAGATTTGATTTTTCCATGAGCAAACTAATCTTCTCCATCCAGGTGCCACCGATTTCTATTCTGCTTACTTGATGATTCGCAGAGCTCTTATATTTGTGAATCTCCCTTGAAGTCAAGGTGTATATAGTATTTATTTCTTGTGGAATCTTGTTCAGCTATTAAGCCTTTTTGAATAACATCTCTTTGATACCACTTGATAGTCTATGGGATAGTGTAATCTTCACCTAAAGGGGGTGAATAGGTGATGTGGTATGTTTATAAACTTCTAGTGCGGAATAATGGGAGTAGAAAGACACACACACAGTCACAGCATAACACAGAAAGCTATAGTGGTTCCCCAATTTGGGTAGTTCACTTTCCCCCTCCACCTATCCAGCAATGTGTTAGACTCGGCCAACTTCTCCAATATCAGATCCAAAGGATCTTACAACTCAGATTCCAAGACTCCTACAGCTCAGGAACTTCAAGCAATTCCCTACCTCAGGTGTACAAGTGCCACCCTACCTCAGGTTCACAGCTGAACCCTACCTCAGATCCAGCCATAGGATCATATAACTCAGTCTTGAATAAGTCTTACTTCAAATTCCCAGAGGAATTCTACCTCAAGTCCATTTTAGGAACCCTACACTTTGGAACAGTTCCCTATCCCCTACAGCTCAGGCTGTGGTAAGCCCTACTCTCAGATCTATAAGAGATCTTACATCAACAAGGTATATAAGTTTGATGCAATAATCTTTGACTTAGAAATGATCACTCTTTGGAGCGTTGAGTCTTCTTAGGCTTTGTTGATAAAAGCCTTCTTCTATGCAGCAACAGATCTAGACGGATGAACCTTGTAAAATTGGATATATGTTGTACTTGACTGGCTATAGCACCCTCTGAGCATTCTTAGGCCTTTTAGATAAAATCTTTCTTCTTAGAACAACAACAGACCTTTATTTTTAGATCTTGTAGAATATGTCTGTGTTGAACATGACTGTGCTGAACACTTCTTGCTCAAAGAAAGATTTATAGAGTTAAAGCTTGAGTTGCCTTGAGAGCCTTGTAGATTTGCTTGAATATTTGCTCTCCTTCTTGAAGAATACTTCTTCTTCTACTTGTGGTCTCTGCAGGCGACACACACTGTGTATTTTACTATTCTATTGGTGTGCAGAGCCCCCGACAATCTTAGTTAGGGTTTGTGAACCCTTCTCTTCACTTTATATATAGCCCAGTCTTTTCCAACTATCGATACATTAGAATAGTCTTGCCAGAGCCCTTTCCAGCTGTGATTGATTTTACTTTAACTTTTGGCGCATACGACAATTTTAAATCCAATCATTTTGAAATACATGGTGATTCTGGACTTAGAGAATATTTGCTGTAGATTTAGGTTCAACACGATACTAGCATCGTGTGCTAACGTCAACATGACACTTTCTGCTTTAGCCAACTTTTTTGTTCAGTATAGGCTTAACACTACGCTAGCATCGTGTGCTATCAGTCAACACGATGCATCTTGACTTGACCCATTCTTTCTGCTTTATTGTAAGCGTGACACTAAATCTAGCGTCGTGTGCTTTCTATCAACACGTCACTTTCTTGTTCTCCTTTGACTTAGCGCCACCTTCAGTTTAGCTGATGCGTATTACTGTGCTAGCGTCATGTGTTGTACATTAACACGATGCTATCTGACCTATCTTCTTCTTCCTGCGCTAGCTTGATATCACGATGCTTTATAACTTGGACATTCTTCTGTCTAGCGTCACGATGCTTTTTAACTTGGTCATTCTTTGTTATAGAGTTGTGTGTTGTTTTATAACACGATGCTTTTACTCTGCGCTTGTTTCTGTTCTCTTCAAATCTGAATTGTTTGTGTTGTCTTGGTTCCTCGATGAGATTTCAAGTGATCTCGACGATAATAGTCTTAGTCAATTTCTTCCTTCATATAAATGCTTCAAGATATAAGTAGTATACTTCCAAGACGATATGAAGGTTACTGTGAATTTACAAGATGATATTGTCTTGGAGCTTAAGGTCTTCAAGACGATATTGGGACCTTCACTCGACGATATTTTAAGTTTACCAAGATGATATTTGCCTTAGTGAAATTCTGATCTTCTCAGCTCAAATCCTTTGCTTCAGCCACGTGATAGACCTCTATACTTGATGATTATGAGTTAGTGACAAGTCCAATATAGTCTAGATCATAGGTCGACATGGTGTTTTGCACAATGAGGGATTATATTGGCAAAACTATGTCTGATGACACTAAGTCTAGCCCTATGTTAGACTTGCACTATCTAGTACCTGAAAGTAATAATCTAGAACAAACATGTCAAATACAAAGTGTCATTATCTTTAACTTGAGGACTTCTTCAAATCAGGAGCACTATGGGTAGTGTTCCCAATAAATAATGAAAGCACTAAAAGCAAAATGACATTTACAAGTAGATATAATCTACCTAAGTGTCTCAAGCATCATACACGTTCATTATGTTGAGCATAAAAATAAGGTGTCTATATATACAAATATATGAATGCAATCAGGTAATTCCAATGGATCCACCACGGCAGCTATCACGTCATGTATGCATCTAACATATCATCATATCACAAATCAGGGAAATCGCATTCCCTATGCACTAAACATTATCACATAAGTATGACGATACAATTCACACTTGAGGCCTAACACCATACTCATTTTTAAACAATTGAGATGACAAGGTACTTATATGTTCCAAGGGTTATATTGTCCATCAATATGTACAAAGTCCCAAGATCTCTCTATATGTGAATTTTATTTCAAAGTGATGGCAACATAAGAAGTCTCACAGCCAATTGTTTGGTGGCATCAAATGTAGTCCCAACATAAAAATCCATTCAAATACGTGCTTAAATAAGCTCTACACAAGCATATATAAATATTATATCACATCATAGCTTATGTAGAGATCATAAGGAGATCATAACTAAGCCAAACTAGTCAATATACAACCCACTACAATTAGGGTTTCTCAAACATTAGGCGGAACATCATAAGGGCATCATTTCTATTCTTAATCGCTTCCATTTCCCACCAACAATTTGCTTAACTTCAAATGAACTAAACCCCTCAAAATTTCGACATTATAACAACGCTATGGATTCTATAATACCTGCAAATTTTAGATCCTAAAGCAATCTAGCAAGCATCCATCACTGATTTGTGTCAAAAGTCACAAATAGGCTTCACTGTCATGCCTACTCCACAGCGCTTTCGGAGTTCTAATGCAAGCATGATGAGAACACAAACCTATGCCCCGGTGGTTCATAGTGAACCTTAGCTTTTAGATTTTTTTTAATTAGAGAAGCATGAAGCCATCATCCAAACAAAAGCGAGTAAAATCGCAAGCCAACACCAGAGAAAACCTAAAACCGGAGGAAGAAAAGCGTTACCCTCCGCACTTTTATCCCAACCATGAAAGCTTGATTTGTTGGTATGTATACAACATGGATGTCGAGAGCTAACCGCTGCCGCAAATGGATCGTCAATCCGAGTTCGGGAGTCAATTCTTTCCTCCAAAACCCTCTCCTCCTTCCTCTCCTTCAAAAGCTCAAAAAAATGAAGATTGTCATTTTTTGTTTCTTTTGAGAGTCTAGACAACTTAGCAGCCATGCAATTTAGTTACCAACCATTCCCCAATCAAAATAAGTATTTGGAGTCAAATTCAACAAATTGACATGTACACGCCCTGGAACATGGGTGTGTAATCAGGGCGTGTTCAGCATGTTTTCTGCCAAAATGTATTCCATCTCCCGGGAAGCCTTCTCTTATCCTTTTCATGTTACACGCCCATGTTACATGGTGTGTGCCTAGGGCATGTAAAATATTTTTACTTCATTTTTTGCCTCTAGACAGTGTCATAAGCTCTAGGACATAACCCTTACACCATTTATAGCAGTATTCATCCATTTATGAACATAAAAGTGATCTTAAGCCCTTCAAATTGCCTTAAACCTTTTTCAAATTAGGGTACTGATCAAAGTAAGCTATGTAATTCCTTACTCATTCCTCAAACATTTCACATTAAGGTACACATAGTCATACACTCACCACACACCCTCTATCATGAGGGTATATCAAAGATAAGAAAACTCAAGGCATTACATGTGGTGTGTGCTTCCATGTGTTTTTTTATGTGTGTGTGTTTGTGTGTGTGTGTTTCCATGTGTTTTTATGCGCGTGCGTGCGTGCGCGCGCGCGCGCGCGCGTGTGTGTGTGTGTGTGTGTGTGTGTGTGTGTGTGTGTGTGTGTGTGTGTGTGTGTGTGTGTGTGTGTGTGTGTGTGTGTGTGTGTGTGTGTGTGTGCGTGCGTGCGCACGCGTGTGTGTGAGTGTCCGCGCGCGTGTGTGGGCGCGAGCGTGTGTGGGCGCGAGCGTGTGTGTGCGCGCGCGTGTGTGTGCGCGTGTGTGCGTGCACGTGTGTGTGTGTGTGCGCGCGCGCGCGCGCGCGCTTGTGTCTCTATGTGGATGTGCGCTTGTGTATATATGTGCACAATGTTGTGACGGTAGGCAGCGAAGATGAGTGACCCAACTATGTTCAGGTATTGTTCAAGATATGTTGAGCGTTGATGAAACGAAGAGCGACATGTTCATGACATTGTCGGTGCCAATCAGGAGGACATGACTCTGTTCGCATTTGGGAGATTTATTTAACTTTATGGTACCAACATTATTAGTGTTATTATTATCGAATGCGAACTTGTTTTTCATGTGGAGTTTATTTTTATTCGTTTTTAATATTTCATGCAAATTAATTATGATGTTTTCATTTTCATGGTTATGTATGATGTTAGTTTCTCATTTATTATATCTCCACATTTTCATCACTATTTTAAATTTTAAATTTTAATTCCGTGCATTGAATTATGACATGCAGCCGAACAACAGAATTACGAATTTCAATTCTTGTGAGAATTCATATATTTAGCCGAACAGCGAAACTGAAATTAAGTCAGTTCTAATTCTCACCTCTGAATTCCTTCCAAACGAACAAAGCCTAATTATATCTAATGCTATGAGTAGTTGTGTAACTCCCATTTTGATAAAGTGTTACACGTATCCCCATCTCAGCTTGGTGCTAGTAATGCAATTACCTCTATTGGCATTTGATTGTATTTTAAAGTCAAATCAACGTGATTTTAGTTTAGCCCAAAATCAAAGAAAGTTGAGTCAACTCTGACCCATTTGAGATCAGTCAATTTTGAATTGGCTTGAAATCGGATCGATAGCAACCATATTTGTATGAAAGAGAATCATATCAATTGTATTTGTCTCAAAATAAATGAGAATACAATTTTTTTTGATAAATTTAATATATAAAAAAACATAATGCCATGACACTTATTTCTTGTGGAATACAATGAATTCATTCAACAATGTAAATAAACATAAATTTCTTTGCATGATATTTTCAATAAACATTACATCATGGTAATGAGGTTGAAGAAACAGTAGCATTTTAGCCTCTTTTTCAAATCTACAAAGCAGGCAGCTCATGAAAATTAAATACTATATTTTTCCAATTATAAACAGTAAAAATCAACTCCACCCTTGAATAAATATTTGGTAGGTATAACTCATAATAGATTTGATATTGAACAGTAGAGATAAAGTTCAGCTCATTCTGTCTCAATGACGTTCTCTCTCAATCATATGTCCATGTGTATGGAAAAGATTATCAGATATCTCGAGGAATTTCTAGCTTCGCCATCATCCAAATATTAAATAACAATCTTCACACTTAATTTTTTCCTGCCAATGTTAAATATATAGGAAATATATTAAATAACTAAATGGAAACAAAAGCCTGAGTAAATGCATTAGCATGAAGCTTAATACATGCAAAGAGTAGCATCTATTGAACATAAAATGATAGAAAAAATACTATTAGTGATGATGATGTTTGTTTAAGAAGAAAAAAATTAACAGATGACAGCAGATTATTATCTGACGATGATTGCTTAAAAAGAAAAAATAAATGAATAAACAGTCAAATCAACAGAGATCGTTTGGGCATTATAGCTGCTATTCGATTAATGGCATAGTCCCAACTGTGTTAGAAAGGGGAAAATGATCTTGCTTTCATTTTACTGATGATTTTTAGATTTTAAAAAAGTAAAATTTGTTCACTTTTCTGGCTCAGATGGGTTCTGTTAGAAATTAGGAGGAAAGAAATATAAGGTGCAATTTTATTCTTTCACAAAGGGGCTAATATATAGCATTACAAGGAGACACACAACACTGCTAGCCGGTGTGGGACTAAACCTTAAATACCTAAATACTTAAATATAAATACTTCTAACACTCCCCCTCAAGTTGAAGGGGAACCCTTCAGCTTGAACACAACATAAAAGAAAAGGTAAAAGGTGGTTGACAATGTGGGACAAAACAACAGCCACTGAGGCCCAACCGCGTGTCACCGGGGATACTTCAACCGGGCATAAGCCACACGACGTTGGTCCACAAACCGACCATGAACACGCTGGATGCTCCCGGTGTTGAAACCAGGTCAACCAACAAAGGCCAAACCACCCTACCTAACATAGAAGAAAAAGATGGGGAGACACAAACAACATACGAAATATGTCTTGAGGCCGTGTGTGACTAAGGCAGGAGTCGGGAAAAGAGGCATCCGAGTCGCCACTATCACAAACACTCCCCCTCACGTGGAACACGTGCATGAAGGCATAGACTCGCATGGAGACACAGACGAAGACAATCAGAACAACACATAAAAGAACAACTATGGATAACAGTTGCCGGCAAGACCACGATCCAGGATGCAGCGAGCAAAGCGCAAGCCAACTGCGAGCAGAAGGCTCAAGAGGCTGCGAGCAGAGTGCTCAAGCAGCGGCGAGCAAAAAGGGCTCAAGCAGCGGCGAGTGAGAAGGGAGGAAGAGAAGAGCTCGGCACCCAAAGAGCAGCAACACGGAAACCATCATCCATAGCACGCGACTAGAAGACACTACCAACACAATAACGAAGACAACAACACAACACAAAAATTACAGCAGACACTTTAAAAAATTTGATAGGGCACGGCATAGCAGCAGCGGCACAGCAGTGGGATCGGCCATCATCGAGAGCAGTAACACGGGAACGGAACAAGAAGCTGGACTAGATCGAAGGAGAGGAATAGGCGCAGCTGCAGCTCCACCTGGAAACGGGGTCGAGGGAGGAGAGGGGCGGTTCCGTCGATGAGAACGAGAGCAGCGAGATCTGCTGGATCTGTCGTCGAGGGCGCAGAGTGGAGACGAAGTCGCAGACGGAGCCGTCGATGAAGAAGTAGCAGAATAGAGGCTGGAGAAGAAGCAGCAGAGGCCTGGGAGCAGTGCAGGCGAGAGGGAGGGCAAGGCCGGAGAAGTAGCAGCCGCACAGCGAGGGGGCTGCCGGGCCAGATCAAAGCAAGACCAGCTGATGGAAGAAACCTGGAAGAAAGTCACCGGCGGGTTCAGCAGCAGACGGAAGAAGCCATGACTCCAGCGGGCTCAGCAGCAGCAGACGGAAGAGGCCACGACTTTGGCGGGCACAGGTGCATCGACGGCAGACAGCGGCGGACACTGCCTCAGCACCCGAAGAGGGCGTCGGATCCACCAGCCGACCGCATCAGCGGGAACCTTCCTACCCGCCGATCAAAGCCACGACAAGAGATCGGCAGAGGAGAAGCTGCGGCAGCAGACGCACCTGTCGACGGGATCGAGCACAGGAGCATCGACGAGATCGCGGGGAAAGAGGCGTACGCGTCGACGATAGCGCAAAGGAGCCAAGATCCGCTCCCGTCAATGGAATCTAACGTCGATTCCGTGGACGGGAGCGGGAGCGGAAGAAGTCGATGCTTGACGGGATGAGAACGAGAAGGAGAGACGGAAATCAGAGAGCGGAAGTCACCGAGAACTTAGGTCGCCAAACAATTAGGACGGACCAAAATTCAGGGAGTCAATTCCTGCTCTGATACCATGTTAGAAATTAGGAGGAAAGAAATATAAGGTGCAATTTTATTCTTCCACAAAGGGGCTAATATATAGCATTACAAGGAGACACACAACACCGCAAGCCAGTGTGGAACTAAACCTTAAATACCTAAATTTCCAAAGGGGTATTTTTGTGCATCGATGTTATGAAATGTAATGGTTTAGGGTTATACAGATACTCACGGAGGATTTGGGTATGGAGAAAGAAATGAAGAAGGAAAAACTATTCTAGACTTTGTCATAGCACATGAGCTAATTGTGACAAATACGTTCTACATGAAGAGGGAAGAATGTTACGCCTGGCGTCATTACCAGATTCTCTGAAGATTACTGTGCACGTCGACCAAAGGAGAAGGCGGAGGAAGAGCGGGCTGAACCATCCGGTTCAGCCCGCCAATATTAAATAAGGAGCAGTGGGGCTGAACCGCACCGGTTCAGCCCCTATGGGGGCCGGCCGGCCCCCATGGGTCCGGGTGCTATATAATACCGGACCCTCTTTGGAGAAGGATCAATGAAGTATTATTCAGGTTCATCTTCTCCCTAACCTTAATTTCTTGTAGTCATAGCTCTCTGTCTCTCTTCTTCCCCGTAGATCGTAACATTTGGTATCAGAGGATCTTTCCTCCAACCATGGTGACACGCACCGAAGCCGAGAATGCGGGCTTGGCCACCATCGAAGAAAACTATGTAGGGTTGGCGGATTCGGTGGCAGAGATCGAAGACCAAGTGAAAACGTCCCAAAAAAATCTGGAGGAACGCTTGGATACGCGTATGGAGTAGATCAAAGCCCTCCTAGTGCAGAATCTGAAAGGGAAAGCCGCTGTCGCTGAAAGATCGGAGGCCGAAGCGTCCTATCAACCGCCCGCACCACACATCGGAGGCGGAATGGCCGAAAACTTGCGGCAGACACACGTCTGGACTTCGCCCGCGCAGGTAATCGTCGGATCGATGCCGTCGTCGAACGCGGGATGCGATTCCGACCCGTCCAGGGTCGTCGACCTTCAGGGCCGTTCGACAGAGGGACTTCCGGCATATCACGCAGAGCCTGGAGCTCTTCCAGGAGGCCGCATGGAGGGCGGCACCAGCCGATCGGGAGTCTGGAGATCGGCAGATACGGTGTCTGGGCCAGCGGGTCTCGGATGCTACCAGCCGGCCTGGAGTGGAGCCGGACAGCAGTCGGGGCACGGTTGGCGGTCGTCCGGTCAAGGCACAGGTCCCCTTCGACCTACGGGAGCGCAGGGCGTGCCGATGGGAGGCATGGCCGGAATTTTTCCGCCCCCACCAGCCTTGGCTCCGCCTACAGGGTACGGGAATGACAACCCGTGGCAAGAAAGACCTCCCATGGCCAATCCATGGGGCGGCAGACAGCAATTGGGCAACGGACCGGAACGAGGATGACTTCATCAAATGGGGCAGGCGGCGGGGTACGTAGCAGCCCCACCCGGGCCACCCAACCATCCGAGAGAGCAACGGTGGCCGGCTGGTCATGGGAAAGGAGGTTACGGGATGGCAAACCAACGGCCTTACATGCAGCCCAAACGCACCCGCATGAATTTTCCTAAATTTCGGGGCGGAGACGCACTGGAATGGGTGCAAAAGGCGGAACTGTTTTTTACTTATCAAGACATTCCCGAAGATCAGTGGGTACAACTCGCGGTCTTCCATCTGGAAGACGACGCATACCAGTGGACACAGTGGTTCATACGGGAATATGGATATGCTCCATGGGCATATTTTGTGGAGGGATTCTCGGCCCGTTTTGGACCCTTGGAGTACGAGGATGTGGAGGCGACGTTACAAAAACTCCGTCAGAAAGGCACCGTGATGGAGTACCATACAGAGTTCGAGAAGCTGGCCAATCGGGTCAGTTGGGAGGAAAAGACCCTCCTCAGTTGCTTCATATCAGGGTTGCGGGATGAGTTGCGGGATGAGGTCCACGCCTATATGCCACGAAGTCTGAGCCATGTCATCAGTTTGGCAAGGATACAGGAGGAGAGATTCAACCGGCAGAGAACCCGTACAGCGGTGAGAGCTCCTACGGTTGTACACCCTCCTCGGGGGGCTCCCCCGGCCGAGGGCCGACCGACAGTAACAAAACTGACGTGGCAGGAACTTCAGAGCAGGAAGGAGAGGGGGTTATGCTTCAACTGTGATGAGAAGTACACCCGAGGGCATGCATGCCAGAAGGTCCAGGTATTCATGCTGCAGGAGGAAGCGGAAGATGTTCCTCGCACTGAAGAGGAGGGAGAGTTGGCTATTGAAGACTTTGGAGTATCCATCCAGGCCCTGGAGGGGGGTACCCCATCTCCGACCTTACGCCTAGCCGGGAGGGTCGGCAGGGAGATGGTGACGATCTTGATGGACAGCGGGAGCACTCACAACTTCATCCAACCCGCTGTGGCCCAGAAGACGGGGTGTGACATAGATCGCGGCGCAGCTTTCCACGTCAGGGTAGCGGATGGACGTACACTGCAGTGCGAGGGAGTGATGAAGGGGGTGGAGCTCCGGATACAGGGTTACACTGGACATATTGATGTTTACTTATTGCCAATCCGGGGTTCTGACATGGTGTTGGGCGTACCGTGGCTGCGGTGACTTCGGCGGGTGACTTTCGATTGGGACCAGATGGCTATGGAGTTCAGCCATCACGGGAAGGGGTATTGCTTGGAAGGCCTCAAGTCGTCTCAGGTAAAGGAGATCTCACTCTGCAGCGTGGAACAACTAGGGGCACCGGATAGTACGATGACCATCGTTACGGCGAGTAGAGCAGAGCCTAAGGCTCCAACAGAGGTCTCGTCTCAGATGCAAGCCAAAGCCGACTTGTTCCAAGAGCCGCACGCTCTCCGCCTCCAGCTTGAGGACAAGCTGGCCCTTGATGGGAGAGGGAATGTTACGTCTGGCATCATTACCAGATTCTCCGAAGATTACTGTGCACGTCGATCAAAGGAGAAGGCGGAGGAAGACCGGGCTGAACCATCCGGTTCAGCCCGCCAATATTAAATAAGGAGCAGTGGGGCTGACTCGCACCGGTTCAACCCCTATGGGGGCCGGCCGGCCCCCATGGGTCCGGGTGCTATATAATACCGGACCCTCTTTGGAGAAGGATCAATGAAGTATTATTCAGGTTCATCTTCTCCCTAACCCTAATTTCTTGTAGTCATAGCTCTCTTTCTCTCTTCTTCCCAGTAGATCGTAACAAAGAATACTTAATTACGTTCAAAATGGACAAAATAAGTCACAAATTAACAATTATGACTCAAAATGGATAAAAAGATTTGTAAGAATTGCAAAGTCATACCAGGAGAAAGTTTGACAACGCAACATAAGCTAGTGGTGTTGGATGTGCAAATTAATCATAATAACTTTAAGAGAGACAAAAGTGTTGCCAAAAATTCGGTGGTGGACATTGAAGAAGGAAAAACATGTTTTCAAGGCAGCGGTTTTAGAACAACTAATTGATGATCCTTATGTTGATCCTAGTATCACATGGAAAGTTATGTCTTCTCATTTAAGGTTAAGTGGAAAGAACGTACTTGGAGAGCCAAAAGATCGTGCACCCCCATAAAAAGAATCTTAGTGGTGGAAAAAGGAAGTGCAAGACAAAGTGAGGGCAAAGAGGGTCAGCTACAAAACATTATATGCTTGTAGGAATGATGAAAACTTGACAAAGTACAAAGTCGCCAAAAAAAATGCAGAAAGTAAAGCAAGAAGTCAAGTTTATGAAGAATTTTACAAACGACTAGATACCAAAGATGGAGAGCATGATATATATAAAATTGTTCGGGGTAGAGAGATGAAGACAAGAGGTTTAAGCCAAGTTAAATGCATAAAAGATGAATCAGATACGACTTTGATGGATGATGTGGCTATTAAGGAGCGATGAAAAAGATATTTTTATCAACTATACAACGAAGGAAAAGACAATGAACTGAACTTGAAAGAGTTAAGTAAATCGGAGGAGTATATATACATAACATTTTATCGTAAAATTCAAGCATCAGAGATAGATGACGCTCTGAAGAAGATGAAAAATGGAAAGACGATTGGGTCAGACGATATACTCATTGAAGTGTAGAAATGCTTAGGGAGGGAATCAATTTTATGGATTACAAGTTTCTTCAATAAGATACTGAAGACAAAGAGGATGTCAGACTAATGGAGAGAAAATATTTTGGTACCTTTGTATAAGAACAAAGGAGAAATACAAAATTGTGTCAATTACATGGGAATTAAATTAATGAGTCATACTATGAAACTATGGGAACACGTAATAGAGAGAAGAGTTAGACGAGAGACTAGCATCTCAGAGAATCAATTTGAATTCATGCCAGGGAGGACAACCATGGAAGCAATACATCTCTTGAGGAGACTCATTGACAACTATCGGGAAAGACAAAAAGATTTGCATATGTTGTTTATCGATCTGGAGAAGGCTTATGATAGGGTTCCAAGAGAGGTCTTGTGGAGTCTTAAAAAAGAAAGGTGTAAATGTATCATACATTGACGTAATCAAAGATATGTATACAAATTCAGTGACCAGGGTGAGGACATCTTAACACAGAAATTCCCTATCGTCGTTGGCTTACATCAAGGGTCAGCTTTAAGCCCTTATCTCTTTACCCTTATCTTAGATGAGCTCACCGGACATATCCAACAAGCACTACCTTGGTGTTTATTATTTGCAGATGATATTATTTTGGTCGATGAGACGCGCGAGGGTGTAAACGTGAAACTTGAATCTTGGCGAGACACTTTAGAAAATAAGGGTTTTAGGTTGAGCAGGATAAAAACGGAGTATATAAAGCTTAAATTTAGTAGTGCAAGAAAGTCGGATGACTCCGTCATTAAATTGGGTGACCAAGATATTTACCGCAATGAGTGCTTTAAATATCAGGGATCGATAATTCAAAAAGATGGAGGTGTAGATAAAGATGTGATGCATAGAATCCAAGCGGGTTGGTTGAAGTGGAGAGGCGCGTATGGTATCTTATGTGATCGTAAAGTACCATTAAAACTTAAAGGCAAGTTTTACCGTACTGCAATTAGGCCAGCAATGCTCTACGGTTCTGAGTGTTGGGCTGTGAATGGTGTACATGAGCAAAAAATGGGAGTTACGAAGATGAGAATGCTTAGGTGGATGTGTGGTCACACGAGACTGGATAAAATTAGGAATGAAAGTATCAGGGATAAGACAGGAGTGGCGCCGATTGTAGAGAAGATGCGAGAAGATCGTTTAAGATGGTTCGGACATGTACATAGGAGACCATTAAAGGCACCTGTTAGGCGTTGTGAGAGTTTAGTCACTAGACATGTTAAACGAGGGAGGGGTAGACCAAAAAAGACTTGGAATGAAACTATAAGGAAAGATATGATGTACTTACGTATTAGTGAGGCTATGATTAAAGATAAGGCGCAATGGAGACAAAGGATCCATATAGACGATCCCACTATGGTGGGATAAAGGCTTGAGTGTTGTTGATGTTATGAAATGTAAACTTACAAGGGAGGTTTTTGTAATTTCACAAGAGGGGTGCAACCTGTAATTATGCTATAACTCCTGGGGGAAGTTTTGGAACTATTCCTACTTCTATATTATAAATCCTAGCCATAGAACATCCAGCATCAGTTGGAGACTAACAATAAAAGAGAAGAAATTGAAGCGAAAATATATCGAACCAAACCAACCCAAACAGTTGGCCTTTGCACTGTTTTACTTCAAGTTTCATATTTTAAAGTTGACAACGGGTAAGGCATGTCCCGGGCCTGCGCGTAGGATTGGATTACGGGGTGGGATGCGATTGAGGAAGAAGATGGGGAAGGTAGAGTGTGGTGTTTTCCTCCAGATCCTCGGTGTCCATCTATGACGGGGTCAAAGGTGGAACCTTTCCGCGAGAGTGTCAATGAACGAAATGGAGGGAGGCAGTTGCGAGGAAACAACGCGGAAGCTGATCTGGACCCCGATCGAACATGATTCGGGACATTGAAGCCGCATGTGATGTGTAGGTACTCAATCGATCGCGTCAAGCTTATGTAACCATACACGAGAAGGAAGGAGACGCAACCACGCAGGTCAATCTCCCATATGGATTTTGTCATGGGCCTCGCGCCCAATTATCAAGTGGATTTTTAGTATGTATCTTTTCTGTTTTATTAACTATTGTTGCCTTGCATTTATTAGTTGTTGGGAGTTAGAAGTTAGGAGTTGTCATGATGGGTCTTGTGTCTTGTAAGCCTATTTAAAGGCATGAATTGTACGGAATAAGCATCCAGACGTTTATTCACTTTCCCTTGTCTTGTTAAGAGATTGTGGAAGCTCTCTCCACCCGAGCACACCCAGACTAGGCAGTCACGATTTCGGCTCCACAGTATCCTCCGCCTCCATCATCCCCGCCTTTGGCCATCCTCCGACAAACCTACTGATGTTATACGGCGAGTCCATATCAACTTAGTATCAGAGCTTTCGGTCCTCCCCCAGTTCCGCAAAGACCATTGTCACAGCATTAACTCTATGTGTTGTTGTCCTCTCCCGCAAAGTCTTCCTCAGCAGCCCACTCCGCCTTCAAAACCTCAGTTCCGACCTTCTTTGTTTCGTCTAGCATCTGTTCCAACCTCCATTCCGCAACACATTGTCTTTGTTGGCAATCGCTCCTACAACAGCAGAAGCGTCTTCATCATCGATGGTATCTGCATGATTGCATCCGCACAGCCATCATTTTTCCCAGTGATCGACCACATCCAGCGAGATCGACAGAGCCACCCTCGCATCTGTCTCAGCTGCATGACGTTTCCATCCGAGGACACGCCTCCGTCCCAGTCGCCGAAGCCCGAGTTTCTAGGAGCCTCTCCGTCCTACGACGATTCCGTCTGCGTCGAACGCATCGCTCATCGTCGATGTCGCCCCAGTCAGAGCCCATCTTCACCCCCTTCATCGAATCCACTGCTACCGTTTGAAGCGTCTTGTGAACTCATATCAAGCATTCTGCGCTCCTTGCATATGAGCCCTACTCCGCAGAAGTTACTTTCCTTCATCGCACCTGTCGTTTGGAGGCACATCCCTTCTACTCTCGAGCCCCGAGCTGGTCTCCACGGTTCTATCCGTCTCAAGCCCCTCAAACCCAGCCAAAACGCCTTGTGTTGAGCCTTTAAGCCACATATATACTATTTTTTGAGTAAATAATTAATTAATCAATTATTTGATAATTAATTCATTTTTATCCAAAAGAAAAACAAAGGGGTGGGAGGGGGAGATAGGGGGGTTTTTTTATTGGGTGTCATCATAGGGAAGCAACGAGGATCTCACGGCAGCTCCTTATCTCGTGCACCCACCCTCCATTTCATCTCCGCCAGTGATCCGCGATATGGGGGACTCATCCGATCAAATGAGTACAATGAAGGAAATGATGCAAGCGTTCATGACATCCCTAGAATTCCGCTTTCAAGAAGCCGACGCATGCCACCGAGCAGACATTGCTCCAATCACTAACAAACTCAATGATCTGGCACAGTCGTTCCAGTCGTTCCTTCCCCAACACGTGACCAAGCTAGTAGCAGTCAGACACCTCCACCGCAACTTGTACGCCATGATCCCCCAACCCTTGTACTCCCTGAAGTTAATGGTGTCACATTACACCGAGCTAGAATTCCCAACCTAAGAAGGGAATACGGATCCATATGGTTGGCTCACCAGGTGCGAGTAATTCTTCAGCCACCAATAAATGTCGGTGGTGGAATGGATTACCTGACATCCCTCTACCTTATCGACTCAGCTCAGCTTTGGTTCGCTCGTTTGCACGTCGAACAACTAAAGATGATGTGGGAGGCCTTCAAGCGCCTCTGCAACATGTAATTTGGTCCTCTCATTCGCAGCAACCCCCTCAGCGCACTCACGACATTACGACAAACCGAGTCTGTGGACGCATATCTGGAACAGTTCCAGATTCTTCTGGCTCATGTTACGATACCCTCAGAGATGCAAGTCGTAATCTTTACAGCTGGGCTTCGTGAACGACTGCGACTGGACGTCGAATTTGAGGCTCCTCGGGACTTGGTGACTGCTGTGAGTTTAGCCTAATTGTGCGAACGTCGACTTCAACTGGATCAGAGTACTTATATACTATCGGGTGCAAGGACTCAATCAAGGTTGTAGATGTCAGATGTCGGATTCATGTCGGTTTGAGTTTGAAATGTCGGATGTCGGATTGCGGGGGATATATCGGAGATATTTTATAATGTTGGATTTTAATATTTAAATAAATTTAATTCATATATATATATACACACAATTTTTATAAATATGTATAATTGTATACATAATTTATGCATATAAACTACAAAATAAACATATATACACATAATGTATGTTTATAAATTACATAACAAAGAGATGTCGGCTGCAATAAACGACATAAAGATCACAAAATGAGAGCGAGATGAGAAAGTCGTCGACGCTGGACTTAAAGAGATGCACAAAACAAAATATTACCGTTTGGTCTCTTCAAAGAAATGAAAAATATATTTTTAATACTCAAGACGATATATCGGTCGCGAAATATCGCCAGATATATCGAGTTAAACCGATATATCGGGCGATATTTTCAAAAATGACATTTTTGCTTAAAATATCAATGTCGTTGCGTTTTATCCCCAAAACCTTTATGACGGCCGACATATCAGACATGTCGGCCGACATCTACAACACTGGACTCAATACGGTCACCCTGAGGGTACTCAAACCCCATATATCCGTCAACTGTCTCATGCGGAACGTCGGAACGGCGCGCACAAGGGTTATGTTATAACTGTGATGAGCATTATACTCACGGACATCGCTGCACGAGGCTTGTTTATCTAGACGTGGAGGACTCTGATGACGAGGGCATTGGGTGACGTCGGCACCAAATTTGATCTTCCTTGAGCTTGAGATAAAGCTCATTTTGAACGGAGGGATAGATGTTATGGGCCTTGCACCCAGTTGTCAAGTGGATTTTTATTATGGGTCTTTTGTGTTATTAATTATTGTTGTCTTACATCTACTAGTTGTTGGGAGTTAAAAGTTGTCATGATGGGTCTTGTGTCTTGCAAGCCTATTTAAAGACATGGATTGTATGGAATGAGAATCCAAAAGTTTATTCTCTTTACCTTATCTTGTTAAGGGATTGTGGTAGCTCTCTCCTCCCAAGCACACTCGCCTATTAAGTTGTGGTTCCGGCTCCATAGCATCCTCCTCCTTCGTCATCAACGCCTTCGACCACCTCCGTCATTCCTACCTCCATCCATCCTCCGGCAACCCTACCGAATGGCGAGCCCATATCAAATTCCTGTATGCATACGCAATCCACAAAGCCTTGGTTGATCGCTTGTCGGCTTTGGTCACCACATGTAAAGGGAAGTGAGGGTTGGTCTCCGACCCTAGTTCAGTTGCTGAGCACACACGTGAGAAGTCCTGGAATCGATCTCCAAGTGATTCCTATAGCCACCAGTTACTCAATCCATGGCCCGTTGTGCCTCTGGTTTTCATGACCGCACACCATGTAACACCCCAAAAATTCGCTAAACAAAATTTTCGTTCACATACAAAAACAATAAAGTTTTAATACCCAATGATGAAAAAATAATGTCAGTGTCCCTACGAGGAGTGACCGCCCCTACGAATGTGATAGGGTAACACTACACGGCCCTCAAAAATCGACCTTGTCCACAAGGTCGAGCCTCCAAATTGTGTGAGAGCTATAATAAAGGTCGTGGCGGAGACGATCTGGAAAAAAGGCATGTCATGTAAGAAGACAAGTGGGGAAAAGATGTCAAACAAGAACGCAGGTGGGGCCCGGAGGAAGGGAGAGGTAGAGGTTTAAAAAAGAGGTGTAGTTGCTGAGGCTGAGTGTTACCCCATCGCATTCGCTAGGGTGGTCACTCCTCGTATGGACCACTGGAGTACGCAATCGGAAACCACCGTGATTATTTTTCTTGTAATTAATTTGTATGAATTAATTTATTGATATTAATTAATGTTAATTAGATTAATTAATTAAGTGAATTATTTTGTATTTTCTTTGTATGGTGGCCCTCCCTTATCTATATAAGGGGGAGGGGGGGGGGGCTTGGATGTTCTAGTTTTTTGAGTTCAGCCTCCTTGAGGTTGGCCGGAGCTTGCACCGGATTGTATCCCGTGGTTTGTTTTCAGATTAATGCAATTATTTGTGTCCATCTCTCTCGCCTTGATCGCAAAAGTTTCTGCTCGGTAACAGAGATCACTCCATGGGGGTGTTTTCTGATTGGTGAAGAACTGCCCTCATCAGGTCAACCATCCCAGCGGGTCGTCCTTGCCACCATACGTTGGAAACTCTAACTTAACGTATCACGGCAGGGCGTTCTTGTAATGAGGTGGTGGGTTGTTCTCATAACGCCTTTCAAAGAAGTTGTCCCTGTGTTCGTGAGGGGACCCTCCATAGAAACTGTTATTATCCCCGTCGCAACGATAATCATTGCTAACTCGTTGTGGTGGCACGGGGCTCTCTAGACGGGCCGAGAAGTCGGCCAATGCGGCTTGTCTCCGACATTCAGAAGCAGCAAGTTGATCATCATCAATCTCTGCATTCATCGCTTCGAGTAGATTGCTTGATCACGCCATGGTCAGCTATGATACCAAGTTGTCACAAGCCCGTGCATAGTATCGGGCCACAGAGCGGGATGCGATTTAGGAATGAGATGGAGAAGGTAGAGGGTGGTATTTTCCCTGAGATCCTCGGTGTCGACCTGTGACGAGGTCGAAGGTGAAGCCTTTCCATGGTAACCTATGTCGGGGTGTCAATGAGCGAAATAGAGGAAGGTGGATGTGAGGAGACGAAGCAGCGGCTGATCCGGGAACCCGATCGAACATGATTTGGGACCCTAAGACGCATGTGATGTGCAAGTCCTCAATCGATCACGTGCAGGCTTATGTATCCACACGCGAGGAGACTCGGGTCGATCTCCTGTCTAGGTTCCTGTAAGCATACGTGAGCTGCAAGGCATTGGTCGATCGCTTGTCGAATTCGATCGCCACACTCTAAGGGGAGACGGGTCAATCGTTGACTTTACTTCAGTCGCTGAGGAAGCACGCGAGATGGAGGTATGTAATCGATCTCCCCAGGATTCCTGTAGACGAACGGTATTCAATCCATGGCCAATTGCGCCTCTAGTTCTCGTGACCACACACCAAGACGAAGAGAAGCGAGAGAGGGATGGTGAAGGAGAGGGTGCTCTAAACCTCAAACTAAAACTAATTGATTTGATTAATTCCTTGATGCCCTTTCCACAAGCCATCCAAGGTATAAATAGAGAAATCCAACACAATACGCGATGTACATCGGAACCAACCTTGGGCCCAAAATAAATGCAACATAATGCGACGTAACAAAAAAAGGGCAGCCCGGTGCAAAAAGCATCCCCGTGCAACGAGGGTCCGAGGAAGGGTCCCACCACAAGGGTGAAATGTGGGCAAACCTTACCTTGCATTTTTGCAAGAGGCTGCTTCCAGGACTCGAACCGGTGACCTCAAGGTCACACGGCAACACCTTAACCTTACCTTGCATAATGCAACCTAACAAAATAATGTGTGTGAAATACAATAAATGCATAAAATGAAAGATAAATTGTGGTATCCCGTGATCGTTATCGTGTTGTTTCCTGCAATAATCGTATCCCACAAAAGCGCCCCTGACAGTATACTATAAAGGTATGAATAAATTCAGCTAGTAAATCAAATACCCCAATGTACATTTATATATATATATAGTTCAAAACTCGCAACTTACATCCCAAAACCCTGAAGTGGGAGAAGAGGCATGGGACCAATAAGCACGGGTTGGTGAAGCGTAGTAGGCAATGTGGGACTAAACCTTAGACTGTGTCACTCCGGGAATAATCCGAATATAAATTGGTCCCACAAGACACGCTGGACACACTAGAATCATGTCAACCAACATGCCTCTGTAGTGGGTCAAGCCCAGATCTGATACCATGTTGGAAACCCGCGACTTCCATCCAAAACCCTGAGATTAAAGAAGGAAGATCTTTGGACCTATAAGCACGGGCTTCCATCAAAGTGTTTGTTGACCTGATTCCAGTAGATCTGCGTCTAGTGGGATCGCCCCATGTGGAGGATTATCCTCAGTGGTCCGTCTGTTGATTAGTCCATTGCCTGTTGGTTATATATATATATAGTTTTTATAGTTTACTGTGAAGAGAAACTGATTCCTCGGTTAAACATGAAGAGAAATCGGTTCAGTAGGTTAAGCCACATACAAGTTCAGGGACTACTTAATGACAGGAGACTCAGAATTAAGTGACAGAAAAATATTAGGTATTCCTCATTTCTACACTTACAGTTAGATCAACCCTTTTAGTTTTAATCAAATAGCTCTCGTTACATTATGCATGCCCTAATCCAGATCTCTTCAAACTCATACCTCCACAAAATCAAAACCAACCGATTTCTAAGATAATTGAGTTGTAAAACAAACTTACATCAAACCAAACTGAATACAAACAAATAAATTTTTTTTGGTTCAACTTTCTTTTAATTTCTTTTCTTCTTATTGCCTAACCAACAGTTCTACAATAGAAGCAAAATAATTCTATTACCACATAACTAGATTAACAAAGATAGCAACTATATAGATTTCATTTTTCCCAGTATTAGTTCAAGAAGAATTGCAGGTGTAATATATCTATTTAAGAAAAGAATGAGGAAGAGGGTTGGGCGATCTCATTCAATTAAAAAGTAAAAAAGAAGCTAATAGAAAATATATGACTTGTACCTTTTGCCTGTTTGTGAGGCTTGAAATGAGGGAAGAGACCAAGAACATGCTCCGGCATGAAGTCATGCCGTGTAAGAATGCCAACAATTGGAGGCCTCTGCAAAGAATTAAAAGAAAAATCAGTTCATGTTATGTACCAGAGTGTTATAATGTCATGTTATTTGCATACGTATAATATTTAATATCATGTTATTAGCAAATGTCATGTAGATGTCTATCAGATCTGTTGACATGTAGATGCCAAATTATCTAGTCACTAAACAAATAACAAAAAAAGAAGATAATCATCATTCAAGATAACATTTCATTGTATAAATTAACAGTAAAACAAATACACTAAATGTGATGATAATGTTGTAACCAAAATAAAGTCGCTCCCATCTGCATAATATTGAACCAAATAGACCCTAAAATTGAAAGACAAATAATAAAATGTTGAATGATCAGTCTCGTTCAGCATGACAAACTTTGAGCAAGTAAATTTTAATCTTTGCTACATAATTACAAAAAAACTTTCAATTTAAAAGAAACTATGATATCCTCAAAATAAATACTCGAGTTTCAAAATTTTCAAAATAAACCATGGTGAAGCTCTGTGTGCCATAAATCCTGCAATTCTAAAACTCATGAGAAAAAAATAACCCTGAAGATTGGTTTTGTCCCATGATCAAAATGAACCGGTTTTCTAATTGGTTTTGTCTACAAATTTGTACTAAACTACTTTGCTCTTAAAGCTCAGTCAATGACGATGATATGATAGTTATGCACTGAATGAATGCTATAGCTTCATTCTGTCATATAATAACTAGCTACGAGATATATTTGAATTCAAATTTAAATTTTGTTAAATGAAACAATTATAGTGTGCTTTAAGTATCACCACCTAGAATCGTGCACAAATCTAGCATATACAAATATTAGGTAAAAAGGATGGGCTTTGCAATATATTAGGATATCATGGAACACGATCATCAGAAGTTGATCTCTGGGCTCCCCTGGATTAATTTAGTTCCAATAGATTCAGAACCATTCAAAATATTAGTTGACAAAGAAACACTAGAGAATTATTAAACAATAAAATCATCCTAAAGCCTTTCATAGTTTCAATTACCAATTTTCTCAAAACTTTTACTAAAGTTACACGAAGTTGAGCTTGGATATCAACTCATCAATGTTGGCATGCACAAAGCACAAACATAACAGTACATAAGAAAACATGCTGGAACATACACGCACAAAAAAAATATGTGGAGGACGAGATATTACCCCTGGGGTCTTGGGCACAACAAGCAGGTGCCGAAGCCCAACTTCTCGAAAAAGTAAAGCAGCCTTGGCTAATGACATTGTTTCGACCACAGTGTAAGGGGACTTGTTCGCGATAGGGTGAAGATCAACATACATCTCCATTTCCTCCTCAAGAATATCAAGATCTTCCAACTTCATTCCCTTCCCTAACCCTGCCTTACCAAAGTCAAAGGCACCAAACCTCTGCAAGACCTCCGACACTCCAGTTAACTTTCTCTCCATCGTAAATTTTTTTCCTTCAAGCAAAACAATTAAGTGTGACCTTAGCACAAGCCCAACCAACTCTGGCGCATCTGAGAATGGTGGCTCATCAATCACTGGAAATCCATTATGTCCTGTCATCTTTAAAGCATGGATAATGTTACCCACCTTCTCTACTCCAGAAAAGGTAATGAGTGGACCCGAGACAACATCCCCAGCAACCATATGTCTCATGTATGGCTCGGCATGAGCCTCCATGTAGGGTAAACCCTTCATCTTGACGATCTGGTCATACACCCCCTTGTTAAAGCAATCAGCTACAGTTTTCGATGTAAGGAGAACTAGCATGACTAATGGAAGCATTAGAAGATCATTCGTGAGCTCCAAGAGAATGACGCAAACAGAGACAGTCATTCGCATAGTTCCGCCGAGAAAAGAAGCCGCACCGAGAAGGGCAAAAAGACCGGCATTTAGATCTGTAAGTGGGCCCAGAAGGGTCCCGATAATGCGACCATAGGAAGCTCCCGCAAGTATAACAGGGATAAAAAGGCCAGAAGGGACAGCAATGCCATATGTTATGAGGCCAAGGAAACAAACAGAAGCAAAGAAGATGAGCAATGTTGAAATGTAGTACTCGTTGTCGGTGCCAGAACTAAAGAGGTTACGAATGGCGTCATCATTAGTGTTAAGAAAGAGGGAGGCAAGGTCATTGTAGTGGCCAGAGGGGCACTGAAAATTCTTGAAATTTCCCGAGCGACCAATTGTAGGGCATTGATCCTGAACATCAGTAGGGCATGGTGTGCACGATGCAAGCCAAGGGAGTCCATACGAGCAGCATGAGGTCACGAGAGAGATGGTGATGGTAAGAAGGATCTTAAATAGTGCCCCTTTCCTGCATGCAGTGGTGAATTAAAAATCAAAAGAGAATGTCAAAAAAGGTAATTAACTGGACAACTAAGGCTTACTCATTAACAATGCTATAAGTCCGTAGAATCCTGTCGACAAGGAAATTGTAGAGACCTCCAAATACACCACCAATCACACCAAGAACAATAACTGCAATCAAATCTGCACCAGAATATCTCGTCACACCTGAGCTTACATCGAACATGATTAAACCTCCGTTACCAAAAAGCCCACAATTACCACTACGACAATAATCTATAAAGCCCCTCAGTACCACAGCAACAACTGCTGTGGTGAAAAATGTTCTCCAAAGAAGGGCACTACGCCACCTGAACAATATAAAAGATATTAACATATTTGATGAACTTCTTCGAATTATCAGTTCAAATATACATTATTTTCCTTCAGCGATAAATCCATGAAAATTACTAAGGTGATGTTTCATTTCATACAGTTTTTTTAAATCTTAAAATACAACAATTCTCTATATGATTCAACAGAACCAGTGGCACATACGACGAAAGGAAATAATATTTGAAAAACTTAGGTCCATATTATGATATGCATGGATAGAAGTAACAAAGAATAAAAATGGAAAGTAAAATACCAAGAAGCAACTTCTTCAAGGGCAAAAAGAACCCCGCCAACAGGAGCTCTGAAAGCCGCTGCCACACCAGCAGCGGCTCCACAGGTAATCAAGTCTCGTCGATCCCTGTCATTTTTAAAGTATCTAAGCCATGTCCATGTCAGATGGTACTTGCGAGATCCACCCTGTCCAAGTAAGTTGGCAATGCATGCTCCTGTGTGAACCATAGGCCCCTCCTTACCCATTACAAATCCAGCGGAAACTCCAAAAATAGAACCAAATATCTGCAGAACAAACATATTTGTAACTAATTCAAAACCCATCATTGAACAGATTGTTCACATTTCAATTATTATATATATAGTTGCACAGTTGTGCATAACCTGAATAATACAGTGACTATCATGTCAATGGAATTCTTATATCTTTTTTCTGTAATCAAGACTATTCTTGAGTGATAGATGATTCTTCACAAAAATACAATATATAAACACATTGCATATAGCCTTCTCATTTCTCCTTGAGAGCTCCAGAACAACTTCTAAAGTCATCGATTCTTTTAGAACCGGGTTTTTGGGAAAGGTAATTGTTATCGAGGAGCACGGCGACACGGTGCCAAATTAGGTTTGGTGAGTCTACTACCGGAGGTCGAAGATTGGGGACGAGCCGCACACCACAAACGATAGACAACACCAGAGAATGAATTAATAACATATTCAAGAATTTGTTTTAATTTAGTACTGCATTATTAACTTTTTTTATATCGCACATTTTATTAGGAGGTCCTATATAAGACCCTTTGGACCTCTATCATTATGCTTAACGATATGAAATGAAGTGAGTCCTAGGCTAAACAGTTTTGGATACTGCTCCTCTCCTTCCGCACTTCCCTTCACAAATCCTGGCTCCCACTACATCGCAGGTTTAACACTAGTCTGACTCATGTCGTGTCGTCCATCCATCCGGTCACCAACTTCCTAGTCCAGACGCGCTTCCTTCATCTTCCCCAACGTGTATAGACATGTATTGCACATGATTCTCCAATCCCGTATGTGTTGGAACACGGTCTTCCGCATCTCCTAGGTTTGAGAATAACAAATCCTATGTGTATTTGATCTTGTGTATTCAAGTGTGCAGGTTAACATAGTCCACATGACTCAAGGAGTACTCATGATGTCTGCCCCCAAAATTGAGGCCAAAATTCGAACAAGCTCACTAGCACCGGCGGTAGCGATTGCGCCCGGCGCTAGCATTGATTAGCTCGATTCCGGCGGCATTTTTAGAAGGAGCTAGCGCCCGGCGGTAGCTACTAGCGCTGGCGGTAGCATGGCGCACAAAAGGCATAGAGCAAATTGTTGCCACGGATGGGAGATTCGGCCGCGCAAGATCATTCCTAATCCGGGCTAGCGCCGGCGGTAGCGCTAGCGCCGGCGGTAGCGTGAAGGCTATAAATTGGATACTTTGGCTCCGAATTCTTTATCCTCCTCCAATCCCAAACTCCAGAGCTTCGTGCCACAGCAGAGAGAGGAAGATTCAGAGCGATACTCCCACAATTCCATAAAGCCTTAAGGAGATCCGTGGAGAAGATTTCAACACGCGTCATCATCGTGACGAAAGGCCGCATCGACTACGATCATACTCTGCGGGCATTCGTCCACTTCTCCAAGAGATCCACATAGAGGGAGTTTTTATATTATTGTCTTTTCATTTCATATCTTTTCTGTAAAAGGTAGTGAAATCGCCTCGTGTTGGCGACTAGGTCTGGGGTAGGACTTAGGGCTGAAATTCGCCTCGTGTTGGCGACTAGATCTAGGCTAGGTCTAGGGGGTGCTCGAGGCCTTTCTGGGGATAGATTGGCTAGAGCGGCTTGAGGCCGTATCTGGGGAGAGATCGGCTAAAGCCAACCGGTTCGTGGGGATACGAGTCGGTATAGAAAACGAAAAAGAGTTTTTATTATTAGCCTCCGATCTCTAGCGTCATTGAGATCAAGTTTTGTAAAACTTATTTAATATCAATAAAGTTTGTCTCTTTTTTTGTTTTACTTGACTTCTTGTTTTATTATTGCAATATTTCAAAGTTATCAAAATATAATATAAAGTTTTTTAAAACCCTTATTCACCCCCCCCCCCCTCTAAGGGCGCCGACCGATCCAACAAGTGGTATCAGAGCTAGGTTTTATTCCAATCGACTTAACAACCGGGAATAATGGCGTCTCATGATCGCTTTTATTAGTGGGGGAGATTTTTGTGAAGAGGAAAAATCACTTGCAGCACCTTTATTTGAAGGAACAAATTATAAAGGATGGAAAAATTTAATGGAAAAATTTATTAAAACTTTAGATATCGAAGTATGGAACTTAGCAATTATAAGACGTGTGGATGAATCAAATAAAAAGAAACTTCATTTAGATGCAAAAGCTAAACATTATCTATTTTGTGGTCTCTCAAATGAAGTTTTCAAATTTGTGTATTGCTTTTCTAGTGCTTATAAAGTATGAAAATTTCTTGAAGAAATGTATGATCTTCCTCTCGCAGGTATGGAACAACACAGGAGGAAAAGAACGTAAAAGCATCCATTATCATTCAAGAAGATCTCTCTCGGAGCGAAGCCATGGAGAATATTGAAATAGAAAAGGAGAACAATACACCAAGAGAAAAAGGAGAAGAAATCTTACTTTTGGAAAAGGAGTGCCAAGAAAAAGACAAAGGAACAATATGTTCAAATCCTCCCTCATCCAAAAGCAATGTAAGGAAATCAAATTCTATCTTTTGTACTTTTATCTCTTCATTACAATTGTTACAAAATACTAAGCGCAAAATTAAGAAATTAAAGAATGCTAATAAACTATTGCGCTTAGAAAATAAAAATTTAAAAGCAAAAGTTAAAGTAGTATCAAAATCCGATTTATCTAGCTTTACTCATGTCACTTCAATTGAAAATACAAAATTTTGTCTTGATTGTAATGATATTAAAGAAAAATTTAAGGAACTTGAAAAAGAAATTATTTTTATAAGAGAACAAAATGAAAAATTATGTTTAGAAAATTCATCTTTAAAAATTAATTATGCTAAGTGTAAGGACCATGAAATTGAAATAAAAGAGATGGATGAAACATTTGATGAATATAGAAACAACTATCAAGATCATATTGACTCTATTGTCTCCACTCTTAAAAATAGCACAACAGCTTATAATAAAGCTAGGCATAATCTAAAGATAAAGAATGATGAATTAAAATCAAAAATCAACTTGCTTATGAAAATTATAAATACAAATTCAAAACATACAAATTTAGAATATCAAGCAATATCTAAAAGCAAGTTAAATACAAATATAAATATCTTAACTAAACCTAATAATGGGAATAAGAAACAAAATGTTTTTGCATATCAAAAACCAAGTCATCATTATTTACAAAATCATGTTTCTCCCAACTTAAAATTGAAATTACACAAATTTCCTATAAATGATAATTTCAATTATAATCTTCAAAGGAAAGAAAATCATCATGGAAATTGGATAAATAAGAATAATATTAAACCAATGTTTGAATAGCGGCCAAAAGTTAAAGATGAAACACAAACTCAAATCAAAAGGGCTCATTCAATCATATCTCCCCAAAAGAAAACACGATGTATTTGGGTACCCAAAAGAACCGTCACTCCCGGTCCTCTTTGGATACCTAAATCTCTTATTCATTAGTATCTCATCATTTGCATGAAGTAGAAATTAAAATGAAATACACAAATTTCTACTTCATGATGTGCTTTAATGTCTTTTCTATCTTTTTCTTTTTGTGTTTTTTTTAAACTATCATGCCATGGTCATCCTATATGGTATTGGAAATATGATTTTATCTCATAAAGCTTAATGAGTTTATAAATCATTTTTGATCAAAATTCAAAATCATATTTTTATTTTGATGACCTATCTTTTATTATTATAAATATCTTATATTATCCATATGAATCAAACTCTAAATTTGTTATAAGATATTTCAAATTAAATCCGGTTATTAGGCTATTAAGATTCTTAGCCTTCACCAACAAGTGGTTGAGTGAAATAACTTGATCTAAAAGAAAATTCAAGATTTAAATAAAAGCTCAACTTTCAATATGGGTGTCATTGTTCACAACAAAAAATTATATTGTGTTCTCTCCTTGAAGTCAAACATGATCTAAATCATCACTATTGTTCACCTATCAAAAAATCACATATATATATTCAAAATTCTTAATTAAAGGAAAATCACTAAAATGTGTTGAAAGAAGTTATCTTCATAATGAATATTGAATTCACAAACACCACCATGATCTAGTGATATCTTTTGCTAAACATCTCTAAAATCATAATTCATATCAAGAATCATCCATAAACAACTATCACAAATTATATGATAACAATTGACATTATAATTGTTTACCATGGTTGGTGTTATGGTATATTATGTGTGTATTGTGATTTATTTCTAGTTTAGACCTTTGAATCATTTTGATATCAAATCAAATAGAATTGTCACTCCATTCTAGGTCTCTAAGTTGAAACACAATCAAACTTTGGCAAAACATTAATCTCAAATTTATCGTACTAACATTGTCACCTAAAGAATATTTATATCTATGTTAGGTTTTATATGTCAGGGCATATCCATGTTACTATTTGCGTGAACATTACTCCTTGTTCACCGAAACCATGCATATTTGATTTGTTCAAACATGATATCTTGGGTTTTCATTTCCTATTTTTTTAAGTTATAAGCACAAGTCTTTAGAAAAGTCAAAATGAAAACATAAGTAAATATATCTTATGCAATGATTATTTTGTCAAGTCATATAAGAAATCGCTTACGTTTCATGCAATTTGGACCATCCAAAACATCTCCTAAAAATCTGCAACTTCAGCATGGAACTACTATTGGGACACCTAATCAAGACCACCAATCAAAATTTCTAAAATCCTAAAAAATCGTTCACTGTCTCCCGCGCTAGCGCTACCGCGGGCGCTAGCGTCCATGTTCATTTTTCTGTATTTTTTAAATTTCTAAAAATCCCTTAAAATATATAAATCTATATTTTCTACTTAGTTTTGCACTTCTGTGTTTCTTTATTTTTTGAAAAATCAAATACAAAACTACAAAAACCAAATTACAAAAAATATGTTTTGTTTTTTCGCTTGTGTTGTTTCCTTTATTTAAAGTTCATCTTTATGCAAAAATCAAATATAAAAATTGCAAAAGCAAAAATTACAAAAATATGCTTTTATTTGTAAAAATCAACTACAAAAATATAAAACAAAACAAATACAAGTATCAAAATTCTTCTTCTTAACTTTTCTATGTATCTTGCGAAAGGGTGATTTGGGCTATCATCCCATCATATCACCTAGTACCGGGCGAACCTCTCACAAGGTAGTCCTCGGGAAGTCCAAGATCAATTTTATGAGTTCAAACTTTAAATAAAAATTACTCTTTAAAAATATCAAAAATATTGTATGAACTTCATTGAAAATCAAGCATGATTTAGTCTATTATTTAAAAATTCTACAATGTTGCAATTTATCTTTTCAAACTACGTTGAACATTGTTTCCATCATGCTCTGATATATCTATTAATATGTGCATCAATTATATTTTTAAAGGTTGTGTAGAACTAAGCTTAGCATGCCTCTAAGTATGAGTAAATGTTTTATGTTTGATAATGATATTTATTCACTCACCCTTTTTGGCATTGTCTACATATGTGTTTAATCTAAGAATGCTTGTGTATGTTTATGTATTAGTACAATGAACTAAAATTGCACAAGTATCTTACCTACACTCCTTTATTTGCACTTTTAAAAGTTAAGAAAAGTGGTTATCTTTTCATAAATTATATTGGTTTGCAAAACAAGTGTATTCGGAGAACTTGTACAAAACAAAATCATAAAATAAAGTGACAAAGATAACTCCACCGAGCACTACTTGAACCTCCTGATAAGTCTTAATAAGCGTTGTGAGGTTGAGCACCTTGGAAAGAATAATAAAGTATCTTGTGCAAACCATAACTTTCTTTCAAAATAAAAACCACTTATTTTTAAGTACACCGGATCACAATAAAAATCAATCTTGAAGAATAAAACTATGTGATCCCCCAAGCACTACTTTGCACCCTGATAAGTCTTGATGAGCATTGTGTGTGCAGAGCACCTTGGTAGTTGTACATTTTTCTTTGTGCATTGAAGTGAGTGGAAGTAAAATTATTTGTGTTTTATTGTACTCTTTACTTTACATATTACTTGTATTTTTGATTAAAACATTTGTTTACTCTATTCAAAATACACTTTTATGCACATCATTATCTTCCATAACACTTCTTCTCATGAGTATTGGATCCTAATGCTAATTCTATACTACTCTTTATTTATGAAATGCACTAGATAACCTAGCATGCTTTCTACAATGTTTGGTATGTTTTGAAATTGTGAATTAAAGTAACATTGTAGTAATCTCTTTTTGATAAGATTACTTCATGCTTGGTTACTGTATTGTCAAAACAAAAATTTTAAATGCAAAATGATTTACAAAAACATCTTCTTTTTGAAATTGAACTCATATATCTTTTTATGAACCATCATTGATTACCATAATTTGTTTTTTGTACTTCTATATGTCTTCCGCATCATAACCATATAATTGTTTTACCTTGCACTTTAATACTTATTTAAAATCTTTCATCTTGTGTGCATCATCACTTGAATCTTCAAATTCCTTTCTTGCAACAAGTGGTAGACTTGCTTGGTAAACTTTATATTGGTTGATTTTTTTTGCTTATAACTCTGATCTATTTCTATTCTAAACATTCCTCCAACAAGTGAAATATTGCTTATAAAACATCTCTTTTTTAACTTAAACTCTTATTTAGTATTATGATGTTTCTTTTTCGAAATCTTCCGCAATACTCAAACTTTGATTCATTCATGAATTTCAATATAGCTATGTGAGTTTTATTTCAAAAATTCAAATAAAAATATAAACCCATATGTTATGATATTTCCCATTAGATTTAAATGCTTAATGTTTCCAATAATTGTTATTCATGACTTCATTTCTCATCATAGCGGGGGCGTAGGGTTGTAGACATTAGATAACCTTATCTCTAGTCATGTCTTGTCCTTAACCGGGGAGGGTTCCAGTGGGGCCTTGCGAGGCACTGGGGGAAAAGAGTGCTAGGTTAAGTTTTTGTCTAGTGTTTGCATATGGGATTAACACCCCAACCTACGACATGTTTGCAGCTCCTCATGCCCATCCGTCACTTAGTACGGGGCTAGGGTGTTGACATATTGTCTGGATAGATTGGTTACTTGGAAATCATGATTGTTTTTAGGCTTAAAACTCTTATTTAAAGGGGAAATCATTATTTTTTGCTTAAACTCTGATATATAAAAGGGGGAGAACTACAAACAAAAGGGATAAAATAAGTCATAACTCTGATCATTTTCAATGAAAGACAAGTCTAACACTCCTTATCATTTACTTAAAAAACTCGATCATGCCTTCTCTTTTATTTACACATTTTTAGTGTTTTGTTTCCCTACCCACTTTTGCTAATAACAAAGGGGGAGAACTAACATGATAAAATGCAAAAGGGGGAGAACTAACAATGATAAATGTAACCTGCTATCATAAACCCAACATGACAAATTCAGTTGATAGCATACATATTAAGGGAGCATTCACATAGGGGGAGCATATATTTAGGGGGAGCAATTCTAAATGCTAAAATCAATAATCATCCTAAAGTCATCACTCTCACACACACACAAGTAGAGTCTCATCATGCTTATTTATTAATGTTTTGATTTATCATTAATGGATTTGTTATTATCAAAAGGGGGAGTTTGTTGGAACACGGTCTTCCGCATCTCCTAGGTTTGAGAATAACAAATCCTATGTGTATTTGATCTTGTGTATTCAAGTGTGCAGGTTAACATAGTCCACATGACTCAAGGAGTACTCATGATGTCTGCCCCCAAAATTGAGGCCAAAATTCGAACAAGCTCACTAGCACCGGCGGTAGCGATTGCGCCCGGCGCTAGCATTGATTAGCTCAATTCCGGCGGCATTTTTAGAAGGAGCTAGCGCCCGGCGGTAGCTACTAGCGCTGGCGGTAGCATGGCGCACAAGAGGCATAGAGCAAATTGTTGCCACGGATGGGAGATTCGGCCGCGCAAGATCATTCCTAATCCGGGCTAGCGCCGGCGGTAGCGTGAAGGCTATAAATTGGATACTTTGGTTCCGAATTCTTTATCCTCCTCCAATCCCAAACTCCAGAGCTTCGTGCCACAGCAGAGAGAGGAAGATTCAGAGCGATACTCCCACAATTCCATAAAGCCTTAAGGAGATCCGTGGAGAAGATTTCAACACGCGTCATCATCGTGACGAAAGGCCGCATCGACTACGATCATACTCTGCGGGCCTTTGTCCACTTCTCCAAGAGATCCACATAGAGGGAGTTTTTATATTATTGTCTTTTCATTTCATATCTTTTCTGTAAACGGTAGTGAAATCGCCTCGTGTTGGCGACTAGGTCTGGGGTAGGACTTAGGGCTGAAATTCGCCTCGTGTTGGCGACTAGATCTAGGCTAGGTCTAGGGGGTGCTCGAGGCCTTTCTGGGGATAGATTGGCTAGAGCGGCTTGAGGTCGTATCTGGGGAGAGATCGGCTAAAGCCAACCGGTTCGTGGGGATACGAGTCGGTATAGAAAACGAAAAAGAGCTTTTATTATTCGCCTCCGATCTCTAGCGCCATTGAGATCAAGTTTTGTAAAACTTATTTAATATCAATAAAGCTTGTCTCTCTTTTTGTTTTACTTGACTTCTTGTTTTATTATTGCAATATTCCAAAGTTATCTAAATATAATATAAAGTTTTTTAAAACCCTTATTCACCCCCCCTCTAAGGGCGTCGACCGATCCAACAGTATGTATAGCACACATATGACACGCATGTGATTCTGCTTCCCGACACATCTCGCCACACGCATCTTCGATCGATTGGCCCTACCGCCAGCGCCAGTTACCACACCTTGACAACTTACGCCGCCTACGACAGTCTCTCCAAGTGCATGCCTTGAGAATATCACATGGTCGGCATCATTGATGTCATAAAAACGTATGTCGTCGATCACCGCGCTTACTTCGATATCTCTGAGGAACGCCATAACTTGCCCTCCCTCAACAACTTCAACGCTCCTCCCCTTCTCATCTCTCGTTCCTTCTTAGTTCTTCCTCGATCTATCATTCTCCGATCTCGGTAGCTCTGTCGAGCCCTATCTGAGGGAACGGATCTTCGACCCCCCCCCTCTCCCAACTACTATGATGTTTGAACATCCCCTAACATCATGTCTGGGTAGCACAAATGGAACAATTCTTTGGGAACTGTTAGATGTTATATATATATATGTATGCCTTAGTCCGGTTTAAGAAATAAGCCATTCATTCTCTTCGTAACATGGTATCAGAGCCGCGTCGCTAGGGTTCTCCGCAGCTGCCGCCGCACTCGTCTCTCCCCGCTCCTTCGCTCGTCCTCGCCGCTTCGCTCGTTCAAACCCCTCGTCCTCGTCGCCTTTTCCTCCGCTAGAGATCTGGTTCCTCCCGTGCCCTAGACGGAGGCGCGCTGCTGATGATGCCGCCTGTCGTCGCTACTCCTTGATCTGAAGTCGACGTTGCTGCCTGAAGTCGACGCTGCCTGAAGTCGACGTTGCTGCCTGAAGCCCCCGATCTGCCGCTACCTGATGCCGATCTGCTGCTACTTCTTTAAGCCGTGCCGATCTCTAACCCTGCTGCACTGATGTCGGGCATCGAGGGCTGCTACTGTGTTGTCGTCTCCGGGTAATGTTCCTTGATGCCTCCTGCAGTATTGAAGGTTTCTGCCATTGCCAAGGGGGACTCGGATACAAGCACCACTCAGACACCTGTTCCCTCAGGGGATTCTACCAACACTTTTCCTTCCAATGCAAGGTTGGCTACCACTATCCTTACCTCCTCCAACTTTCAGTTGTGGAAAAAGGGGGTTACTATGAGTCTGTTTGGGACAGCTCTGGCGGATTGAAAAGCTGCTGTCCGGATAGAGCTGTTTTAAAATAGCTCTCTGGGGAGCAGTTTTGAAAAGCTGCAGAGTGTTTGGGTGTTCTGTGCAGAAGTGCGCTTTGAAGAGCGATTTTCTAATTTAGCTGTTTGGAGAAACAGCTTTTGGAAGCTGTTTTTTTTAGAACTTTAAAATACATAAAGTTTTAAACGTGGAGAATAATAAAAATACACACAGTTCTCAAATATAAAATACATAAAGTACCTGCATTTAAAGTATCACATAACATTTATCATAATCTATGTGAAGAAATTACCAAAACAACTAATATAAATTCGAGGTTCAATGTTAATCAACATGAGGTCCATATCAGAAGTAGAAAAATAGAAAATTCCACATAACAGTTTTAAAACGTAAAATACATAAATTTTTTAAAAATAAATGATCACTGAGCCCTCTTCTCGTACGCCTTCGTAATCCACCAAACCCGCATATCTTCTGGAATACTCATGAAGATCTCCCTACTGGTCTTGTCCCTGATGTGGTCGAGAGCAAAGTAATAAAGATCCAGGTTTGCCCGTATCTCGGTGCTACTGGAAATCAACTCCACCACCTCTTTGACTGTGATAACTGGTGGAGGCTTCACAGCTAGGGTGGATTGATGTAAGTCTGACATCAAAGAAAATGTCATTCCTTTGTTCTTCCCGATCTTTCTTCTTTTACTCACCGAGGTGGACGCATTCCCAATGGTTGTTGAATGACCTCCTATCTCTTCAGGGCCACCTTGATTGTTCTCCATGATATCTTCTACATCATTATCTTCCAACTGGATCCTCCCCACATCCGGTGGCAAACTCCCAACAGATGGAGCCCATGAGTCATCTCCAGTTGCGACAACCTGACTGAACATGGTGTTCAGTTTCTCCTCCAACTCAGGTGATATCCCTCCGTATTGAAATTTTTTCGCTGCTGGAACAACCTGTTATAATCAATACATCAATACATCAATATTAAAATCTGTCAAAATAAGAACTAATACCATGAACTGAAAAATGAATTTATTTTCACCTTTATCTTTTCTGCCCACCATTCTTCTGATGCAGCAATAGTTCTCTTCTCTGGATCCCAACCTAAACCAGTCTCACCATGTTTCAGCTCCTTCCATAACTTCCAATCCTTTTTCAAATGATCCCATTTATTTTTCATTTGCATTCGATCGTAGCTTTTCCCGGTTCGTTCTTTAAACCCCGCAATCAAA
>JAWHQI010003174.1:0-10986 GCA_033032865.1 Dactylorhiza incarnata | reverse complement strand
TGCGTAAAGAGCTCTCCTAATTGCTGCGAATCATTCGAGCCTTCGCAAAAAATGCTTGACTCAATGACCGCCACTGTCATCTACGGCAGCAAGAAAAATCCGGTACGTCACCTGTAAGCGCATTTATGTAATGTATTGTGTCTCGTCTAATTCATAATTATTCGACTTATTTTTCTCTTTGAGGTGATGCAAATAAGGAACGCGCCGACGGGCCTCAAGAACCAGGTATTGGCGCCGGCAACGTTGCTGCTGCTGAGGCTGAGAATGATGATGACGTGGAGCTGGACGACCACATTGATTTCTGGAATGATGAAGAGCCGTGGTTTTACCGCTTAGAAATGGATTTTTATTTTATTAAGCTGTTGTTATCTTGAATTTTTAGTGACAAATTCTAAGTCAATAATATGTAATGTTCAAACTCTAAGTCAATTATATGTAATGTTCAAACTCTAAGTCAATAATATGCAATGTTCAAACTCTGTGACTCACATATTTAATTCGTATTTTTTTATTTAACAAACATTATACCTTTTCAGTCAATGCACTCTCATTCCTTTACGCAGCGCGTTCGTTTCAATTCATTGAAAAAGCCCGCCACAATAAACAGGTTGTACGCTCGTCTGGGCAGATGGCAGCACAGTCACCACTAGTACCACTCAACTAACAGAAAATGTCCCTCCTCGTTTAAATAAGACTTGAATTTCAAATTAACAATCTTTGATGATACTTTTTCGAAACGAAAATGCGATTGCTATGCATTTTAAGGAATTTCTCTTTTGTTTTCACGAAATAGGGCATGTACGACCTTTTCGGGCCTAGGTACGACCTTTCTGGCAGGTTGGTACGATCTCGCGAGCTCCACTGTCTGGCATCCCTGATCGATGTAAGACTTGGTAAAAAAAGTTCAGTCAGAAAAAAGTTGTCTTTTTCTGTTTTGGGTTGAAATTGTTAAGACACATTCCACCCGTTGAGAAAATAACACCAGTAGCTTAGAATGGCATTTTATGTAAGTTTGATGTAGAGCATTAGGCAACGCTGGTCATTTTATGGGTTTACATTGAATGTCTTCCTAGAATATGGCTGTGAGTAACAAACTTCAAGGTAGGTGTACGCCAGTCCGTGTCTTGTCGTAACAGGCTTCGCGATTCTACGCCAGTTCCGACAATCCACGCCCGGCTTCTTTCCCAACCATCGGAGTGTCGCAAGACAGCATTTGTTGGCTGAGCCTCTTAAACTTAAAGTTAATCTCAATCTTGATCTGCGAAGCCTCTATAGGCAGGCGAGAAGGGGACCCCTGCGTTCCGACCGAGACGTCTCACTGAGGGTAGGGCCAACACAACAAATCGAAGTTACGGCGTTCTTTTTTTACGCATGTACTATCAGAGTTTGGAAGTGAGTAAAGAGATTTCAAAGAGTATAGATATCATCTTCAAATAATGCTGCAGCGTCAAATAAGTCATTTTGACAACTGCTATTTTCATTAACTATTTAAGAAGATGTCGTGTTTGTGTTTTGGCCAGCCTGGCAGCACGTAATGTATGAGAAATTGTAAGAGCTAAGAGAGCGTCAGAAAATACGGTGCGTCAGAAAGTGCTTTGTTTATTTATTTATATTTAGGTTAGGTATAATTAGGTATAATGACTAAAGGGACTAGAGGGACTAAAGACCAGTATGGCTCCAAGAAAATGTGACGTCCGTGGCTGCAGAAGTCATTGCCTGCAGGACCCTACCGTTCACTATCATGGGTAAGCAATGATTTTGTCGAGATACACGTTCTTAATAAAATTATGAACCTTTGAAATGTGTGCCTCGGCTAGGTTACCCCGGCAACTGCGAAACGAGTGCCAGATGGATTAAGTGGTTGGAAGAAATAAACCAAGAGACAGTTAGGAAGAAGAACATCCTAATTTGTTCTCAGCATTTTTCTACAAATGATCGTTGGGGACGAAAACTGAGGCCCGGAGCTGTGCCAGCGTATAGATCTACACCCGGCAACCAAGAGGATCAACAAGGTCTTGCAGTTCAGTTGTATTTGCATTGAATTAATGATGCTTTCAATAAGGATTGGGACAAGCCAGACTATCTCTACATTTGTTGTTTCTGCCCATTTACAGACTCAAGTAGTACTATTAGTGTCACTGATGAAATCAATAATGCTGTTCCCACGGAACTGGTGGACAGAGACCCTTCTAGCACCAATGTGGATCAAGGTAACTGTACTCAAATTTTAATGTGGAAACTTAACCTGAGGCACAAGTTCAAACTTAGACTAAAACAAGAGAAGCGATTGGGCTTTTGGTGAGTGTTGTCAACGTGCTGTGCTTTCGCCTTCGCAGCGGGGAGTTACGTTGTAGGGCCATATATCTGAGACTCAAACTGTGAAGTGGGAACTGAAAAGTGAGACTTGAATTTTAATTCCGACTGAAACAACACAATTGGTTTGTCCGTTGTGTTTGGGTGGCCATCAGCAAACTGGACTCAAATTTTAAAATTGTAAACTAAAACTAAGGACTGAATTGAAATTGTAACTGTACTCAAATTTTAATGGGGAAAACTAAAACTGAGGCATAAGTTCAAACTTAGACTAAAACAAAAAGAAGCGATTGGGCTTCCGGTGAGTGTCTGTCAACATGCTGTGCTTTCGCCTTCGCAGCAGGGAATTACGTTGTAGGGCCATATATCTGAGACTCCAAACTGTGAAGTGGGAACTGAAAGTGAGACTTGAATTTTGATTTTCGACTGAGACAACACAAGTGGTTAGTCGTTGTGTTTGGGTGCCATCAGCAAACTGCACTCAAATTTTAAATCTTAAACTTAAACTAACTGTACTCAGATTTTAAGGTGGAATTCAAAAAATTGGGTGTCAAAGAAAAACCTTGCAGTTTTGATTTCAAAAAAATTGGGTGGTGTCAGAAAACCTTGCAGTAGTGGTTTGTTTATGCCTTCTATTTGCGATTCAGTTACTGGAATCAATAGTGGAACTGACATTGTCATGCCTGTTATGAACTACACTGAAATTGTAAGTAGTCATACACCACAGATTACTTATATTTACAAAAGACGCAATTACTAATTTTTTTATTTTGTTTCAGTATGGACACTGTTCAAATTTATTGCAAATGATGTAGTTGGAAATATCAGCCAACGATTGCCAGATCCTTTTTCAGCAGAAAACCTGTTTCACCACACCAATAATGTTAGTACAATGGGAGATCAATCCATGCCTGTGAATTTTCAATTGTGTATCTGATTACCACCGTTACAATACCCGATTTACTTATCAATTTCTAATTATGTAATAGTTACAGCAATGTTCACCCTTAATTGAAAATAATGGAATTGGAAACATTAGTGAAACATTGGCATCATTTAGTATAGAAGAAGTAATGGAAGATAGCAATGTTCAGTTTATTTTCCTAAATGACAAAGATTTTCAAATATTTCCACATCTTTCTTGTGCCAGAGAAATTTTGCCAATGACTTCTTCAAGAAAAGAAACACAGAGAGTGAGCACTGTATTTTTTGTTCTTGTTCTTTCTTTTTTATCATGTATAAGTTGCAATTTGTCTTTACCGTTTTATTTTGTTGCAGTTAAACCCCAGTAGTGATGAAAATAGAGTTCAACACGTTTCATTGCAGAACAAAGTTCATGGTGCAATATCAAATAAGACTGAAGCTGCAGCTGCAACATCATATAAGAAAAAGCAGCAGACCAAAAAATGTGTTGTTGTTGGTTGTTCAACGTCGGAAAGGAAAAAGTACTTTACTTTCCCACCAGTGGTTGTGAATAATGTTGTGAACCAGAAAAATTTAAATAAGTATGTCATGGGGACTTAATTTTCTCGATATTGATATCAACAATATGCAAAGGTCTCTTAAAAATTTTCATTGTTTAATTGTTTTAGATGTAAGCAATGGATACAAAATATTGGAAATATTGCTTTGCTGGATGTTCCCACAGCCAGTCTGCATTTGAAGGCTTTTATTTGTTCTGACCATTTTTCTGATGAACAATTTTTTAATTATCACAGAGTGACACTTCTTCCCAGTGCTGTGCCCACATTATTCTCTTGTGCGCCTCTCAGTGATTCAGATATGCAAAAATATCCAGTATGGGGAGTTAATGATCTAAGCACAAGTATGACTGTATCATTACATTATTGTATATTTAACTTTTGTAATTGATCTTATTACTTAGACCCTTACTTTTTGAAATTACAGATTTGAATATTTTAAACAATGCTACTTTAAATGTTGAAACCAACGATGGTTCTCCAAATATTGAAACAAACAATGGTTCTGTGAATGTTGAATCCAATAATGATAGCATCAATGTTGACTCCAACAATAACAACAGTTCGCATGTTGAAAGTGGAGATTCAACATACAAAATGGATCAGTATCAAAAGATTTTGAAATTGGAATTAATGGCTTGAAGGAAGTTGTGTGCCCTAGATGCAAAGAAAAGTTTCACAAGCCAGCTGACTCTAAACTGAAATGTTTACATAGTAAAAATATATGTGGTGACTTCAGTGCGGAGAATGATATGGATCCATTAGACGTAGTACCTGAAGAGCTAAAGGGATTATCATACGTGGAGGAACAACTCATTGCAAAGGTTCACCCCCTTATTTCTGTTTTTAAACTTAATGGACACCAATATGGCTACAGAGGGAACATTATAAACTTTCCTCAAAATGTTAAAAGCCTAGCCAATAAGTTACCACATCATATTAATGATCTGACCAGTCTCATCACTATTACCACTGGAAGTGAAATCAACCCCAAAGAGTTTCACGTCCGTGCAGGTAATTTATTATTTGGCATTGTGCAACTTATGAAAAGATTAATTTTATGGAAGCTTGTAAGAACTAATTATTATTTTTTTCAGGCAAAGTAAGAGCTGCTTTGATCTGGCTTAAAGACAACAATCCTTATTATTATGACATTGAACTTAGTGAGGAAAACTTGTCTACTTTACCAGATGATGGTAATGTGTATGATAGAGTCAAAACAAAAATTGTCGCAGACCCAGACAATAGCAATTTTGAAGAGCCACTTATTGAAGAAGACATGGAAGCTGAAGGTGATTTAAATGAAGTGACAGAAACTGGTGTTCCGATGACTGGCAAACCAAGTGAATCAAAGCAAATACAAAACAGCATTGGATGGCCACAATTGGGACCAGAATCGATAAATGAATTCGATACTATTGGCTATGTTGTCCAGGCCTTCCCTTGCCTGTTTCCATATGGCAAAGCTGATCTCAGAAGTCCAAGGGAAAGAAAATTACTCCATTAAAATATTTCCAGCATTTGCTTCGTTATCATGATGATCGCTTTGCCAAACACCCCAGGTTTCGGTATTTCGCACTCAACTCAATCATGAGATGGTCTGCTTTAACCAATGGAAGTATATATATGAAAAAAAATCAAGCAATGAAAGATATGACTGTGGCTGATTTGAAGAAAGAACTTGAAAAGAACCCTGCCATAATGAAGAAAATTATGTATTACAATTCAAATTTAAGAGGAATCAAGATCTTATTGGCATGCTCGTGGAAAAGAATTGTTAGCTATGGTAGAACAACTAGGTCTTCCTACATTATTCTTCACGTTGAGTGCTGCGGATTTGCATTGGCCAGATATTTTTCATTTCTTGTCTCCTGGTGAGGACCCAGATTCCATGACTTCAACTCGCCGTCGAAAGCTTGTTGAAGAAAACCCAGCTAAAGTGGATGAATTTTTTACTCTCAGAGGACAAGCATTTATTGATAAGGTATGTTCAAGATAAATAGTTCTTAACAACATTTATCTTTTATACAGAAATTGGCATCAAAAGTTAATATTAATGTTTCAGGTGTTAAGAAAAAAGTTCGACGTTGAGGACCTCTGGTTTCGAATAGAGTATCAACACAGGTAAGCCATAAAGTAAGTAAGAATTAAACTCCAACGTTTTTCTTGTTTTCATTACTTTGTTCCTGCTATTGCAGAGGATCTCCTCATATTCACGGAGTCTTGTGGCTTAAAAATGCACCTAAAATAGAAGATTTAAAACACTCCAGTGAAGAGGAAATTTTGAATATTGCATCATACTTTGATCAGTTTATCTCAACAAAACACCCAGACATAAATTGTCCACCATCACCACAGCACCCATGCCAAAGAAAATTGTCAGAAGTGGTAGACATAAAAAAGGACCTAGCTGAACTGCTCAATCGTGTACAGAGGCATACTAAATGTTCAGAAGCATATTGTTTACGAACAAACAAAAAAACCAAAAAGAAAGAATGTAGATTTAAGTTTCCTCGAGAGCTTCAAGAAACTACCAAAATTGTTATCACTCCAGACAAGGATGTGGAATTAGTTACTGCTCGGAATGATCAATACCTGAACAAGTTCAACGATTACATTATACAAACTTGGAGAGCAAATATTGATGTGTCTCCAGTTCTTTCAAAGAGAGCATTAGTGAACTATTTAGCAAGTATATAACAAAATCAGAAACACAATCAGAAGACATGAAGGAAGTTCTGAAATCATTGCTGAATGTCAGTGAACAAGATGCACATGTTAAAAGTGTTATATCAAAGCTCTACATGAAATCATGCAGTGAAAGAAATTTTAGTGCTCAAGAAACTTGTCACTTACTAATGGGATTACCTTTACATTCAAGTGGTGGAAGGCAGTTTGTAACTATAAATTTCAAACACCTAGATAATGATAGTTGGGTAGAAATCCCAGATAATGGTGCAAAACAAGGCAAAAACTTTATTGAAAAGTATATGGAAAGAAAAGATGTCCATGAAAATTATTCCTTATGGACTATGGCAAAAAATTACAAACTCCCTTCTGGAAGGAGATTACCTGGAGGAAAAGCAGCTATTGTTCAAGTATTTCCAAACTTTTCAAACAAAAGGACGATAATGATGAAGATTTCTTCCGCCAAAAAGTTTTGCTTCATGTCCCATGGAGATATGAAGAACAGTTCTTGATGCACTATGGTACCTGGAAAAGTGCATACCATGACAATCTTGACCCTAATAGAAGCTGGCTCTGCTGAGCAATGCACCTTTCACGGTATAACACCAGATGATCCAGAATATGAAATCCAGGAACCTGACGAACCTGTTCCAACTGCACAATGGATGCAAATTTCTCAAATGGGAGTATCTCAAAATGTATCAGAAATTGAACTGGGTTTAAGAGACATTGATGTCATGAATGATTGGCATGCATCAGCAAAATTGTATGACACATATGGAGGAATACCAATGATAAAAAGCTTTATCCAAGAACAAAAAAAGACATCACCAAGTGGTACAGATGATATACCCCAAATGCCAAACGTACAATTTACTTGTGAGCAAGAATCTGTCCTTAAATTGCTGCAATTACAGATTAATGCAATTCAAAATCCAAATGGCTCTGACTTTGCCGTACCACAGTCAATTATTGTTCAAGGAAAAGCAGGTTAGTTACAATTCTTCTTCCTGATTTTCTAGATATTTTCTATAAATTAACAACTAAGTTTCCTGTTGCAATTGAAATATATTTGATTTATTTCAGGTACTGGAAAAAGTCTTCTCATCCATGCTATGAAAAGCCTCATATATGAAGCTTTTGGAGAAGATTCTTTTGTTCTGTTGGGACCAACAGGAGTGAGCGCAGTCAACATAAAAGGTTCTACGATACATTCGAAACTGCACATTGATCCAAAAACTAAAACAATTATCCCACTAACAGGATCCAGTGCACACGAATTTCGAAAAAACTTTGAGAAAACTCTTTTTGTAATTGTAGATGAGTACAGCATGATGGGCTGTAACTTAATGAACAGCTTACAACAAAGGCTCAAAGAAGCTAAAGATCGAGAAGACCTACCTTATGGAGGATTGTATATATATTTTTTTTGGTGATGTAAAACAGCTAGCACCAGTTGGTGACACCTGCTGTTTACAGTGTGAATCAAAAATCCACAGAACACATTGAGGGAAAATTACTTTTCAAAAATATTGAAGGATCTGTTGTGTTATCACAAGTCAAAAGACAAAATGACCCTGTGTTTCAAAAGTACTGCATAATATAAGTACTGGTAACGTAACTGTTGAAGATTTTAAATTCCTTGAAAAAAGATTTAAAACATCAGTCAGTCCAGAAGAAAGAAAAGCTTTTAAAGAGGCAATACATCTGTATCCTACAGTAAAAGAAGTAGATGACCACAACAAGGAAAGACTCATAAAATTAAGGAACACAATAACAAATTTGCCTGTTCCCATAGCAAGAGTGCCAGCTTTGCATAACTGTAATGAAGCTGCTCAAGGCAGTTCAAATGATGCTGGTGGTTTAAGACCTGTGTTATATTTGGCTGAGGGGGCCAAGATCATGCTCCGAGCCAATTTGTGGACAGAAAAAGGTCTTGTCAATGGAGCAATGGGCCACATTGTCCATATTCTGTATGAAGAGGGGGCATATCCAACTAAAGATCCCCCAGCAGCATTGGTCTGCACCTTTGAAAACTACAAAGGTCCTTATCTGGATGATTCAAGAAAAACTGTGGTCATACCTGCACTATCAAAACAATGGACAAACAAAAAAGGAACTGACTGCGTGAGAATACAATTCCCTGTGTCTCTCAGTTATGCATGCACCATACACAAGTCCCAAGGACTGAGCTTAGAAAAGGTAATAAGGTTATTCCATTAAAAACCACTAATAACAGTCAAATTTTGTATTTTAATTTCATGTCTTTCTTTTACAGGTGTTCATAAATATAGGTGCACTAAAGGAAATGTCAGCAGGACTCACATACACTGCAATATCAAGAGTCACTTCAATGGAAGGATTGTTAATGGAACCATTTGCCAAAAAAAGACTCTTGGGCATTAATGACAAACCATACATATCTTTACGCCTGGATTGGGAAAATGAATTATCACGAAAAGATATATCCTACCTATTCATCTGAACTTTATCCATCCTTTCGAAATGTGCAACTACCTGTGTATTCAGTGCTTAAAAATACCATGTTATTCCACCTTGAATAAGAAAAACCATCTTACTATGAAACATGTTGCTAGTGTTAATATCACGCACAAACTAGACAGTTCAAACTGTTGCTTCTATGCGTTATGTCTTTATAATGTAAAATTACAATTTCAATTTTCTTTTAATGAATGTTAAAAATAATATCCATGACCCAATAGTTATTCTATGGTTGCTGCCATGCAAAAAAAAAAACAATATCAATAAATGGTAAAGTGTAGCAAGCTAAATTTCAATGTTTTAGTGAATCAGTCTAAAATCTCAATCCTTCCCACACATTTTATAGACACCACACAGATTATAGCAGCACTAGGTGCAGCAATTCTGATTTTAGTAGGTATGTGAAAGCAAATAATTTATTACAGTATAACCCATTTTGGATCCATTGAATGATCTAGCAAAATCCAACAGGCTTAAAGAAAAATTCCACATTTCAAACACTTAAACTCTTTATTCTCTCTCATCAACGATGCAAGTTTACAAGTCAGGAATTAAAAACTTTTTATATTTAACTTAAATGGCACTAAGCCATTTTCTTATTCAGAAATTAAACATCACAGAAGTCAGTGACACAGCTCAGTCACGGAACATTACCATTACTAATATAAAAATAAAAAATAATCACATTATTATATTATTGAGCCTTCAGTTCTTCTTAGTTGGCATCATCTTGGACATTAGGCACGGTCAGTCGACTCTCCCCACCACCACCCCACCCTTCCTGGCTGGGCTACCTCACCCCCCCGCCAGAGGTAGTAAGGAATCGCGCGCTTGCGGAGGGCTGCAGAGGGGAGTGCGGGGTGGAGGGGGCGCGGGCCACCTAACCTAAAATGCGCCGCGTTGATTCAGTTTCTTAGCGAATGATGCAATTTCATGTAAACTTTTCGCTATATACCGCGTTTCGAGAATGTGGTACGAGAGTAAATTTCGGGGTTTTGTAACCTCATTACATATCGTCGGTTGTGTCGTCTGCTTAGTACCTCTGGCGGGGGGGGGTGAGGCACCGAGCTTGGGTGGTGCGGGTGGGTGAGGTAGTGGTGGAGGGGAGAGTCGACTGACCGTGCCTATGGGAATTTTCTTGTCCATCTTCACCACCAGAAACTTCAAGATAGTTTCATCTTGCAATTTAACTAGGCAGAGCTAACGCACTAGGCTGAGCTCGAGATTTCACTTTGAAGTTTAGTTAAATGATTTAATTTTGTTTTCTCTGAGTTTAAAGAATTATTTCTCAATATTAGATTAACTTTGTTGAGAATTTAGAAGAAAAAGTTATGCTTCTGAATAGTTGGTAACTGTTCAAGATTACATTGCAGTTGGTTATAGATTGTCAAAGAAGGCTGTGGTGTGTATATTGATAGCGCGAACACGGCACGAATTCAATTCACAAATCTGAGGTTAGTTGGAAATTCAATGGTTTTTTTCACATTTAGTCTGAAACTGGAATTTTTTTATCATAATGGTGGTTTTGATGAAGAATGAAATATATTTTTGGTTAAAATGACATATATCTTTCATGAAACGGTCATGAAAAGTCAAGTGAACTGAAAATGAATTCGTATCTTTCAAAGCCACTTTTATTTTAAAGATAAAATTTGTGATGTTCTTGTTACAGGTTGTCTCATCTTGCTGAAGTTTAGATGGTCACAGGTAGTGTTTTTCCCTGTGTGAACTCTATCTGAACTGAACTACATCTGTTGGTTTTGTTTTGGAAGGGGCTGTTTACAATTGAAAGTTTTAACACTGATTCAGAAATATAATTTTTTTTGTCAAGTTTAGGATAGGTGTGAATGCTCATATCATTTTATAAACGTGTGAAATGTTGCCGCTTATATCACAGAATTGTCCTGACAAACTATAAATCTTTGCAAATACCTAATGGAAAATAAATTGCTATGTCCAAACTGGATTGAAACTGATAGCATGAATGGAAGTGGGAATTTCA
>JAWHQI010003173.1:0-11001 GCA_033032865.1 Dactylorhiza incarnata | reverse complement strand
CCCCCCCCCCCCCCCCCCCCCCCCCCCCCCCCCCCCCCCCCCCCCCCCCCCCCCCCCGCCGCGGAAAGACTGCTTCGTACTTGGCCTTTTGGCAGATGAGGCATGCGGCTACGAAAGCCTTGACTTGTCGAAACATGTGAGGCCAATAGAGAGAGGCCGCCAACCGACGATACGTCCGGTACGCCCCGGCATGACCTCCAGAAGGAGATGCATGGTACTCGGCCAATAATAGGGGAATGCTTGGGGAGGACGGAGACGAGGACGAGGCGGCCTTTGAAGAGGAGGCGTCCGTCAACCAGAGAGAACGGTGGGTGGCGTGGTGGTATCTGCGATGAGGGCTGTCCGAATCTTGTTGAGCGTCGTGTCTGCTTTCACTTCCCGTTGGATGGTGTCTGCGTCCTCCCAGACAGGGCGAGAGATGGCGGCCAGTATGGGGTGTCGCGAGAGAGCGTCGGCCGCGCGATTGGCCTTCCCTGGTCGAAACTCGATGCTGAAGTCGCAGCCCAGAAGCTTGGCCACCCACACCTGTTGGGCGGGCGTAGCGATCTTTTGCTGCAGGAGGTAACAGAGGCTATGGTGGTCGGTACGGACTACGAACCGCCGGCCTAGGAGGTACGGTCACTAGTGCTATACTGCCAGGACGAGGCCCATGAGCTCGTTCTCGTATGCAGATCGGGTGCGGATGGCATCAGAGAATGCGTGGCTATAATAGGCCACTGGGCGGCCGGCTTGCATGAGAACGGCTCCGACACCGACGCCCGACGCGTCGCACTCCACGAGGAAGGACTGGGAAAAGTCCGGCATAGCTAACACCGGGGCGCGAACCAGGGCTGCTGGCTGGAGAGCAATGAAGGCGTCGGAGGCCGCCGCCGACCATTCGAAGGGGCCCTCGGCCGACTTTTTTAGGAGGTGGGTGAGTGAGGCCGGGCAATCGTGTCGTACCCCTCGATGAAACGTCGGTAGTAACCGATCAGCCCCAGAAACCCCTGCACATCGCGGAGAGATGTCGGTGTTGGCCACTGGAGGACCGCCTTGATCTTGTCGTTATCCATCGCGACGCCTGCTGCGGAGATGGTATGCCCCAGGTAACTCACTTCTGGAACCCCGAAGGAGCATTTCGTCGGGTGGAGCTTGAGATGGTGGTGTCGGAGAGTCGCCAACGTTTGTCGGACGTGCTGAAGGTAGTCCTGCCAAGAAGAACTGTAGACCAAGATGTCATAAAAAAAACAAGTACGTGTTGACGAAGTACCGGACGAAAAATGTCGTTCATGGTAGCCTGGAATGTCGTCGGTGCGTTGGTCAAGCCAAAAGGCATAACCAGGAACTCGTAGTGTCCATCATGTGTCCGGAAAGCCGTCTTGGCGACGTCGTCCGGCCGAACGCGAATCTGGTGGTAGCCGGCACGGAGGTCCAGCTTAGTAAAGATGGTGGCGCCGTGGAGCTCATCCAAAAGCTCCTGAAACACCGGAATCGGGTACTTGTCTGGAACTGTGCCTTTGTTGAGTTCCCGGTAATCCACACAGAAACGCCAGTTGCCGTCCTTCTTTCTGACCAAAAGGACGGGGCTGGAAAAGGGGCTCGCACTGGGGCGAATGAGGCCTCATATCAGCATGTCGTGGACGAGCCTCTCGATCTCGTCCTTCTGTACGTGCCCGTAGCGATACGGTCGGACCGAAACTGCCGACACGCTTGGCTGAAGAGTAATGGCATGGTCGTGTGGCCGAGCTGGTGGCAAGCATGTCGGTGCCGTGAAGAGGTCTGAGAACTCGGATAGAAGGTCCTGCAGGTACGGAGGGGAGCCTGGGTCGGCGGAGCGATGTCCGAGATGGACCAGAGCCAAAAATCCACATCCGTCGTCCTCTGGATCGTGCGGGCGGATACGGGGAGAGCGGAGTAAGGCAGCGTCCCCCATCAAGCAACACTCTTGTCCGTCCTGGAGGAACCGCATCGTCATAGTACGCCAGTTGACTCGCACGTCCTAGCGTGCAGAGCCAGGCCACGCCCAGGATGGCGTCTATTCCGCCCAATTCGAAAATGTAAAAGTCCGCTGTCACTGAGTAGGGGCCCACTGAGAATGGCACGGAAGGGCAGCATCCCTGGACTGCGCGCCGACGTCCATCGCCCAGGCTGACCGTGAATTCTGGTGCAGGTTCCATCGGAAGGCGGAGCTGGTGTGCCAGGTGAGTGGAGAGGAAATTATGGTTTGCCCCGTTGTCAACCATAACAACGATGTGGCGGTCGCCATGTTTGCCTGCCAACTTCATGGTTTGCGTCCGGAGATGCCGCCTACGGAAAAACAGGGAAGTTCTAACTGGTGAAAAGCTGCGTCCGTCGCACCCTCGGCGGTGTCTTCTTATGTAATTTCGAGGTCCTCGAAATCGGCCAGGGTGATCTCTGGTTCACTGTCGCTGATGATGGCACGAAACTCTTCGACTGCGCAGACGTGGGTCGGGGGAGTAGGGCTGGCGGCAGCGGAAGCGCAATCCTTTGCGTCGGAGCTCATCAAATTCGCGGTTGGAGAACCGTTGTTGGGCGGCCGGCCGTGCTGGCCGAGCGGCTGTGGGGGCCCGAGGAACCTGTGGCTCAGGTGTCGCGGGTTGCCACGGTCGGCCCCCCGGCGGAGGCCTGCCCAAGGGGGTCGGAGGTCGAGGAGCCAAATCCGCCTCCACTAGACGGGCCATATCAAGAGCCTCAGACACCGTTCGGGGGTGATGTGTGCGGAGCAGAGAGCGGACGCGGGGCTGAAGGCCCCTGCATGAAGAAACCAAGGTAGTGATCTGGAGGTAAACCTGGGACATGGGTGACGAGGGCCACGAACTCGTCGATATAGTCATCCAGCGCACCGAGTTGGCGTACCCCACACAACCGTTCGATAGCGGAACCCGAGTAACGGGTGTCGTAGCGGCCCATCATCTACTGCTTGAGTTCGGACCACGAAATGGCCGGGTTGGTTTGGCGAAGCCATCGGGCCCAATGTAGGGCGGCGCCATCGAGTCCCACGACGGCGGTAGAGACTTTGTCACGTTTCGGTGTGTGGTGGAGGTCGAAATACTACTCCGCCTTGGCGATCCACCCCATCGGATCCACACTGGCGAAGGTGGGGAGGTCCAAGGCGAGGGTCGGATGCTCCGGTGGCTGCGGGGTTGTGGTGTCCCCGTTTTGCGGAAAAGGTGCCGCCCCGAGAATGGACGCGCTGGGTGCCGAGCTCGCGGTTCCGCGGGTGGAGGAGGAGGCGGGAGTTTGGAGTGTGCGTCCAACTTGGCGTGAAGGGCGAGGATGGAGGCGACGAGGGCTCCTGGGTTTCAACGCAGCGTAGGGCTCGGCGGTCGTGTCCTCCTGCTGGTTCTTCACTGTTGATCGGGTGTTAGGAGCCATGGTTCCGAGCGGGACTGAAGACGGCGAGACGCGGAAATATGCGGTTGCCGCCTGGAGCCGGCGAGGTGCGGTCGGCCGGCTGCGGATGGCCTGGACAGCGTGGGTTGGGAAGGCGGCTGGTTCTCCGGCGGCCGTAGGCGGGCGGAAAGGGCAAGTCGGACCACTTAATGCGGATCCAGGGGGTGCGGCGGTGCAGATTTCGGAAGAGGGAATAGAAACGGGAGGAGAGAGAGAGAGGAGAGAGAGAGAGAGAGAGAGAGAGAGAGACGAGAGAGAGAGAGAGAGAGAGAGAGAGAGAGAGAGAGAGGAGAGTCAGGTTAAGGGGGAAGATCAAATACTAAACCGGGATCCATAATACATGTTTATGCCTCCTCTTATAGTGATGAGGAGAGGGTACAGAAAAGGGAAATAACTTAAAACAGGAAATACAAAATTACTAGAAAAGCTCAAACAAATAAAACAATAAAATAATTCTGCTGTCAAATAAGGAGACCCATCAATTGTCAATTATTTTATGCGGATCCGGTATTCTCTCCTTCGGATTCGGTTGGGCCCGCCACCACTTGCGTTCGACGCGTGTATACTCGAAACGGGGGGCTCGTCGTTGTGTAGTTCCGTAACAATTTTGGTGCAACATATGATGTAATTATGATGCATGCGGTGCTTCTTTATGCGATATTGATCCTTAAGTTTGGCGGTGGTTTTTATTTATGCTCTTAAAATACCGTGTTACTGATGTTGTAAAATTTATGGAATTTCTAGGGTGATGTTGAAATGATTGTGCCCACAGACATTATACTAATTGCATATGGATGATGGTGTTTCTCTTAATATTTAACATTGTTCTTAACATTATTGCATTTTGGACTAAGTTTTATTTACTTTTAGTTTTGACTTATGTACTTTTAGTTTTGACTTATGAACTTATAATGCATGCAGTTTTTTGTTTCATAATATATATATAATATATAGTTTGATGTATTTACTTAGGTATCATAAGTTGGCAAAGTCAAGTTTGGACTTTGGAATCATACAAATACAAGTTACTTTCTTCAATATTTAACATTTATTAATATGCAAAATTGTTTTATTGTGTTTAATACTTCAGTATAATCATATTATACATGTTTATTGCATAATTTATACATACATTGTGTGTACATTTGTACTTGTTTACAAAAATTTGTGTTTATATACTACTAAATTATTTAAATATTAAAATCCGACATTATAAAATATCCCCGATATATTTCCCGCAATCTGACATACGACATTTCAAACTCAAATCGATCATGAATCCAACATCCGACATTTACAACCTTACTTATCATGACAGAGTTTACTCAGGTCTTGGTTTAGCAGCATGATGGTAACAGAGCAGTGCCAAATCGACGTTTGGGATTCCTAGTTGCAGGCCACTTCACAGTCATGACGGGGTCGAGCTCTTTCAACCACGGGAGAATTGATGCAACCCGCTCACATTTTAATTTTATGTTATTCACATATGTATTGTGCATGCTTTCCGAGCACTTTATTTTATTTCACGCTCGTTTAAGTAATATATTAATTAAGGCAAGCACAGCAAAAAAAAAGATCAATTAAAATGAAGCATATTCAAAATTAATATTGAAATAAAAATTAATTTCTAATTTCAAAAATTATTTATGGTGTGAAATATTAAGTAAATTCTTTGAAACCTCTCCTATTTTGATCATTAGAAATTTCTTACCAAAAACAAAAGAAAACTCTTTTATGGTGTGAAATATTAAGGAAGTAAATTCTTTGAAATCCCTCTTAAATTGATCATTAGAAATTCCCTACCAAAAACAAAAGAAATCTCTTTGATTTTCTCCTCGAAAGAATCTCTTTCCTAAATATCTTTTCCCTTTAAAAAGACTGGCCCTCAACCCCCACAAAACAGATTGGACAAATCGAAACAAAGAAATCTCTTTGTTTCGGAAGTCCAACCCGATCTCCAGCCGTACAAGCTTCATTCCTCCTCCTAGCCACCAAACATTCCACCTCCACCACCCAACTCTGTCGGCGACCACCTCCACGAGCGTCGACGACCTACTCCTTTTTGTTCCCGTCGGCTTCGATGAATCTTTCGTCAGAACCCGTCGACCTTCCTACAGGAGTTCGACGCCAATATTTGATTCCCCTCCCTCCATCGCCAAAAGGAAAATACACTGGCCCCACAGCCCTCTGAGCCACCTTTCCCGTATCCTGAAACCCTACAAATTCTTCTCCTACACCTACGAGCGGATGGTATACTCCTCTCGTTTACTTATTGTTATTACTAATTTTATGTTTTATTTAGTTGATCTAAAATTTAAGAGCGTGCTTGCCTTAATTTTCACTTATTTGTTGTAAATTTGAATAACTCTATTGTTCGTCTTCTCTTACGTTTGTGGAGACGCCAACGACAAGGTGTTTGTGGTGCCTATGAATGATTATTGTGGGGTGTTGCGAGGAGTGAGGTAGGGTTATGGATGCTAAGGTAGTAGAGTGGTGGGACTTTAGTGATGGGCAATTTCTTGGTCGGGGAAGGCTCAATATGCTCATTCGAGATTGGGTCGTGGCCGTGAAAGTTGGAGCAGGTGTGGGGGGCGTCAGGGATGCCTAACTTTTCTGGATGTTGCGAAGGATGGCCATGATTTCATCATAACAGGTTTGTGTCCTGGCCGGTAACGATGGTTCGTGAGCGACGGGCACTGGTACCCAACAGATGGAAGGGTAGCAGAGGAGAGCGACGGGTCAGACAATTGTTACCGATGAGAAATTTATGCTATTGTGATACGAGATAGAACACTCAAAGAAATTAAAATATCAGAGCAGGCTTGACTGTGACTCTTAGTGAGTTGACCAGAGATCCCTAAGAGAAAGAGTCTCTCCTCTTGGAGATCCCCAACGCACGGAATGGCCCTCCCCCTTAGAAATCTCTAGATAACGCACACATAGGCCTTCCTTATATAGATGGGAAGATAACTAAGACTTATAGTATAACAATTAATATTAATTAAGAATTAGTATCAACTAATTATTGCAATATGTTCGTCCTCTAATCACGACCTCCTCGCTGACTTTGTCACCAACTTCTCTCAGCTTGATGTCCCCAATTCAAGGCTTCTCAACGCTCTCTCACCTACTTGTGGCTCTTTGTAGTTTTTCTTTGGTGTTTGCTGCTTCCTCGCAGTCATCATCCTCTACTCAATGCCTCCCCTCTGAGAGGTCTTCCTCTATCACAACTTCCCTACTTAGAGATCTTTATCTGTTATTTCTTTTGTTGTCCCCATAGTCCAACATTGAACCTTCAGTCTATTGTTCTCTTGGGTCAGAATCCATTGGCTCCTTTGGCATCGGTTGTTCTTATGACTTCTTTGTTTTATTCATGATAGTTATGTATTCTGCAACTGATAGTACTACCACCATCAAGCCGTGTCTATGTGCCATTTTGGGGGCAACAAATTATGAGGTTGGGGCGCTTATGGTTAGGAATCACTTATATGACCGGAGTCTTTAGGGGGCATGATGATGGTACAGTTTTCTTGTTGTTATAAGGAGAATGAGACTTCCTCGGACCTTCAGGGGCATATTGACACGTGGGTGTATAATGAACACCGGGCTGTGTGTTATTTTTCAACCAATCTCCCCGACTATTATGGTTCAGCTTGACGCATACGCTACAACTACTATGCGGGCTCATCTGAAACAATATTTTAATCAAAATAATGGTGCTTATGAGTTCCAAATGATGCAGACTATTCGGGTTGCCTTTTAATGGATCAATGGAGTTAGCTTATCACATATGAAACCTACTTTAGAACCCGGTGTTACATGCTCAAGACATAAAAATAACAATGGAGTTAGCTCACTACTAAGGAAAAAATTGATATTGCTCTTGAGATAGATTCCTTTACTGCTCCTCATCTGTTGTTCAGAGTCAACTTCATCCTGTAATTCCTAGTAATCATGGTGCTTGTCGTATCCGAAAAACTCATCCTATAATTAGTAAGAAGTTGTGTGTTTGGCACAAGCATCGTGATCTTCAATCCACTCAGGAGCATCAAACATTTTCTCAATGCAAAGCTCATGAGGCTGCTGCACCTAGCAGACTGTATGCGTGTCCTCAACACAGAATGAATAACACTATATCATTTATCTCCTAAAGTTCATCAAAGCAGCCCTCATGCACTCCTAATCACATTCAATAGTTCATGGTCAGCTAACTGATACTTTGGCAAGCTCTTCTTTTGATGCATTTGCCGACATATTTTATCCCTCGTGGATTCTAGATTATGAAGCCTCATATCATAAATTAGTGGTGCATCTAGATTCATCCACCTTACACATATTCAATATTCTGCATATTCCAAGTATTGGTAGTGGATATCTATTTAAAGCTTCAACTCTATTCATTTCTAACTAACATAATAAGCTTTCATACACCTTTATACTTTTTAAACACCTTTGTAAGCTCAAAGTTTGATCTTCTTTATTTTCAAATTTCTACAACGCAAAGTCTTAATTGTCCTTATCATGCATTGTAGTCCTCGTTTAAATAGAGTTGTAGTTGTTGTCTTACTATATGACTTCGCAACATAAATTTTAGCTGTCATATTGGCATTCCCCTGTATCTTCCAAGATCCGCTAAAATTTTCTTCAAGAAGGAATTGAAATCGGGATCAATTTCTAACAAATATAGCATCCCAACAATCAGTAAAGTTTATTACCATTACTTTTTGTGATGTTGATCATGAAACTATAGCATATATCTAGGATCAACAACCATTAACAATATATTTAATTCAGATACGTGATGAACTTAGAGATTATGACCTAAACTCAGCTCCCCTAACAATGTCTTGACTTTATTGATGCAAAACTATGAATAGGTACATGATTATGAAATGGGATAAACCTACAAAATGAAGCCTACTTTGCTATCTAAACACCACATACTATGATGCAGCACATATAAAGTCTTCCTCTCACTGTAAGCCCACAATGAAGTGAGTAGTGCACCACATCAAGAGTTCAAAGGTTTAAACTATTCAACAACTGTCATGAAAGTAAGCAATCAAACTGGGGAAATTAAAAAGAAATTTTATGGAGTAGAGTGAAAAAGCAGAAATTAAAAACAAAAATAAATAAATTATTGAAGTCATTAATCTTGCTTGCAACTGATGCATTCAACAAAACATCACTTACCTCTTCTAGCAGCAAGCAAGGCAGCTTCATTCACAATATTGGCAAGGTCAGCACCAACAAGCCCTGGTGTAAGAGATGCAACAAGATTACATATCATCAGGGACTCCTCTTCCAAAGGAACCCCTCTTAGATGCACAGCCAATATCTTCTTCTTCCATCAAAATCTGGTTCTCCAACAAGCACTTTCCTCGAAAATCGGCCAGGACGGCATAAAGCTGGATCCAGAGCTTCTGGCCTATTAGTTGCAGCGATAACAATCACTCTCATGTCTGAATCAAACCCATCCATTTCAGTAAGCAACTGCCAGTGATAAACAAATCAAAGTTAACAACAACAAATGAGTTTTCCCCTGGAGATTATTGCTCCGTTTGGGCTCTGGTGAGAATGGCGCTCCCACCTTCAGCGAAAATGAAGCTCCAAATGAAGTTTTTAGTCTTTCTCACTGCACCAGAGCTCCAAAATGGAGGTTAATCAAAAACTTGCATTTCTCCACTGAGGTGAATCAAAAACACCATAGTGGCAAAAATGGAGTACCAAACAGAGCCTATCTCTTTCAAATACATGACAAAATCATGGTAAGAGAACTAAATCTGACCTGATTCAGAGTTTGATCTCGTTCGTCATTTAAGCTTCTACCACGCTTTCCTCCTACTGCATCGAGCTCATCAATAAATACTATAGAGGGAATACATCTTTTTGCTGTTTTGAACAGGTCTCTAATTCTTGCAGCTCCTCTTCCAACAAACATTTCCACAAACTCGCTTGCAGAAACTGAGAAGAAAGGAACTCCTGCTTCTCCGGCCACCGCACGTGCCAGCAATGTCTTTCCAGTCCCTGGAGGGCCTACCAACAGGATGCCTCTAGGTAACTTTGCTCCTAACTTGCTGTAACTAATGGATCCTTGCAAGCAGGAAACTATCTACAAAATAAATAAATTTTCCTTATAAAAAAATATATAAATGGAAGGTGTAGAAAAACTACACCTAGTCAATACTTTGGGGAAAGAACAATAGGCAAAATTATTATCAGCCACCTGCAAATTATAACGCTGTGGCTGCATTTATTATATAATGATGTGTGAGATTTTGAAATAAGAAATTATAATATTTTTAATCTAAACTATTACATTGAACCACCACTCCTTTATATAGAGAAGAGGGACACAACAATCTCCATTAGGAGATGTCAGACTAAATACAAGGAGGAATATACAATGGGCTCTTATATTGATACGTGCAATGAGCTTTAACACTCCCTCTCGAGCTGAAGCATATATATCAATCATTCTCAACTTGTATAAATATCAGAAAAAGACGAAAAAAAAATATGATAAATATGTTGGCCAATTCTTTGCCCGATATTGCAAACGAAGTGCATATACATGTGATGATGACTTCCTATCTGATGAAGTGACAACCCACTTCTATGTGTTTTGTTCTTTCATGAAACACATGATTTTTAGATATGTAGATGACAGTCTTATTATCACAAAATATCGATAAAGCATAGTTGTAAGTTTCAACTAAATTCTTTAGGAGTGTCCTCAACCACTTTAACTCAAACAGTCTGAGTCATGCATATGTATTCAGTTTCCACACTTGACCTGAACATCACCGCTTGTTTCTTGCTTCTCCAGGGGATGAGAATTCCCCATACATAAGTACAATATCCTGAAATTGATTGTCTTCTTTATCATCTGCATAGCTGACGTCCGAATCGACTTCAATACGTAAATGACCATTTCTTCTAAATAGAAACCCATCAGGAGATCCTTTGATATATTTCAATATCTTTAATAAAGCTTTAAAATGGCACACTCCGGGACCTTGCATAATTGACAAACTTTTGCAATTGTATGAACTGAGAATTTAGAGAATAAACAAGGAGGTAAATACAATATTTTTCTTGAAGATAAAAGTTACCTTAATACATGTACAGGAAGCTTCTAAGTTCGTATATAGAGAGAGGGAGAAAGAGCTAAGAATGAATCTAAAATATGGGACTAAAGGAGCCTAAGAGAGGAATGACCCAATAGGCCATTTATACATGGCTAAGTGTTGGGTTTCAAGGGCATCAAATGCGCAGTGGAAATACAGGAAATCCTTGACAGGATCCGTGTGAAACACACTAAACCAAGAATAGAGTTTATACCTGCATCGAAATCAGATTTCGAGAAGAATAACTGGCGTTTGAGTCCAAACGCAGAATAATATCCGCGTCTCTAGAGATATTCACGCGAACGTCGGAAAACACCTCGCAGTCCGTCAAACGAACTCGGGGTTGGAGGATGATCGTTTTTCTCTCCTAGAAAATGCTAGTTCCGCTTTGGAGAGACGTGTTCTTCATGGTTTTACGGTATTAAGACTTCGAGAAAAAGACATTGGTTCTTCAGGATAAATTGGCCTATTTATAAGC
>JAWHQI010003172.1:0-11015 GCA_033032865.1 Dactylorhiza incarnata | reverse complement strand
TCTGAGCTGCTGTAGCAAATTTACAGATTGAATGCTGCAGGCCATAAACATTGACAGCCAGAGCCCACACATCAGCTCCTGTAGCTGATCGGCTCAGCTAAAGAAATAACAGCCAACATATTAGCTGTCCCAGCTAACTTTTAGCTGTCTCAGCAAATCCATTTTTTTCCGTGCAGTGCCGGGCCTCGTGACAACAATGCTCTCATTATTGGTGATTATTGGGTGGCGCCATTCTGATCGGAGCGAGCATCGCACACCCCTAAAATACTAGCCAGGGGCGGCCTTCGGCCGTGATGGTGAGCTACATTCATATGCATACATATATGCATACGAACATTCTTTTTTTTATTTTTAGGCACGAAGTAGCCTTATAGTTTCCCCAGGATTCGTATTTTTTTTATCCGCAGTGTGCGGATAACCTGCCGCGATCTTCTTGCCGTTTTGCACGATAGTACCGTCTCTACCCACCGTCTCCAGCTACTTCATGTACATCTGCTCGACCACTGCTAAATTTGCTACACACGTCATTTGCAGAGTGGCTGGAGTCACTGGCTGTCTCATCAACAGAACAGACTGGGGGGATAAAGTTTGCTGGTAGTACATTAAATTGAACCTATCGAAGAGTGAGTGCAAGACATATTTGGCAAACGTTATTGTGACTTTTGCATCTTCTCATTCTGTTGCTTGTATCGCAGAATGGGTATAATGAAGGCTTGGGCTATAAATTCTGATGTCACATGACACTGTGCCCTGAATAGTAACCACTGTTCTCTAGGGGGCAGGATCCACTGTACCCTATACATCTAAGGGATATTAGCTATGTGTTAGCTATACATAGCTATCCCTCTCCTCTCTCTTTCTCTCTAGAGAGAGAGAGAGAGAGAAATGAAACTAGGCATATAAATAATTTTTCCTTACAATTCTTTCAGATTCTGAATAAAGTAACAAACTCAGTTTTTGATGAATGTTCAAGGCTTCTTTGTGGCACTTCTCATCCTGCAGCTGACTATTTCTGGTGAGTATTGAATAGCCTTTAATTTGAAACAACCTTTAATTTGAAATAGACTTAAATTTAAGCTTGGAAATTCTCTTATTCTGCTTTCAGGTCCTGGCTGGAGTTACAAACTTCTTAATTTACAACAATAAGGTCGACCAACATTTATTAATGAAATGGTACTTAGGGACACGTCTCTGAAGACAGGAGGTTAGTTTGGTTTGTCAAATTTTTGTATTGTGCTTATTCTTTAAGTGTTATAACCATGGCCATTGTTATTGCAGAAATATTTTGGATGTACCTTGCAATGCTCAGCAAGTAACTTGGCACATTATGACGTTATTAGCAAAGCAACCATTTTATAGAGAAGTGAAAGGAAATTGTAGAAAGTTAATCACCGTGAAATATATGCATGAAATGGAACTGAATGTGTGATTTCAATTTCTAATACCATATTCTTTCAAAATATAAATACTGTTCAATCTGACTGTTCAAAAGTAAAGAGGATACACTTTGGAATGGTAATAAGCAGTGCATTTTAATTGCAACAAAAAAAACAACATAACCATGGATTATCATCCACTACAACTGTACAAATTAAGCCGATTGTAGCTCCAATCCTGGTCGTAGTCTGTGGTGAATGTGACTGAAGTAGGAATACTGTAATGGAAAGCAGAGACAGCAACACAATATGAAACACTTAAAACTGCTGGCAAGGAACATCTTAGAATTCTATACGCTCTGGCACGCTCAGCTGGAGTTGGCAACTCAAGCGAGAACTTGAGAAAACATTACAAGTCAGAACTTCAGAAATAAGCACGAGTAAAAACTTTGGTCAGAACTGCAAATGAAAGTATACGGTCCCAAAAAACTACCAGTTTTTCCACAAACTGACTACAGTTCAACTGTAGTTAACTATAGTTGTACTACAGTTTGGATAGTTCAAATGCAGTTGGTATGCAGTCTCACTGCATCAGCCCACCTACAGTTTGACTGCAATTCTAATACAAGCAGATTGTTGTTGCAGAAAGTAGATCATTTATACTATATGTTCAGACAAACACCAACTTCCTTGCAGTTTGTTTAGAGTAACAGCTGCAAATTTTGAATGTCATTTACAGTGCAGTTCTTTCCACCCGGGCGTGGTTGGCCGTGGTAAAAGAGCTTGGCGAACATAGAGATAGAGCAGTAGTGCGGGGATGCCACACACGCTACCCTACCGCCTTTACAGCAAGGAGGCCAACAAGCACAAGTAGTGCAACAAGTGAGTGGCCAACAAGAAGGACTCCGTGGCCAACTAGAGGACCTTGGCGGACACCAGGGGAATGCCGCCGCACCGGCAGGGCGTGCCGCGCGCTCCGTGGCCAACTTGAGGGCCTTGGCGGACACCAGGGGAATGCCGCTGCAGTGCGCCCCGCGCGCTTCGTGGCCAACTAGAGGGACTGGAGGACGACTTGGAGAGAACGCTGCCGTTCAGGAAGGGCCCTTCACGCAACGCACCGTCCCTGCTCACCCTACAAAGCCATGCTAAACGACGTCATGACCGCGGCTAGAAGAGCCATAACACCTGCACGCCTCACCCGCCGGCTACCCCTCACAAAACCTGAAGCTACATCGACATTGCCCATCGTCGCGGCCCTGGCAATGGCCTCAACACCATCGACGGCCGTCACCCAAGAAACCATCTAACAGTGCGGACGCTGACATCCTTTATATAAGTACAAATGGTAAATTTAATAACTGTTAAATGAAGTATCTGAAATACATTAATAATTAACTTTTAACAATTTATGTGCCCTTGCTCCATCTCAACTGTTAATTATGGTTTTGTTTAACAAGATATTATGTAAAGCAGCTTTGACAAATACTCGATAATATCTTCTCTAAAAATTCACAAGGCTCTCTGCACTATTAAGTTTTGCCAAAGAAAACGCTGATCCAAATTCACATATCTATTGCTACCGTGACACTGCTGGCACTGCACACCCAAGATGCAAGCAAAGAGTACTGATAGAATGTTTTTTTTTAATTTTAAACTTACATTGATTTGCTGACCAGGAATGCGAGCACATAGAAACTGGATGCTGCATGGAAGCTGCATGCGAGGCAGCAAAGTGGGCCGCAACTCTTCCTGAAATGAGGAAACAGAAATTAAGTGCTGACAAATATCAAAAAGACTTTCATAAATAAAATCTGATCAGAACAAAATTTTGCTTAACAATGATAGAAGAGGCAACTACTCTCTCATGGCTATATTCAGAAAGAAAAAGGCAGTTTCCCCACTGCATTGTCAATTTTATGTTGTGTACGTTATGTGGTATGGTTTTGAGAGGCTAGATATTTACTAAACAAGTTAAATCCACTAAGTATGAAGTCAACAGTGTTTAAAACATTATAAGTATGTGTAGCAATTGTGTCATATTGTATCTTGTATGTTCTGCTGTCTGTACTAAATGTCCATTGTCATGTATTGGTATATGTTACTTAAAGTTATGTGCTCTGTATTGCATGTCATGCTGTTATAACCAACCCTGTGCTTTTACTGTATGTAATTTGCCTTGTTTTCTTCCAAAGAGCAATGTGCCCTGTCATGTACTATGTCCTCCTTCTGTTATTCGACTAATTCGTGTATCAATTTGCTTCTAAATAAGTCTTTCCCTTATATATTATTAATATGTCAAGATCCACAGCACTACATGTTCAAAGAAAATTGTATCCTAAACTGCGCTCTAAATTAAATAGTTGTTTTTAAAAGCACTTACAACAAAGAAAATTTTCTTTTCAAATGCCAAAATTATTTACCATGTTCATGTTGTTCCAAATGCGTACTCACATCAACATTTTAGGTAGCATGCTGCTACAGCAAAAGGAGAACTGCAAGTCCCACACCATACTCACAGAAAAATGCTGGCAGGATGCTTGATAGCTGCAAGATGCTAGTACTCCATCCGAACAGTAAAGTATGACAGCGAACACAAATCTTTCTTCCAACCTGAAAGCAAAGAAACTTTGTACATTTCTGACAAATTAATTCCGAATACGACTGAGGTTAGACTAGAAAAATACAGTAAATGATGGTGGAAATAGGGCGCTTATGAACAACAACAAAAATACAAACAAAATGAAAGATTGAATGAAAGAAGATAACCTTTAGACAAGAAACAAAGGTTCCTATCTTCAAGATGTAAAACTTACCGAGACAGGGTGGGAACCAATCAGAGCCAACAAATTTATCCTCCGGTGAAACGACAGTAGTAATGCCAAGGAAATTATCTGCAAATGTAAATTGAGGTCAGTCAGACAATACAAATCAGACCATGTGGCTCAGGATTCTGTGCAATACATGTGTTAGATACCTTAGTACCATGATTAAATTAGTGAAATCCCTACACAAAAATAAAAAAAACACAACTTCTTACGAACAAACATATTCATTAAAAAACAAATAAACCAGATGAAATTTATTTTGTCTGAATGGAAACATCAAAAACATACCAATAAAATTAGAAGTCCAGACAGGGCCTCAAGTGCTTGGGAAAAGAGCAATATGGCGGACAGCTTTCGGTTCTCGGGCGGAAAAACCAAATTGTGGGTGCCGTGAGCCATTAAAAATACCTAAAAATACAACAGAAAAAAATTACATTATGTCATTTTATGTTTTTAAAAATGGAGAAAGGGAAAAACATTCATTCATTGAGGTATAAGACTGCTATTAGAACTGGCCCTTAGTTAATTTCGCGTTTTAAAAGAGCAGTTATTATTTGCCCTCCTTCTATTCTTCCTTTCTCTTACCCCTTCCCCCTGCCTGCCCCTGCCCTTCCTCCAAGTTTGTCCTTCAGTCTGACATTGGAAGGCTCACAGTGTGGTTGTGGTGCCATGATAGTGCTTATTATTAGCTTATTATTGGCTTATTATTATCGCTTAGTTATTAGTTATTGTCTTAAAAAATGGACAGTGATAGTGACAACATAGTGGAAATTCTGGATGCAGATGGGTTCTTAAGTGACCCCAATGATGGAGGAGTGACTGTTTTTGAAGGCCAAAGAAAAGGACGGGTCTACCAGCTGGGTGATTTCTTTTTCCATAAAGAAAAACGTTACCATAGTACGGGTCTCACATACTTCCGCTGCCGAGAGAAGAGGGGCCTTCGTTGCCAAGCCAGGGCCAGGGCCAGAAAAGGAATTGGCACTGACATAGAACATACACCTGGATTTGAAATGCACAATCACCCCAGCAACCCTCACTATGGGGAGTACCTCACAAGAAGACAAGAGCTCATCCAGAAAGCGTTGAAAGAAAAACACCATTCCCTCACAAAAATGTTTAAAGATTTTGTGCTTGAGTAAGTAATGATGAGCAGTGTCTTTCACCGGTTGCCTTGCATAGCAAAGAAAGCATATTAATTGAGGTTTTTCTTTGTTGTGCTTCTAGCATTCAGAATGAGAGGGTAAGGGCTGAATTTTCATTACGCAACATCAAGAAAGCTGTAGAATATGAGCGGGGTAAGGAAACTCCACGGCGCCCTAAGAATGTCCATCAGGCTCAGGATGTTCTTGACAACCCAGATTTTGCCTTCCTTGGTATGTACCCGCAGTTCATTTTAAGAAACCAATTACTTTTTATTCTTGCAAGGCTTTGACACCAATGTTGTTCTTGTTTTGTTCCAACAGGAAGAACATCAGATGATAAACAAATCTTTTTTAAAGGCCTTGTTGGAAGGGAGCACGAGGAGAGTCTGATGTTTTTTTCTGAAAGGGGATTGAAAATGGTCCATAAAATGGACACTATAGCGTCAGATGCCACAGACACCCCGTCAGACACCCATGCTTGCAGGGTGCACTCAAGTGCTAATATTTGCCACTTTTGCATTTGGCCATGTAAGTAATTTAAGAAATACTGTAACAATTGTAATGTCCCAAAACTGCTAATGTGATTTGAACCTTTTTGTTTCAGGCTTTCCCCTTTGCTTTCTCTGTCATGCACAATAAGAACATTCCAGCATACCAGCACATAATAAAACAGTTGAAGGATGCTGGACTTCAATTTAATGAAGTACTAACTGATTGGGAGAAGGCAGAGAGGAGTGCATGGAAAAAGGTGTACCCAAACAAGTGCCAAAGAGGCTGCGCGTGGCACTACTGCAGAGTAAGTAAAATGCAAAGACTCTTGTATTTTGTTACATTATTTAACTAGGGTAATGCAGAGACGATTCGAATGAGGAGTGGAGAAAAATCGGACACGCCATTTCTAGACTAAATTCACTTATTGTGTGACTCACTGGTGCAGTCTTTAAGTGTAGTACATCAGAGTCACAAAAATAGACAGTAGAGTCCAAACATGGGGTGTACTATTTTTCCATGCAATGTTAGATGCCTGCACCCATACCTAGGCTTCTTGTTCCAAGTAATTTGGGGTGAATCTTTTTTGTCTGTTGTAATTTGCTAATGAGTTTTTATTATTTTCTAAATAGTGTCTCCATCGAAAGGCCAAATCTCTGGGGTTGGGGAACCTCTGGGAGATTTATGAGAGAGCTGATGAAGACCCCGCAACACTGATAATGAGGCTCTGCTGCCTTCTGCCCCGCCTTCCTGGACATAAGATGAAATCAGGATTAGAATACATTGAGGGGTATACCCGGCTCGTTGAACCAGACACAAAGAAGCTGAAAATTATAAATTTCCTGACTTACATAAGGAAAGAGTGGGTGGAGAGGCCTGATGTAGACGACGTGTCTGTGTATGGCAAGCACATTGCTGCCACATCTGGGCTTGAGAGCATCAACCGCCAGGTGAACAGGGAGACAGGAGATGCTCACCCCTCCTTCTTCACGGTTTCTTGGTAAGTTCTGAAACAGACAAACAAATACCATTTGAATGAACCATTTAAATTTGTATTAAATATTTTTGCTGTTGCAGACATCATGAAAACCATGGAAAAAGACACTTGGGAGCGATATTGCAATGTGCTGAGGACTGGGAAGAGCTACCATCAATCAAGAACTGAGAAACGCTCTCTGCGCCAGATGGAAAAAAGATTTGGACATAGCTCGCCAAAAGAGCACTTTTGCCAAGACAGACGATGTAGGGACATTCTTAATAAATGCTCAAGGATCTTTGAAAAATGATTTTATGGCTCTGAAGTTAACACCAGATGATGACCCAATTGAGTGAGTACAAAAAACTTGAAACATACATTGAAACAGATTGAAATTGGTTCCTATTAAGACGTCACACTCTTGTTCACTTTTGCAGCCCTATTCAACTCGAAGAAGAAGAAGACAGTGACATTGATGATCCAGATGAAAATGTCAATGAAAGTGTCAATGAAAATGTCAATGAAAATGTCAATGGAAATGTCAATGGAAATGTCAATGGAAATGTCAATGGAAATGTCAATGGAAATGTCAATGGAAATGTCAATGGAAATGTCAATGGAAATGCCAATGAAAATGTCAATGAAATGTCAATGAAAATGTCAATAAAAATGTCAATGAAAAATGTCAATGAAAATGTCACTGTCAATGAAAATGTTATTGAGGTCAATAAGATTGAACAGCAAGCAAGAATTGAGAAGGAAATGGATGCAATCTTAGATGAAATGAAATTTGATGGTGTGCATGAAGATGGTTCTTACACTCTGAACGGGCAAGATGATATTGTGGAAGTCGTGGATTTGGAAGATGAATCGAGAATAGAAGATGATCTGAATGGGCAAGAAAGTCGAAGGCAAGATGATTTTGTGGAAATGGAAGATGAATCCAGAGTGGAAATGGGGAATGATTCCTTGGAAATGGTGGACGGAGATGATAGGATGCAAGTTTTGGACGAAGAAAATCTCGAAGAAAAATCCAGAGATGCAGGAGAGTAGTTCAAAGGGTGGGAAGAAAAAGAGACTTTGGACAAAGCACCGACGCATGATTGCGAACAAAAAAAAATAGGGTGAAAAAAACAGAGAAGAGGAAAAAGATGCGGGCTGAAGAGAAGGCAAAAGCAGAGGGTAAGGAAAGCAGACTACGAGTGAATATGTAGTACAGTATACACATGCATAGACACTAACCTTTAACTTCCTACAGCAATCGTCAAAGCAGCACTGCAAACTGAGAACACCTCCATGTCTAGACTACGACCACTTCCTGGCAGGAGGAATCTACAGTTATAGATGAGGTGAGTTGCTTCATTTTGAAGGTCTCGTCCAGTGAGGCTGCAACAGATGTGCTGTTATACAAAGCAGATTAAGATATTGACACTTTCTTTCCTTTTTGCAGAGTCTTCAAGTTCTTTGAGTATAAAAGGACATACTAATAGTTCACATTAACTGAATTGGTTTCGTTATTAATGATCTTGCCATAAGTTAATCACTTTCTTTGTTAAAATAAGTGGGATTTATTTTCAAAAACAATTATTGTATTTATATTGTAAACTGATTTTTCTCAAATGATCATCTTATCTCAGTTTGTTTTGATATTTATAACAAACTACTTGAATTACTTTGTGTTAAAATACGTGGGATGTACGTTTTCAAGCAATCATTGTATTTATATTGCAAAATGATTTTCTCAAATGCAATTTTAGTTTAATTTGTTATGACATTTATATCATCTAATTAAAATTACTTCTTTGTTAAAATAAGGATATTTTTTCTCTAGCCATAAATGTACTTATGTTGTAACTGGTTTGCTGAGTTTCCATTTAATGTTAAATGGAACTCTACAATAAACCCAACTAATTTATAGCATCGACTAAGATTTATTGCTCCACTGATCTATTGTCGACTGTTTGCATGGTAGCAATGCCAATTAATTTTCTGTGCAAGTACAACTGTACTTAAACATGATTACAATTTTTGTATTTGACTTGTGTCGTTGCCAAAAGTGCCTGCAGGGATACTTTCAATGCAAGTTTAGGGGTTGAAAACGTCGGCGAACGACTTTGCTTTTGTGGCTCTTTAAAGACAATGAGTTGATCTTCTGAAATCCGCGTGGGACTTAAAAATTCACCCGCTGAAAAAGTTGGGCAATGTCGTTGAACTAAGCGTTAAAACGTTGTCAAAAAACACAGTTTTCTCCACTTACGGGTGCCAAAACGAATCGAAAGTGACACATTCCTGCCTGATCCCAATGTTTCGTGTACCGCCCGACCCATTGGTGCCAGTCCCGTCGCGCTACGACCACCCAATCAAAAATTACCCCTTTCGGGGGTTAAAGGGGTGGGCTTGAACACGGGGGTTGAAACTTTGCAAATCGCTTCTCTTTCGGTACCTTGACCTGTCTCCAGGCCAATTTTGTCAAAATTTCTTTTTTATGGCCCCTTTTTGACTCTGTGTTTACCCCAATTTTGACAACTTTTTTCCGCGGGGTGGGTTACTCTCTTAGGGGTGGCTTTGAGGTGCGCTCTTTTGGGGTTCTTTGGAAGACCCTTCGAGGTGTCTCTCTGCAAGATTTGAACCCTCTCTGGCAACCACGGAAAAAGTTATCGCCACCTAACAAAGTGTTGCGCTAATTTTGACGGCCAGTGTATTTTTGTCCCAGGGTCATTATCTCTTCAAGATCTGTACCCACCAAGATCCATGAAGTGTATGAGAAAGTTAGGGCCAGGATTGCGAAAGAGGTGGAGGGCCGCATGGTGTCACTTAAGGTTGATGGCTGTACCAAACGCCTCAGGCACTTTGTTGGCATAAACATCCAATTTGCCAAAGATGGCAAGTCGACAGTCCGAAACGTTGGCAGTAGAAGAGCTACATGGTGCAGCCACAGCCAACAACCTAAGGGTTCTCATCACCATGGTGTTGAAGAGGTTCGGGATCGAACCCAAACAGATCGTCTCCTTTACATCGGACAGTGGGGCCAATTATGTCCTCGCTGGGAAATTACTGGCTGACTTCAATGTCATCGACGACCATGGTGATGGTGATCCTCCTGAACCTGAAAAGGCGGATGATTCGACCTGGATTGACGCCACACTGGAGCTGCGCCAGGATGGCTTTGACGTGTAGAGTGTGCGGATGCGCAGCACACACGCTCCAGCTTGCGGTCGAGGACGCAGTGAAGGCGGCGGTCTCCCTGCAAGAAACCATCAAGGCTGTCAGAAAGCTGGCAAAACATCTCCTCAAAGAGACACAGGTGCGTCAAAGGAACCGCATGGGAGCGTTTTTTTTATATTATACCTTGATCCAGAAAAAAAATTCTAATGCAGTTAAAAAGTTGTCCTTTTCAAAATTAAAAAAAAAACTATTTATTTAAGAAAAAAAAAACTGAAACAGATATCAAAAAGCGTTTCCATATTTTTGAAAATTTACAGCGTTGCAACTCCCTTTAAATTATCGGGATCTGTTAATATCAAGTTAATTTAATTTGGTTTTTATTTTCGTTTCAAAAGTTTTTTTTTTCCCTGCAGGTTCGTAAGCTGAAGGAGGCTGGTCTTCCACTTCCTAAGCTGGACATCTGTACTACATGGGGAAGCTTGTATGACATGGTGGCCAGTGTGCAGCACCTGCACAATTCCGTCTTGTACACGCTGGAATGGGCCAGTGCGAGCGACAAGGCGAAGTTTAGTCTGAGCCCGGAGCAGTGGGGAGCAGGTTCAGGACCTTCTGGATGATCTGCAGCCCGTAAGGAAGGTCACCAGGCAGCTGCAGGAAGAGGACATGACGCTGGGAGAGTTTTTATGCTCTTTGGAGTGGGTTAGTCATGACACTCGAGAAGCGCCGAGACGTATCTCCATTGACCCGCTACCTCCTCAACGCCATGGAAGAGCGGGCGAAAGCCGTGCACTACAAGGATCGGTCGAAGGGCGAGCGGCTTTCCCCACTCTTCCACTACCCGAGCTTCAATGCAGCTGTTTTTTTAGACCCGAGGTTCTTTCCTTCTCACGGCCGAGCAGAGCCAGGAGGCCAAGCAATATCTGCTTGAACTGTGGGACCGCATTGAGTCCTTGCGGGACCCCCACAGTCCTTCCTGATGAAGCCGAGGAAGAGGCGGCAATGGGCGTGGTGGACTGTTGACGAGGACGATGAGGACGGTGCA
>JAWHQI010003171.1:0-11032 GCA_033032865.1 Dactylorhiza incarnata | reverse complement strand
CTATTCTGTAGGTTAGACTTTCGGTTTTAGGGGTTCCGATAGTAATGTAGGAGAATGGACTTCGTATACAAAGTAGTATACAAGTTGACCCATCGAGTGCAATATTGCTTTCTGTGCTTACTACCGTCTACTAGAGTCCTATAGTCCCCCTCTGGGGGGAGAGCCGCGAACTTGAAAAGTGTTACGCTTTATATCTCATACACCCCAAATGCTATGCGCGATTCCTCATATACTGACGATCAAAATGGCGTTGCTTTGTTTTGATGATGTGTCGTCTGCTCGGGGCCTCGTGAGTTCAAGGGACTTGACACCACTTGAAAAAGGCCTACAAACCTCCTCACCTCTCTAAAATATAAAATTGAATTTCCCTTGAATGTCGGAGGTAAACATTTAAGTCTTTTTGAGGCTCATTGCCGAATTTTTAAAAACCCAAGCCGGAAGCGGAAACGCTCGGCGGACATTTTGTTCGTCAGTATGAGCACCGAATCGGTCAGAAGTCAGGACGCGGTTCGCGGCTCTCCCCCAAAGGGGACTATAGGACTCTACCGTGTACCATAGTCAATGTATATTTTTCATATCAATTCTGTTGCAGGGGCATATCGAAGAGTAGACCTGATCTAATGGCGAATCCAGGTGAGTTGTTCAATGTGATTTCCATCACGTAATTTGATCTGCAATAACCGCGACACTGTTGGTTCGAGCTAATGAATTCAATAAATTTGCAGGAGCTTATTTTCTGCTATTTGTGAGTGATTAAAGTAGTTTCACGTTCGAATTTATTGCAAGCATTCTCGAGACGCTACCGTGAAATATTTTTTTAAAGAAAACTGTACCATCCTAATATGTGTTCAGTCGGATTGATCGCAAATAAACTTGTTATAAACTCGGATTGATCTCTTAGCTGTCACAAATCTTATGATAATAATGTCTAGCAACTCATGCTGAACTTTTTGTTTTGCCGGGTAGTGCTCAATGCAAACGAAAAACGGTAGTTGTCGGCATTTTAAGCGTATCTCTTCTCGTCTTGAAGGTCCCAAGGGTAGGCTATGACATTAAGGTGCATGCTATTTCCTCTAGGTTGTTGTAATTGGTAAACTTTGTCTGCGTGTGCTTATGTGCGTGCGTCTGTCCGCACTTCCTAACGGTTGGCTGATCGGGCTGAAATTTTGCAGGGTCTTTAGATATGTTCTTGGCTCGCCACACGTCAAAATTAAGCTATCTACCTCATTCGGTTCAGTCGTACCAACAAAAAAGAAAAAAAAGAAAGGGCAGATCATGGACTATTTAAGGCCGAAAATTTTCATGTCGAGTTTTCATGGGCGTTTTAATCGATATGAAAATGATATATTTATCGTAAAATGTCAAAATTTGTTCCAAAATAAGAAATTCCCTGACTTTTAGCTCGCTGTGCTCGATTTTAGTTTGCACTTTCTGCCGTACCGTTACATTTGCAGTGTAACACGAAGTGTCGTTTTTCTGTGAGTTTTAAGTGTTGTTTCTGTCGCAGGGTACTCTCGTGCTTGCTTCAACTGCAGCTCATCGCCGGCGCAGGCCTGTGCACGATGCAGGCTGGACTTCTACTGTTCCAAAACCTGTCAGCGAAGTGATTGGTCAAGGCATCGCTTGTTCTGTCGCAGCGCTGGGGAGCCCAATGCTGTTTCTGTAAGTAGCACACATTCTCACGTTCTGGCAACTCAGCAGACCCTAAATGAAAATCCTATTTTCTGTATCATTTGTGGCAGATTTTTTTTGTTTTTGAAGGAAAAGTTGCTCATTTTTAGAGTCGGGGCAACCTATTTGTTTTAAAGATAGGTGTTCACGTTACCATTTTACTGTTCCCAACCCAACGATGATCCAAGGATGTTCTAGACTTCATCCTCTTGCAATTAAAGCTTTAAGAATATCACTACAAGGTAACAAGCCTTATTTTGACATATAAGCTTACAAGAGAACATATTCAGGTGATAGCCTCAGATCTTTACTTAAACCTTTTTAAGAAGGCGAACCTATTCCGTGGAGAATGCACCTCAAAGTTTGGGCCAAAATACATTTCCCTTTCCACTACCAGTTCTGATTTTTAGACACGAAGTAGCCTTATGATCTTGTCTCAGGACTGTGTTTTTTGTTTTTTTTTATTAGCCCAGCCCCTTTATGGCATTTTTGAAATTTTCTATACGATTTTGATGAGACTTTGCAAAGTGGTAGAACTTGCTTGCGCTGATTTCAGTGGTGAAATACGGGTCGTGAATTTGGGCTAAAGTTTGAGTATTTTTTAGTTAAAATCGGCGTTACCATGGCAAGGCTTGACTCGTCAGCGAAAAACTAATAGAGAGGGGGAGCCGAATCGGACCAATACGAGCACTCCTTTTCGCCTCTGTACAGCTTACCGCTAGCTTGAAAAAGCGCGTTCGAACGAAAAGAGTCTTTGACTGCAGCTAGAAGAGATGCAACAATAGCATAGTAGTTGTTTTCGAACGTCCCTGTTTGAAATATATTGACATATAGATGCTCACATTAGCGAGGTATGGTGGTGCTTCTGAAACAAGCACAAAATGACCTGGGCACAGCGGCTCTGCTTATTTCTAACCTCAAATCTTTTAGTTGTCCCACATTCTATGTCTGACTTATTAAATTTGGTCACGGACTGCCGACATTTTGGAACAGCAGCCGTAATTCGCGCTGAAACTAAATCTATTGTGAAACCCGAACAGAGACGAAATCAACTTCGTGACTACCAGGATTTCGTGAAATCGTATTTTTTAACTTTATAATCGGGGTTTAAGGTATATGCCCCATGCAGAAGTCCCATCCGACCAAATTTTGTAAGTCGAGTTATAATTGTTAACAATAGTTTTATGTCTACTGATTAATGAAAATGACAAGCATTTTCACCACCATACATATTTCGTCCCGGAACTGTAATATTGGCAGGGTGTTCATAGGAATTCTTTCTGGCATGATACTGAGTTCAAAAATAGACAAAAATAAGGAAAACTTGCAATTTTTTTAATGAAAAATTATTCTATTTTATTAAATTACAATTGTGTTTGTTAAATAATGGAATGGTGAAAAACACTAACAATAATGTTTTCAAATACTGTAGTACTTAATATTTCAAAATAGTCCTGTGTCAATCTGAAGCCTTCCAGGTGACAATTACACTGCCAGAAACAAATGTGGATAGTACAACTAATGCACAAGAAGATTGTATACAAAAAGTACAACGAGAATTGTAGGAAGTACGAGACCTGGCCTGGATGCCTCAGGGGTTTGAGTGAATTTTTAAAGTTTTCCAATCTGACATCACTTTGCAGAAATGGATTCGTCTCGACAAGACAATCAAAACATGTCCTAACATGTCATAGGTTTGGATGGGAAATGGAAAATGTTATTGAACTTCAAAAGTACCAAATAGTCGTTTTTGACCATTTCGCTATTTTGAAGCTCAATAACTTTTTCATTTCCCATCCAAACCTATATCATGTGTTAACAGTTTTTGTTTGTCTTGTCCAGACGAATCCATTTCTGTATAGCAATGTCAATTTGGACAACTTTGAAAATCCACTCAAACCGTGTCATCGTACTTTGTGTACTTACAATATCGTTGTACTTAGAAAGTACAACAAAAACTGTAAAAAAAATTGCCAGAATTTTGTGTAGTTTTGTTGTGGTTATTTCTCTCAGTGTAAACCACTTTTCAGTGGGTATTGCAGCTTGAATATGTTGTTTTTGCCTGGCAAAAGATGCTGTATATTGTCTGATTTTAAAAAAAGTGTGTGATATTTTCAACGCTTTGGTCTGCGCTTCTTATAGTTTAATCTCTGATGTACGATGGAGATGATCAGCGATCATTCAAAGCTGAAAATGAGTCAAGGTCCAAATTCGTTTTATTTATCAAATTGAATTTGAAGCCGCAAGGACAGGCCAGTAAGGTGTCTTCGCAGATTCCTGGTTTAAATATCAAGTAGTGTGTAAATGAAGCCATTGAACGTGACGCATTTTTAGTTGATACAATGGGACTGTAAATATTGCATGAACTGGGAATCTGAAATTCTTTTGCGGTTTGTAAATTTAAGACAACACTCAATAGTAAGCATTATTTATTTGCATGTTCAGGAGCCCATGGCACGAGTGGATATGATGGATGTAAACCGACGAAACTATGAGTGGACCAAACGAGCACGCTGCGGAGAAGACGCAACTGCTTTCCAAGGTCCAAAAATTCGGGGTAAGTGGTGTTCGACGCTTCGCAGAAGTCCCTATGAAGAGTTTCCTTAACCTATCTTAAAGGAAGGCTGACAACGATGTGTTCCCAGTCCCAAAATCCCATGAGGACTTCCATGAGCCATGGGACGTCATGGAACGGCATGGAACGAGTCAGTCCATGGAACTAGACTTTCCATGTATTTTTTGCCGTTTTTCCATGGGAAGCATTTCCATGGAAATATGAATTCCTTGGGGAATCTTTTCCATGGTGCTGCCATGGAATGATGCTTTCCTTGGAAGGTTGTATTCCATGGTGTGCCAGAGTAAAATGCTCAACTTCGCTGACATCTCAGTTTGGAGTTGCGTCTCAGGTAATCTTTTGGTGCTACACTCAAATCTTCCATAAAAACTTTCCTCCGTCTAACTGTTTCATTGTTATGAAGTATTTCTGAAAATTGTCTGGAGACTTGAACGCACGGGCAAAGTATGATTCTATGGGAATATGGATACCCATGGGACCGGAAATATTTCCATTGGAAGCTGTCCCATGGAACTCTACACCATGGAGGATGAATTCCATGGTTGGGTGGATTTCCATGCAGCTCTGTCATAGAACATGACCGTCCCCATGGGGCTGAACCGGTGCCCATGGAAAGCGACACGTCTCTCATGGGAAAAGGCCGTTTCCCATGGAACGGGTCTCATGGAATTCCATGTGGCTCATGGGATTTTTGGACTGGGATTTCATTTGGAGGGCCTATCTTGTCCAATTTGCGCTGCGTGGGCTGACGGCCTAACTTTGGCGTTGTTTCGGAGGACAGACGCGTCAGAAATTGGCAATGTGGCATGAGACGACGCCAATATTGCGTCGAGAAAATTTTACAATGCTTATATATTTCAATTATTTTAATAATCGGAATTAACTGGGCTGTTCTGTGTATTGCTTATCTGTGTTCATCGTTTCCTCTCGCAAAGGTTCGCCGGTTGATGCCTGTGTATTGCGATAACGACCCTGTGTGAGTGCTGAAGCTGCTCAGAGCAGCCGCGCCGCTTTTGGAGGAGCTTGATCTGTGGAACGCTGCACACCAGCACTGGCTCCTGCTGCCAGCAATGAAGCGCCTCCTGCGTCTTGAGGTAAGGAACTTTGAGTGCTGACACTACTGCTTGGTGCTTGACGTCGAAGAAAAATCTTAGGTTAGCTTAATGTTGGACTGAGGACCTCTTTGCCGTTCTCACGGTCCCACTCCCTGGACCTCCGTTGCCTGACAACGCGTGTCAAACAAATCGGAGGTATGCTGCCTGCCAGACGACGCTTACTGTACCCATCTAACCCAAACAGTTTAGGAGCTAGGGACTAAAACCCTTCCCTCCATGCGTCGACTGGCAGGCAGCATACCTGCGATTTTTTTGAGTTTTGGGCGGAGGGGGGTAGGTCGTTTTGTCACGCTCAGTAAAAATTAAAGAGTAAAATCGTGGCTAAAATAAAGGGTTTAATTTTTCAAATCATGGGAAAAGATAGGCGATAACACATTCCTCCCAAATTTGGACATGATTATGACTCAGTGTTACGGTGGTCCACGGAGCGAGCGCGACCGTGGGAACGATGAAGAGGTCTATTTGTGACATTTTACAGGCCAGCGAGTCAGGCATCCGTAACTTATCTCGTGAATTCCATAATGATTAGCAAAATAACTTAAAGCAAATTTACAGTGCAAAGAAATGGTCAGACCTAAGGCCAAAATACGGCATGACAAAAAGTCATGCCAAAAACGGCAGGACACGTAAGTCATGCTAAACAACGGCATGACACGGAAGTCACATGCAAAAATCGGCGTGACACGGGAGTCATGCCAATTTTCGGCATGACTTTACCCTGCAGATTGGTCCTTACAGTGCGTCTTGCAGGGAAAGTCATGCCGAAAATTGGCATGACTCCCGTGTCATGCCGATTTTTGGCATGACTTCCGTGTCATGCCGTTTTTTGGCATGACTTCCGTGTCATGCCGTTTTTTGGCATTAACAAAGAAATCATGCCCCTTAAACGGCATGAAGTCTCGACCATTTGATTTTCAGTGTATCGACGTTTCCATACCGTTATAAGCATATCCGAAGCTAGTGAACCGAATGAACAGGATAACATCATAATAACGCTGCAGAAAGTCGATATTTGTGAAGAGTTAAGTGGCACTAGTTCCAGACCGATACAACAGTAACAGGAACGGCGCACCTGGTGACCTACGTACTTTTCGTTTTGTAATTATGATGAACTTCTTCCATCTCGATTCCCTTGTCGTGCAGGTCAACTACTGGTTTCCAGTCTTGTCCGGGGAAGGCGGCTCCGGCAAGCTCCAGCTGCCACCTCTCCCTCCTGTGGACCCCGCGGACGCGCCGTCGCGGCTTCTGTGGCTGCGCGTTTGCCTCCCGCGGGAACCGATGCTGGACCTCGTCGGCGTCACGGCGCCTCGTTGCGCGAGCTGCAGATTTTCGTGGGCACCTCGGGTCAAGCTCACGTATGTCTCGCCCTTTCTGCCAGAAACTTTGGTAACGTTTTGACCAAAGGGCCTCTTTCACTAGCGCGGGAATTTAAGTCTGTTTGTCTATCACGACACGTGACGGACCCGTCAACGCGCATCGGATTCGTCACCTTAACTGACCACCTCTACCCAGGGTGAAAGGCCTGTTGCCCCCCACCCCCTTTGAATCTGCCCCTGGCTGGATCAGTTAGTTGCACACAATTTGGCGAACTGTAGAAACGTTTAAGAGTATATTACAGAGAGTCAAATGTACCGCGGGGACCTCAAGAGAGTAGCCAACCCGAGCTGTAACCAAGCCATATGCACATTAAGAACTAAATTTCTGACCAGTTCACACGGGGTGTCCAACGACGAGGAAAAGGCCAGAAAAAAAAGAATGCCTGAAAAAAATCTGGAATTAAACCTTGCATTTCGTTCAATGAAAATTTAGACTAAATGGTTTTAAAATTGATTTTCAGAAGGGCAGTCTGAATGTCAGTGAAAATTGCTCAGAAAACATGAGACATTGCGAATGAGAATGTTTTTCTCATGCAAGTCTGAGTGTTCAGACCTTTAATTGCAGTGTTTAAAACTGAAGATCCGACTTTCGCCTGGGTTTTGAATCGTCCTTCCCCTGCAACTCGATTCTTATCCTTATTTGAAGTGCGCTGGGAATAATGCGCGAAGTCGGGATCCGAACACCAGACACCAGACCTTGGGGTCACGGAGCAGTGGCTCTACCCACTGCGCTACACTGCGCACAATGCAGAGCTGTGTGCACTGTCCGGCTAATGGTCTGAAAAATAAGAATAACGGGTCTGATTTTTCCTTACCCATGACTAAATACGAATTTCAGACCACGAAATGTAAGGAGTCAGCATTTCATGCGAATGTTTCAGATTTTCGTCTGAATTTTTTTACTCAAAAGTGTCAAATCTGGAAAAATCGGTCTGAATTTTCTGATTTTTTTTTAAATCAAACTGTTGATTTCTGGGAAAGTCATTAAGTCTCGCAAGTCCCATCTGAGGGCCACGTTCGTTTGGACGTGAATCGTGTCACGTTCATTTAAGGACTATGTCACATTCGTTTGAATGTGAATCGAGGCCTGATTAGGCCCGTGTGTAGCCGATTCGCATTCAAACGAATGTGACATAGTGCTCAAACGAACGTGACACTATTCACTATTCACGTCCAAACGAACGTGACGTCACGTTCCTGGAATGAGAGTGATTGAGCCGTGCGATACTTCGCGTCCAAGTGACTCGCAATGCGGGGCATATGGGCGGTTTCTTGCGCATGGACGGCATACTCGTCGGCACACTCGGTCCTATGGCGAGTGATGAAGTACCTGTGCCGCAAGGGATCTCCTCGTATTGCCACTCTTTGCCAATTAAAACATAACTTATTTTTGTTTCTATAAGTGCGTTGCGTCCATTCTTAAACTGTTAAATTAAGGGCCAAGCATTCCGTTACAAGTCGGACTTTATCCTAAGAGCGAGACTAACAATAAAATACCTTCGTAATGTATTTTTGGTTGCAGTCACCACTCACTCGTGGCTGGCCCTGGACTTGCGGTGCGGAGGAACTGTCAGGCTTCCTGCAGCAGTGCAACCTAAAAACCCTGCGTCGCCTTGTTCTGCGCCGTCCCCACAAACCCGTCTTTACCCTCTGTGGTGACTTCACGCATGACGAGTCACAGTGCATCACTCAATTAAACGCCGTTCGCCGAGTGCTGCCCTCCGTTGAACAGGTCAGTGTCCACTGTAGAACTAGAAGGGGTAGTCTTGGCAAGCTCAAAAACCTTTCCCTATTTGTTTTTTAATCTAAGTTGTACGTGAATGGGTTATACGAACCTTACCCCCGGGGCATTCCAAGTGTCCAAAGTTACTGCATTATCCAAAATTTCACGTTAAGCATCTATTCTCCAAATAGTACATACCTCAGTTCAGTTCGGAACGAAATTCGGGAGGAGAAATGAAACGAGTTGTTTTTAGGAACTGAGGAGCCTTATGGCCTTGGCTCAGGATACGATTGTTATTTTATTAGCTCATGCACTTTCAAGATTTTCTATATGATTTTGATGAGACTTTGCGAGGAGTTAAAACTTTTGAAATCCACTGGTGAAGTGGAGTAGAAATATTGGCGTCCAATTTTGGGAATTTTCGAGTGAAAATCGCCGTCACCATGGCAAAGCTCGACTCGTCAGCGAAAAATAATTGTAGAGGGGGGAGCCGACCCACGAAAAACTGAAACGGACCAATAGCAGTGCTCTTTGACGCCTCTGGACAGCTTACCCCAGATACGCTCACTCCCTTTAAGGAGCGCGTTCGAATAGAACTGGCCCTACACTGCAGACAGAAGAGATCCAACAATAGAATAGTAGTTGTCTTCAAACTATACCAATTCTATAATTATAATCTTCTACCAAATGTTTTTATAGACAAAAAAGGAGCGAACTCCGGTGGTCTCTGACGTGAGTGGTACCATATTGGTACTATGATCCCATCCTCCAGCCTATTGCAACACGACCCAGTCCAACCGCAAATAAAATTTGATTAAGGAATGACTTCTAAACGAAAATGAAATGAACATCGGGCCTACCAGGATTTCGTGAAATTATTTTTTTTTTGAGGGGGTGGAAGGGGGACTGAAATTATTTTCTGTTGTATCTAAAAATAATTTTCACAATAAAGCATGAATTAAAATATTTAAAGAATAGACGGAAACAGAAACCTGAAATATTGGATAATGCAGTTGCTAGACTGGAGAGTTTCGGTGAAAAGGGACAACCTCTATAATGTGGCAAATGATCCAGGAAGCCGTAAAAACCGGTGATAAAATTATAGAAATTTATCGGTCATTAAAACGAAGAAATTTGCGTGAAAATCTCAACCTTTATCCACAAGTAACCATAAATTGACTATGAATAGATTAAAGAAAGGTGAAATGGTTGCGCTTTCAGGATCAAGCTTATCTTTCCTAAGACAATTCTTCGTCTCTGGTAACTTTTTAGAAGCAAGAAGAAGGTTCTGATTCTGACTGCATCGAAGCCATACTTGGTGGATGGAGTATACAACTTTCTTCCAAAACAAAGTTTCTAAAAGTTTCCTGTTCTGGAAAAAAATACGGGTCAACTCCTTTGTAACATTAAATATGGAAATACTCAGCAAAACCAAGTATGTACTCAGTCCACGCTCCTGGGTGCACGGTGCTGGGCGTGTACTCAAGTACACTTTGCTCTGTGTGTACCCGTGTGATAAGTACACACCCAGCAGCGTGTACTCACAAGCATGCGCCCAGGAGCGTGTACTGAGTCACACTTGGTTTTGCTGAGTAGGAGATATTAAGGGAAACTTCTTTTTCCGCTTCCTGGATCAGACACTTAAAGCTTTTCCTGTCGATCCTAATTCATATCTTTCTGTATAGGTGCTCTGCGGCACGTGCAACAAAGTTAATTGGAAGTGTTTTGAGTATACCATCTTCGGTATGTTTTGATGATGCACGCGAAGGCGAAGCCAACTCTCACCGCGACCGCTGTTGCGCGTTCATATCAATCCCAAATTGTAATTTTTATTTAATTTCGTCCGTATGTACTGCCTCTTCAATAAAATCAAAATATATGTTGTGTTTTCTTTTAAATTGGAAGGGGTGGGATTATGTCATGGCACCATACCCGGATCTATAGAGCACCACGGACAAACTGAAGAAGCGGTCTTTCCGTACTTTGCTTCCATCACAATGAAAATCCTCACCAACTGGTCAAATTTTGTGTTCGGTGTGTCCTGACTAGTTTTGACCAAACCCATGTTGTCTTTATGAAATTATGAGGTAGAATATGGGAGCTACTCCGCCAATAATTTTCAAATCCTGGCCCGTAATGGCGGGACGCGCGGGCGGCCGCTGTTGCCAACCCAAGGAAACGGAAGTGACATTTACGACCCCGCCTGTACTGAAACCTTTGATCGCTACGCCGAGTCCCGCGTTGTCCCTGTTATACGTGTATCAAATAGTTAAACTTAAACCCAAATCAGAGAAGAATGCGGGAATAGGAAATAATCAACTTCTTTTCGTCGTGCCGCGCCCGGCCAAGGGACCCTCTCTGTGAGAGATGCGCACGCTCGACTGCTGGGGTAAAGTGGGGAATTTTCGCCACGTCCGAGGCTAGAGTGACTAGGGACCCACCGTGGCGCGCCTGGCTCCGGTCCACATCGGGTTCGGGTCCCGAGCCGAGGTGGGCCGGAGCCGAGCGCGCCATTGCCATTCGCTATCGCCATTTATACCTTGCTGCAGCTGTTCATTTCATGTGTTCTATT
>JAWHQI010003170.1:0-11074 GCA_033032865.1 Dactylorhiza incarnata | reverse complement strand
AGATAGCCTCTGGAGTTGTAGCACTACCTCTCTCTCTCTGATGTTCATCTGAACGAGAGGTGATGGGTCCTTTATATAGCCGGCCAAGCGCTACCGCCGGCGCTAGCCCGGATTAGGAAAGATTTTGCGCGGCAGGATCTCCCATCCCGCGCCACCGTTTTGCTCTATGCCTTTTGTGCGCCTCGCTACCGCCAGTGCTAGTAGCTACCGCCGGCGCTTATCCCTGATTAAGTAACATTTCACGCGGCAGGATCTTAATCCGGGCAACAATTTGCCCTTGCCAACTGTGCTCCTCGCTATCGCCTGCGCTACGGATATCGCTGGCGGTATATCCTTCTATAAGTTCTCTCGGCAATTGCGCTTCGAGCCAATATTTCGTCGAACAAGATTTCGTCGCCGCTGCTAGATTTCGTCGAGCGAAGTTTCGTCGAACGCCATGATGAGAATTTCGTCGAGCGCCGCTAACAGTTCGTCGAACGGCAGCTAGCGCCTGCGCTAGTACTACCGCCAAGCGCTAGTAGATGTTTGGATTTGTTGGCTCAAACTTTGGGGGCAACCATCTTATGTAATCCTTGAGTCATGTGAACTTTGTTATCCTGCACCCTTAAACACACAAGATCAAATACACATAAGATTTGTTATTCTCAAACCTAGGAGATGCGGAAGACCATGTTCCAACAGTTTGATGGCGCCAGAGCGGTAGGGTTTTGCCGGAGCATCAGTGTTGGTAGGGTTCGCCGGAGTTGTCGGATGGCGCCGGGAGCGGTAGGGTTCGGAGGGTTTCAGGTTCGGGAGGGTTCGACTGTAAAGAACGAGAAATGGCGAAGGGTAAGTGTCAACCCGCATTTTCTCCGAATTTAGAATATCAGAGTAAGAGAAATACACGTCATGATGCCACGTCATACAGGAGACAACTGTAGACGCTCAGGCGGGAACCTATTACTTAACTAAACAAACTTGATTATATGATAAGTCATCATTTGAAATCATTTATTAGGGGTTTCGAGATAAGAACTGTGTCTCTCAGTTCGTGGATCAAACTAGTCACCGAGAAAGTATATATAATTGCAGCGGAAAGTACTTAATTTAGTTTACTTAAAGTCCTACATGTATGCAAACGACGGAGCATGAAATAAATGATATGCACATAACTAGGGTACTGTAAGGGTAGAAAATACCTTTATGCGACTTTTAAAGTTAAGGGTTTCAGTTAGAAAGAATGCAATGAGAATGAGGAAAAATCATTTATAACTATAGTGCACCTAGCATAAATCATTCCCAGAGGGTAGGTACAAAGAGATCTAAAAGTAGTGGCATAATCTGGCAAATAATCTATAAAGTATAAAAAAGGGCACAATGGGCGTCAAACACATGACACTACCCATTGGCACTAACTAGTATGTCTGAGCACAAGAAGCAACTAAAACAACTACCTCGCACAGCGGGGTGAGCAGCTACCAACTCTGAACTCCAGGCAACACCACTAGCCGCTACGGCTCTGAACCTGAGGCATTCAATAAAACAAAGAACGCCTCAGCAAGGAGTTGCAAGTGGCAGAAGATTAGCAGAAAAACGAACAAGGCATAAGGGGTACCAACCCAAGCCAAAATTTACCGAAAGAGAGCTCCAACAAAGAACCAACAAGCATCAAGTGCACTATATACCAAAAGAGGAACAAACATGTTCATTTATTTAGTTTCATCAACTTAAAGAGACTGATCAGCTCAAATTATACGGGAGCGGTTAACTACCTCGCTACCCCAAGCCCAAAACCAGGTGGGGGTACCACTAGACCCTACCACCCAAAACACGACTACCGTGCAAGGCTATAACATTTTCCCCACTGTCTCCCAAACACAACTACTGTGTAAGGCTAAAGGCAGTAGTTCTTATACTTAAATTTACTTAAACACGGGACGCTGCCCGAAAGAAAATCACTGAAGGACCTAAGAATTAGGGTCAAGGCAAAGTACACCTCGATCAATATGAATCATAAGAGTAACTCAAATGTCAACAGACCACAACGAGTAGAAAGAAGTTCAAACGGGAGGAATTCGAGATCTTGTTGCGTTTGAATTGTCGGAATTCGTCGGGATTACACGGAATGTCCCGTGACATCTCGACGAATGGACACAGAAGAAAAAATCTTTACCTGATTCGTCGGAATACACGGAATTTCGTCGGAATTCGTCGGGATTACACGGAATGTCCCGTGAAATCTCGACGAATGGACACAGAAAAAATCTCTAAACTTGATTCGTCGGAATTCCACGGAATTCGTCGGAATTCGTCGGGATACACGGAATGTCCCGTGAAATCTCGACGAATGGACACAGAAAAATCTCTAACTTGATTCATCGGAATTCGTCGGAATTCGTCGGGATTACACGGAATGTCCCGTGAAATCTCGACGAAATTGCACAGAATCCCCTATTCTGCCCGTTGTGGCCAGCGGATAGCGATTCTCTAGAAGCTATTTATCCTTTGGGTATAGATAGGACGGTTTTCTCCAGGGAACAACTACCCGATTCATAGCAAAGGAAGAATAATCAAGGAAGCTTACATTAAACACTCCAAAACTTAAGTTAAACCGAGCGACATGAAATCGACACGAGCGAAACAATACTTCAAGAACAGAAAGAGAAGGAGGAGGGGAAGCCACTTGCCTTAACCTTGCAAACTCGAAGATCTTTGCTCGGAAGCTAGGGTTCGGCTTAGGAAAACACACGAGCACCGATTCCTGAAACTTTTCGGGTCGAAAGAAGGGGTTAGGTCACTACCCTAACTCCAAAAATTCCACAGAACGGGAAAAGCTTACGCCTAGAACGAGATCTCGCCGAGAGCTTTCCAAATCTTCTCTCCAAATGCGATTCCGACTACTACAGCCCTAGAAATCGCCGATCGAACGCTCCTCGAAGCTCCGCACTCGCCCTTTCGCTCGGCGGCTGATTTGATCGAGGGAGGAAGAAGATGAATAGGAGGAGGAGATTTTAGGCTTATATATATAACCCTAAATTATTATTTAATTAATAAATAAATTCCCCAATTTACTTAACTGCGAGGGCGACCGAAACACCTCAGATTTCTACGAAATTCGCACCTTAACTAAAACACGGTGTTACGAATCCAACGGCGAAGTCAGAATTTAATTCCGACGGCGCAAACTCGGGCTAAAGCCTCCCGAAGCTAAAAATCTTGAAATCCACTCAAAATCTTCACTTTAACTCGAAACGACGCGAAATCTCGCATGCTTGACCTAAATCACAAGATTTAACTAAGCTAAAACTCGAAACACTACCAGACGAGCTGACATAACGCCCTTACGCCAAAATTACGTCACAGAGGGTACGTAAAATAATTAACGAAAATCAGGGGCGTTACAGTCACTCCCCCTAAAAGGAAGTTTCGTCCCGAAACTTGAAATCCAAGGATCAAGAAAGATACAGAAACAATTCTAAGGATACAGAAAAGAAGACTTACCCGAAGTCTAAGAGAAGAGGCTAGGATGAGTCTCTCTCATAGCAGACTCCAATTCCCAAGTTGCGCTTTCGACACCCTGATTCTTCCAAAGAACCTTAACCATTGGGATCGTCTTCCTTCGCAACACACGCTCCTGAGTCTCCAAGATTCGGACAGGCTCTTCGACATACGAAAGATTGGGTTGCAAAACTGGCACCGAATCAAGAACAAGCCGATCGCTACGCAAACACTTCCTCAGCTGGCTCACGTGGAACACATCGTGAACATTAGGAAGGGAAGCAGCCAAATTCAATCTATACGCTGACACTCCGATGCGCTCAACAATCTGAAAAGGTCCCACATACCGGGGATCCAACTTGTGGTTCCTTCCAAACCTCTTAACACCAGGCATCGGAGAAACTTTCAAAAACACACTGTCTCCAACGGCAAACTCTAAATCCACCCTTCTTCGATTCGCATACTTCTCATACCGCTCCTGAGCAATACGGAGCTTCTCGCGGATATGAGTCACAGCGACACTCATCTCTTCCAAAGCCTCTGGGCCTAGCAAGGGACTCTCACCAACCTCGGCCCAAAACAACGGAGTCCGACAACGCCTCCCATACAGAGCCTCAAACGGGGCCATTTGTAGGCTTTCTGATAACTGTTGTTATACGCAAACTCCATCAATCCAAGCCGCTTATCCCAAGCTCCACCATGATCTAAGATATAGCACCTTATCATATCTTCCAAGATCTGATTAACTCTTTCTGTCTGACCATTGGTCTGGGGATGATAAGCGGTAGAGTACCTAAGGTCCGTACCCAAGGCTCCCTGCAAACTCTGCCAGAAACGAGACGTGTACCTCGAGTCTCGGTCTGACACAATGCTCACAGGCACACCATGCAATCTGATAACTTCATCCAAATACAGTTCTGCTATTTTCTCCATCGAGTATCCAATCTTAAAGGGCACAAAGTGAGCACACTTTGTCAAGCGATCTACTATAACCCACACCGAGTCATGACCACGGGAGATCTCGGCAAACCGGTAATGAAGTCCATCGAAATACTCTCCCACTTCCAGCTTGGAATATCTAACGGGTTCAACTTACCTCCAGGCCTCTTATGATCTGCTTTCACGCGCTGACAAGTTAAACATTCAGACACATACTTCGCTATATCATTCTTCATACCGACCACCAAACGATCTGCTTCAGATCTTTATACATTTTGTGGAACCAGGATGATAGGAAACACTAGAATCATGCGCCTCGCTACAGATCTTTGTCCGAATTTCTTCCAACGCGGGGACGCAATATCTACCTCGGTATCTCAAAGTATCCTTATCATCGATTGAAAAATCTGGCAATTCTCCTCTTTCAGTTCTACTTCGAAGATGCTGCAAGTCAGGATCTTCCTTCTGATGCAGCCTAGTAAGGGCAATCCAAGAAGGCTCTTCAACCTCTAAGCTCGAAGGTGCGGAACAACTACCGACTGAGATATCCATCAACATAAACTCCTCCACTAAGGACTGCACTGAGAGATTGAAGATATGCGCGGTCTTCCGGCTCAGGGCATCGGCCACCACATTAGCCTTACCCGGATGGTACAGAATATCTACTTCATAATCCGCCACATACTCCAACCACCTCCGCTGGCGCAGATTCAGCTCCTTCTGGGTGAAGACATACTTCAGACTTTTATGATCCGTGAAAAATCTTGCATGACACTCCATATAACAGGTGTCTCCAAAGCTTCAAAGCATAGATCACTGCGGCGAATTCTAAGTCATGCGTAGGGTAATTCTTTTCATGAACTTTCAATTGTCTAGACCCATACGCAATCACCTTCCCTTCCTGCATCAACACACATCCCAGTCCAATGTGAGATGCGTCTACATAAACTGCATACTCGACTCCTTCGATCGGCAAGGCCAACACTGGAGCACTACACAAACGCCTCTTCAATTCCTGGAAGGCCTCTTCGCACTTATCGCTCCACACAAAAGCAGTATTCTTCTGGGTAAGCTTAGTCAAGGGTGCGGACAACACTGAAAATCCTTGGACAAATCTCCTGTAGTACCCGGCCAACCCTAAGAAACTCCTTATCTCCTTAGGCGTCGAAGGCGTCTTCCAATCCAATACGGCAGAAATTTTAGCGGGGTCTACCGTAATTCCATCTTTGTTCACCACATGACCCAGGAAGGATACCTGAGAAAGCCAGAATTCGCACTTGCTCAGCTTCGCATACAACTTGTGCTCTCTAAGAGTAGACAACACTAAGCGCAAATGCATAGCATGCTCCTCAGCACTTCTAGAATAAACCAGCACATCATCTATGAATACCACCACAAAATGGTCCAGAAAATCCTTGAACACGCGGTTCATCATGTCCATAAATGCAGAGGGTGCATTTGTAAACCAAATGACATGACTAGAAATTCAAAATGGCCATAACGAGAACGAAAGGCAGTCCGGGGAACGTCCGACTCACGGATCCTCAACTGATGGTAGCCTGATCGAAGATCAATCTTCGAAAACACCGTGCTACCACGCAACTGATCAAACAGATCATCTATCCTTGGCAACGGATACCTGTTCTTGATGGTCACTTTGTTTAATTCTCTATAGTCATGCACAATCTCATGGAACCGTCCTTCTTTTTTCACGAATAAAACTGGAGCACCCCAGGGAGAAGAACTTGGCCTAATGAAACCACACTGCAACAACTCATCTAACTGAGTTCGCAACTCTTCTAACTCGCGCGGGGCCATACGGTACGGTGCCTTAGCAATAGGACGAGTACCAGGCTCAAGATCAATACAAACTCACATCTCTAACAGGGCGGGAGACCAGGGAGATTAGCAGGGAAGACATCGGGGAACTCTCGCACCACCAGAATATCCTCGATACACGGCGAACCACCAACAGCTTCTACTACAGAAACAAGGTAAGCCAAACACCGGAAATTACAGTTTCCGAGCACATACCGCAGAAATTATCGAAGAACTCTGGTACGGAGAACCAAAAACACTCATGGGGTTTGACCGTTGTCCATCACGAAGTCCAGACGTTTTTCCTTGCATCGGATGACCGCATCATAACTGGACAACCAGTCCATACCCAATATTACGTCAAAGTCTTCTAAGTCCAACACTTTGAGATCAGCAACAGCCAAGAAATCTCCTAAGAGAACGGGCAACTGCGGACGCGCACTGTTCGAGGACACCAGATCACCAGAAGGGAACTTAACGAGGAACGAATCGTTGCCCAGCTCAGGGGTCAAACGGTGACGCTCAACGAAATCCCTTGCTACGAACGAATGGGTAGCACCCGAATCGAACAAACACGCGCCCAACGATTCTTTACCTTAAATCTTCCTATAAGCGCGAAGAGAAACTAGTCTAATACAGCGAACTAAAATGAAAACAAGACTAAACAGTTGTCTTAAGGTCTAACCTTGCGATCACTTGGGTCGAAGACTGCGCTTGCTCCTGGGTTAACACGTTCAGCTTTCCTCTTCCTTTATCCTGATGCTGCGGCGGCGGCAAGGTTTGAAGCGGTACAGGCTGCAACGGGGGTTGAATCAGCGGGCATTGGAAACTTCATGTGCCCTTTCTCTTGCACTGGAAGCAGACTTTATCTTTGGTCCAACACTGGCCACATCATGCCCTTTCTGCTTGCACAACTGGCAGAGCACCTCGCCCTTCGGAGCACCCTGGATTGCTAGCACTCGCTGCTGCTTCTGAGCTCCCTTCCTCTTGAAACATTTCTCAACTGGATGGCCGGGGCGGCCACAAAGCTACACACCTCTCCACTCACTTTTCTTTGAGTCCAAGCTAGATACCTTGGGGGTCTCCCCCTCTTCGACTTTCCTCTTGTCCTTTTTCATTAGAGCACCCCGATTCTTGGCATTGTCGATAGCCTCGACTTTCAGTGCTGCTGCTTCTACCACTTCAGCATAACTTTCAGATTTATAAGCACTCGCCAACTGCTGTATATCGCTACGAAGACCTCCAAGAAATCGCTTCATACTTCCTTCCTGCCTCAGAAGTCACTAAATCTGGAGCAAATCTGCTCAATTTACTGAACTCAATCTCATACTCACTAACCGTGAGTTGTCTTTGCTTCAGGTGCAGAAAATTATTCATTAAACGGTCTTGCTCGACCGACGGCAGGAATTTCTTTAACACCATCGCCTTGAACGACTCCCACGAACATCCACCCACGAGATTTTCCCTCTCCCTGATCCCCAGCTCTTAGCAAGTCCTTTCAGTTGGTAAGCGGCGACCATCACCTTTTGGTCTGCAGAGATTCCTGAGTACGAAAACATCTCCTCAATGGCAACAAACCAGTCGTCTAATGCCATGAAGTCTGCTCTCCCGTCAAACGTAGGAGGTCCCAACCTTTGAAAATGCGAAATGAAATTCATTTCCGGTGGTATCGCTACCGGGGGTACCAAGGGGGGCAGGAGGAGTAGGTACAGTCTGTCCTACTACTGGGGCCTGCACTACGGTTGCTGCCTAGCACCGGCAGCCAACAACGCCTCGACCTGCGACTGCATCGCAACCATCTGCCTAGTCAGAGTCTCATTGCTCTGGCGCAGACTCTCGATCAAGGCTTCACTCTGCGCACCCGAAGACTCGCCCTCAGACTGGGGAGTCGACCTAGTCGCGACTCGCTTGCGCGCCATTTCTGCTAATACGCATAAACCTCTAATTAAAACTTAACCTTACACTAGAACTACACTGCTTGTTTCAGAACATACATGTACAGTTACTTGCCATTTCCACTACCTTTCTCTGGGATATTTTTCATGATGATATGCTAAATTCAGGAACGATACTACATCGTCCCACTTGACTCATGTGCAAGGGGCATGTATGCATGATTTTTCTATTCGTTTTGAAGTCATGTGTGTACGAATGTCATCATGTAAATCTTTAGCTTGGCACGTGTGCTTTATGCGATGTTATGATATGTATGTTGTGCTATGCATTCTAAGAAAAGCCTTAATGCATGTTATGAGCGCGTACACATGAAATATTATGCATCCCATACTACATAATATCGCATGTAACGAAAAAGAAAACGTGCTAATGGGCATCCATGTGATGATGGTTTATGCATCCCATACTACATAACCGTCACATGTTTGCCACCTATGGTGATCCATATACAAACACATATTATGCATCCCATACTACATAATATGCCCCGTATACTTCTTATCATGCTATGAGTGTAGTGTTCATGCTTCAGCCAAGACGTACTGATGACACATCGGTGTGTGTATGCAATGGAACTAAATAACTAAACTATATCAGAATTAGTTGCTCGACCAACTTGTCGAATTAACCTCCTCTGATACCAACTGTCACAACCCGCATTTTCTCCGAATTTAAGAATATCAGATAAGAAAAATACACGTCATGATGCCACGTCATACAGGAGACAACTGTAGACGCTCAGGCGGGAACCTATACTTAACTAAACAAACTTGATTATATGATAAGTCATCATTTGAAATCATTTATCAGGTTTTGAGATAAGAACTGTGTCTCTCAGTTCGTGGATCAACTAGTCCACCCGAGAAAGTTATATAATTGCAGCGGAAAGTACTTAATTTAGTTTACTTAAAGTCCTACATGTATGCAAACGACGGAGCATGAAATAAAGATAATGCACATAACTAGGCGTACTGTAAGGGTAGAAAAATACCTTTAGGCGACTTTTAAAGTTAGGGTTTCAGTTAGAAAGGATGCAATTAGAATGAGGGAAAAATCATTTTATAACTATAGTGCACCTAGCATAAATCATTCCCAGAGGGTAAGGTACACAAGATCTAAAAGTAGTGGCATAATCTGGCAAATAATCTATAAAATCTAAAAAAGTATAAAAGGGGCACAATGGCGTCAACAACATGACACTACCCCATTGGCACTAACTAGTATGTCTGAGCACAAGAAGCACTAAAAACAACTACCTCGCAACAGCGGGGTGAGCAGCTACCACTCTGAACTCCAGGCAACACCACTAGCCGCTACGGCTCTAACCTGAGGCATTCAATAAAACAAAGAACGCCTCAGCAAGGAGTTGCAAGTGGCAGAAGATTAGCAGAAAACGAACAAGGCATAAGGGGTACCACCCAAGCCAGAATTTACCGAAAGAGAGCTCCAACAAAGAACCAACAAGCATCAAGTGCACTATATACCAAAGAGGAACAACATGTTCATTTATTAGTTTCATCAATTAAAGAGACTGATCAGCTCAAATTATACGGGAGCGGTTAACTACCTCCGCTACCCAAAGCCCAAAACCAGGTGGGGGTTACAACTAGACCCTACCACCCAAACACGACTACCGTGCAAGGCTATAACATTTTCCCCCACTGTCTCCAAACACAACTACTGTGTAAGGCTAAAGGCAGTAGTTCTTATTACTTAACTTATTTTATTAAACCGGGACGCTGCCCGAAAGAAAATCACTGGAAGGACCTAAGAATTAGGGTCAAGGCAAAGTACACCCTCGATCAATATGAATCATAAGAGTAACTCAAATGTCAACAGACCACAACGAGTAGAAAGAAGTTCAAACGGGAGGAATTCGAGATCTTGTTTGCTGTTTGAATTCGTCGGAATTCGTCGGATTACACGGAATGTCCCCGTGACATCTCGACGAATGGACACAGAAAAATCTTTAACCTGATTCGTCGGAATTCCACGGAATTCGTCGGAATTCGTCGGGATTACACGGAATGTCCCGTGACATCTCGACGAATGGACACAGAAAAATCTCTAACTTGATTCTCGGAATTCACTGAATTCGTTCGGAATTCGTCGTGATTACACGGAATGTCCCGTGACATCTCGACGAATGGACACAGAAAATCTCTAACTTGATTCTCGGAATTCCACGGAATTCGTCGGAATTCGTCGGGATTACACGGAATGTCCCGTGGAATCTCGACGAATTGACACAGAATCCCCTATTCTGCTGTGTGGGCCAGCGGATAGCGATTCTCCTAGAAGCTATTTATCCTTTGGGTATAGATAGGACGGTTTTCTCCAGGGACAACTACCCGATTCATAGCAAAGGAAGAATAATCAAGGAAGCTTCATTAACACTCCAAAACTTAAGTTTAACCGAGCGACATGAAATCGACACGAGCGAAACAATACTTCAAGAACAAAGAAGAGAGGAGGAGGAAGCCACTTGCCTTAACCTTGCAAACTCGAAGATCTTTGCTCCGGAAGCTATGGTTCGGCTAGGAAAACACACGAGCACCGATTCCTGAAACTTTTCGGGTCGAAAGAAGGGGTTAGGTCACTACCCTAACTCCAAAAATTCCACAGAACGGGAAAAGCTTACCGCTAGAACGAAGATCTCGCCGAGAGCTTTCCAAATCTTCTCTCCAAACGCGATTCCGACTACTATACAAGCCCTAGAAATCGCCGATCGAACGCTCCTCGAAGCTCCGCACTCGCTCGCCCTTTCGCTCGGCGGCTGATTTGATCGAGGGAGGAAGAAGATGAATAAGGAGGAGATTTTAGGCTTATATATATAACCCTAAATTATTATTTAATTAATAAAAAATTCCCCAATTTACTTAAC